>LPNX011148821.1:1031681-1245207 GCA_001517045.1 Pseudotsuga menziesii
TGAAGTCCCCAAAATCATGGGACAAAGTCCCCCAAATGAGCAAAGTTTCCTGTTTTTGGGTGAAAGGTACCGGTTACTTGGGGACTTTGACAGGGACTTGGGGACGGTACTCGGGACAGGGACGCAAACCCAACCCTTGGGGACGGTACTCGGGACAGGGACGCAAACCCAACCCTTGGGGACGGGTACCCCTGCAACATATATATATATAGAGAGAGAGAGAGAGAGAGAGAGAGACTTATTCTGAGGCACAAGATAGACTTGTAAAATAAAACAAAGAGCATTGCTTACCTTATGGTGGGGTGTTTTGTCCTTTTCTTGATGCATTTTGTTGTAGTACAACCCCTATAATTGTATAAAGCCATTGTCTATCCAGTTATTTTGGATTGTTTCATAACTTTTTTGACCCTCTCTTTTGCAGTTTTAGAAATTTACTTCCTTTAAAGAATACTGTGTGCCATACCAACCATTGTTTTCTTATGCTCATCTTCTTCCCTATCAGTTTTTATTACAGATTTTCTTGCATTCGTTGTCTTTTCTTTTCAATAGATATTACATTGGTTTTATATTCAAGGTGGCTTCTTCTAACAAGATGTATTGAAAATTTGATAGCATTAACCCGTTGGATTATTAAGTGAAGACTTGATAAGTTAAGGTTCATTCTCTTCCATTTCTTAAGACAATGTAACAAGATGAGAACTTTCTTATGAGGGAGAGTAAAGTCTCACTTTTGCTAGTGATTAGTGACTTGATCTCTCACTTGTGTAATATGAATGGAATGCTTTGAACATATTTATTGTAAATGTAATGAATAATTAGATATTTTATCCCATAAATAAAAAATCAAACTTCAAATAATTTTTGGGCTATTGTGAACATTGTTTTCTTTTCTTTGTAGGTACAACTCTGATGCTTTCATTGCGTGAGAATGCCCTTGGTCTAAAATATGGTTGAATAATAGATTGCTTCAAATAGTTATTTTGTTGCATTTCTCCTTTATTTTTATACTGATTTCACAAAGTTAATCCATCCAACTCATCAAGATTAACTTGATCATTAACGTTCTATCATTAGCAACAATAGAAAACATTGAGGGAAATGATTGATAAGGTTTTGAGGTTTTGAAAATATTTCTGACAAAGGTTTATATAAATTATATCAAGTTTGTTTTCAATACATCAAGAAATGCCTGGTGGAGTTTGTCTTTCCATGATTTATTCCAAAATATTAGACTTTAGTGGAATAGCATGCAGTTGGAAAGTGCATCTTTTAAGTTTTTGTTTATTTCTTTTTCGTGGAAATGTCAACTTAAAGTATTGATGGTGCCTAAAAAGTGGCTTTGATGATTTTGACAGGGGAACCATGGGCTCTTCTAACCATAGAGCTGTTAGAGGTTCTGCAATAGGATTAAAGCCACCATATTTGAAGGTAAACATGATAATGGTTGTAATTCGGGTTTTATTAGGTTTCTTTATATGCAGTATTTAAAGGCTAAACAATTTAGCATGTTAGAGGGTGAAATGCTAAGAGGCATAGTTATAATGGAATACAATTGTATATTGTTGATTGTTTTGATATAGGTTAACAAATTTAGTCTTTAACATAATCTAAAAATAAGCTTTTGCAAATAGATCTTGGATAAAATATTGATACGATATTAGATGCATTTCATTTAATTAAAGATATATGATCTTAAGAGCTGGAAAAATTCATAGAAGTTGATGACTTTTGGCATTAAGTTACTAACTGAACAAACCATAGATCATTCATTAAAGCATGATGGCAAGTGGTTGAGGCATGATAGGATCTTCAAGTGTTTATCTTTCAATTTCTTGTATTTTGAAACATGATTTGCAAACTTGCTCTTCAAACATGTTCTCCATTCATTGGACTGTAACCTGGCCAATCTGTTCAATCATGTGGTCTGTGCAAGCTTTCTGGAACCATAGTCACATCGTATTATTTACTCGATTCACAAATCAAGACTTAGTGTAGACCCCATTAACCATAGAGGTGCCCACCCATTCGTGAGCCTGGAGCAGAGGGAGACAAGCATTTGGGAGGTTCAAGTAATGAATCGAGCTTGACTGCAAATAAGCATTCGGGAGGTTTAGGTAATGAACTAAGTCTGACAGGCAAAATAAGCATTCCAAAGGTTCAGGTAATGAACTTTTTTCTGCTTGATTTTGTCTGTAGTGAAAACCGAAATAAAGACAGGTAACTTCTGCTTCATGGCCACCTCAACACATACACTTGGAGAAGCTCCAAAGGATTTGCGTCTTTCGTTTGCTACAAGAACTTTACCAAACCGACAGGCAAATGGATCAACATATGGATGCATGTCATTCGGAAGGGAGGGGAACTCTATCCACAACTAATAGTTGGCTTGACCACAATCCTCTGGGTTAAAATGTGCTCTCCAAGACAATCTGTTCAATCACGTGGTCTGTGCAAGCTTTCTGGAACCATAGTCACATCGTATTATTTACTCGATACACAAATCAAGACTTAGTGTAGACCCCATTAACCATAGATGTGCCACCCATTCGTTAGCCTGGAGCAGAGGGAGACAAGCATTTGGGAGGTTCAAGTAATGAATCGAGCTTGACTGCAAATAAGCATTCGGAAGGTTTAGGTAATGAACTAAGTCTGACAGCCAAAATAAGCATTCCAAAGGTTCAGGTAATGAACTTTTTTTCTGCTTGATTTTGTCTATAGTGAAAACTGAAATAAAGACAGGTAACTTCTGCTTCATGGCCACCTCAACACATACACTTGGAGAAGCTCCAAAGGAGTTGCGTCTGTCATTTGCTACAAGAACTTTACCAAACTGACAGGCCAATAGATCAACATATGGATGGATGTCATTCGGAAGGGAGGGGAACTCTATCCACAACTAATAGTTGGCTTGACCACAATCCTCTGGGTTAAAATGTGCTCTCCAAGACTGAACATAAGCAAGAAAAACAACAATACTTCACATACCAAACTTTAAGACACAACGAGCTGCCGCATTAGAGTTGAACATAAGACGCACATACTTCACACCCAACTGCCAATGGGAGTTCAACCAGTTGAATGCTTTTCAATTGGCATACGTTGCAAAAAATATAAATTGACTGTTGTATCAAGGTGCCTATTGCCATATTCCCTTCCAAGTACTCCTATTTGCTAGGAAGAAATTGAAGTCATCCTAGTGATGGGGAGCCTCCATTTGAGTCGTAGACAATGCCACAACCTGAGGTACCTCCATAGGCACCTCCTGTACACGTGGATTTGCTTGTATACTTACACCCTCCTCCATATCTAAGTCCACTATCTCCAACTCTTGTTTGATTGATACAGCAACCTCTGAAGGGATCTTTGTTAAGTGCAAACCCTCACTTGCTGGAGTCCAACTGTCCATAGTCTCTCAGCCTGGGATCAAGCCAATTGCAGAATCGCCAAACCCATTTTCCACAGTTGGGTAACTTCTCTTACCCTTCTCAACATTCGAGAACCTAACATTCAGTGATCCAACTATTGTTTGGACGCTGTCCTCACCGTCAGGATTGGAAAGGGATGTAATTAAGGGGATGCTCCCTTCAAGGTCTATTGTGACTGTACACATTTTTAAATCCATTCAAACAATCCTGATCTGCAAAAATAAATATCGAATCATCTTTGAAACCAGCTGAGTGGTTTTACTTCTCCACCCTCGTGACTTTTCATGTGCTACCAATGAAAAAATCTGTTGTATGACCCCAACTCCATACTTGTATGTAAATTTGTAGGCCCTAGGTGACCGCTGTCCTATGTTTCTCCTGACATACTAAATCAGATCTGAACTTATTTAACAACAGAAATGAATTTTCTGAAAATGCAACGATTACACTTATAGCTGAAAATGAATAGCGAAAGGATAAACACGATACACAAGAGTTATCTCCTTCAAATCAGCTAATCATTTAATGATTAAAACTTACAAAGACACCTCAACTCGAGGTTTAGCTGAAAAAGAAAAAATACGCCTACATAGAAATCTAAGAAGCTGTTGTACCTTACAAGGACACCTTAACTCAAGGTTTAGCTGAAAAAGAAACAATACTCCTACATTGAAATCTATTGACTGTACACATTTTTAAATCCATTCAAACGACCCTGATCTGCAAAAATAAATGTCGAATCCTTTTTGAAACCAGCTGAGTGGTCTCCCTTCTGCACCCTCATGACTTTTCCCATGCTATCAATGAATAAATCTGTTGTATGACCCCAACTCCATGCTTGTATGTAAATTTTCAGGTGACTGCTGTCCTATGTTTCTTGTCTAACTAAATCAGATGTGAGCTTATTTAACAACAGAAATAAATATTTCTGAACATGCAACAATCACACATATAGCTGAGAATGAATAGTGGAAGCATAAACACGATACTCAAGAATTATGTCCTTCAAATCAGCCTATCATTTAATAATTAACACTTACCAGGACACCTCAACTTGAGGTTTAGCTGAAAAAGAAACAATAAGCCTACACAGAAATCTAAGAAGCGGTTGTACTTTATATAATACTGTACGGTACTATCCTTGCAGTATTCAACCTTGCTTGTCGATCTTCTTCTTTCTATCTGTGTTCTATCCTCCTTGGCTTCACTTGTGTGTGTTCCTCACACAACTTCCTTGGTTTGTTCTCTTACACAACTTCTCCTCCCATTATGTCCTATTTATTCTTTGAGAGAGATAACTAATCTTCTCAATTCTATCAACTAACTTCCTTGATTCTAGCAACCAACTCCTTGATTCTAGCAATCAATCTCAACTAATCTCCTAAATCCTAGCAACCACCCTATCTCAACAATGAGAAATACGACTAAGATTAGATAAAATCAATCTCACTAATCTTATGGAATCTCTAGAATTTTTCATTTAGATTTCTAAGACTAGGAGATCAAAGGAAATTAGGCTTTCACTTTTGTTTATTAAGTGAAATTACAAGATGGTATTATTTCCCACTTTTATTAAGTGGTCACTTAGAAGTTGTGTTGAACTATAGTTTTATCGTATGTTACCTAACGTGTGCAAGAAAGTTCTGCTTGAGCTACATTTTTCAACAGCCCCTGTTAGTGAGGAAGGAATTGTGAACCAATCCAAGTTTGTCTCGGAAAGCTTCAAGCTTCCTTTCTGCTAAGGGCTTGGTTAGAATTCAGCTACTTGTTGATCTATGGGTATATACTGAAGCTTTACTACTTCCTTCTAAATCTTGTCTTGTAAGAAGTGGTATTTGATTTCTATGTACTTGGATTGATCATGAAATACTCGATATCAGAGAGTTTGATACAACTCTTATTGTCAGAGTAGATCACAGTGGGATCTAGCTCCTGATCAAACGACCTTGCTAGTAACTTGCGAAGCTAGACTGCCTCACAACTAGTTGTACTCGTTGCCATTATCTCTTCCTTTGGCTCTGTTGAGTAGATCACCGTGGGATCTAGGTCCTGATAAAACATTCTTGCAAGTAACTTGCGAAGCCAGATGGCTTCATAACTAGTTGTACTTGGTACCATATTCTCTATCTCTGCTGAGCCGAGTGCCACGGAAGTCTGCCTCTGGTTGAACCAACTTATTATCTAACATATCTTCAAAGTCTAAAGAGTTATCTAACTAGATTTGGAAAGGAATGTTACCAAATCCTGGTACTTGGGTACTTGGCATCATTGCCAATCTCGAATTGAACTCTAGAGTTGTGCTCTTCCAGACTTGAAAATAACTCTCGGGCTGATGTCATATGCCTCGATTCTCAACTGTCCACATACCAAGTATACCTCGAAACTGTGTTGGTAGAAAGGAAAGATACCGTGGAGAAATCCTTCTTGAACTTGGTAGCAAACATGCTCATCTGAATTTTTGTAGAGGACACCATATGTATTTGTCAGTGTTACACGGGGACTCGCCCCCCAGGGTCGGGGACGCGCCCCCCTTGCTCCCTACGCCCCGGGGGCTTCTGGGGAAACGTTTCCCAGCGTCCCCAAAATTAGGAAACTCTCGGAAACGCACAAGGGGGCGTGTCCCCTGTTTTGCAGCACGCTCCGGTGAAGGGGGGGCTTCCAGACGCCCCCCTGCCCCCCCGCCCCCTCCTGAAACTGGGGGGCTCCCAGACGCCCCCCCCCCCCCCCCCCCCTCTTTTAGTAGTTTACATGGGATGAATCATTGAACTTTTATTGCTGGGATTTAATAATTTATAATATTATTTTTTATTAAGACTTGGACGCCCCCCTGCCCCCTCGCCCCCCCCCCCGAATTTCGCTAAAATTTGGGGGTGGTCTCGACACGTCCCCAATGTGCGTTTCCGCGCCCCCGCGTCCCGGAAACTTGGGGGAACATTCATTTTTGTTGTTCTAGACCTTCACCCTTTTTCTTGTTTGGACATTGTGACGCATAATGGTTGTGCCAATGACATATGAAGCACTTGATTTGTTAAAAATAATGCAGTTGCGAGACCCATTCTCTAGGAGGATGGCACCCTAGTCAGTTAACTAGGTTCCTGGTCAGTTAAACAAGCAGAGTAAGTCCCTAGAAGGTACCCCAGGGCTCCCAACTGTCTCATGGGGTTCTTGGTCTGGGACCAAGCAGGTTGATGCCATGGCAAAGTCCCTAGCATAAGGCTAGGTCCCCTATATGTCTCTCGGGTATTCTAGTCTGGGACTAGACATGTTCTTGGTCACGAGGATCAAGCAGATCTTGCAGGTTGAGACAAAGACTTCTTGGTTTGGGACTAGGCAGATTCTTGGTCTGGGACCAAGTAGTTCCTGCAGTTACATACCTGGTCAGTTAACAAGGTGGATCTTGGGCAGTTGAACAAGATGATGATGTGTGATGTCCTCCTCTCCTAAATGGTTAAGTTAGGTTGTTTCTAAAGGGACTGGCCACCCCTTGATGATGTCGCTAACACTTGACCTTTAGGAGCAATCAAGAGTCAAGAGGACCAGAGGATCACATCATCTAGTTTGACTCTTCCTTATATGGTGATGATAAAAACTTCTAGTTATTGTATGGAACACTTAAGAACTATATACCAGTAGAGAGAAGATAAAAGTTTGGCACCTTGCGGTTGTTTCCCCACTTTGTTGGTACACCTTGGTCTTGTGGGTGAAGGGGTTGCCTTCCCACTTTGTTGTGCCACCTTGTGGTTAGCCTTGTGCTTGACTTGGTCTTGTGTTTTACTTATTGGTCCTAGTGCACATCTTGAATGTGGTACCTTGACCCTCCTGCTATGTTGGCTTAACTTTAAGTTATCCTTAATGATGACGTCTTGACCACCATTTGTTTAAATCCTAGGTCAACATAATATTTTTTTTTATGTTTTATTTTGGTAAGACTCCTAAAATCTAGGATGGCTTGAGTAATCCTAAAGTCTTAAGGTTGATCCTTCTAGAAGACATTTGAAACCTATAAATAAAGTGTTAGATCTCATTATGACTCAAGGAAGATAAGGGCTGAGATTTGCTCTCTACATCTGATTTGGGTTGTTGCTCTTTTGTCCTTGACGTCCAAGGGTTTGTTGCTCTTTCTCTCTCTACCTCACAGGTGACCTTTCTTGACCTTGTTGAATTGCTAACTGTTGGGCTGTAACCTTGTTGAGCTGTTAATGCTGGGCCGTGACTGTTATAAGTCTGTTAAGGCTGGGCCGTGATCATTGTAAGCCTGTTAAGGCTGGGTCGTGACCATTGTAAGCCCCCTAGGGCTGGGTCGTGACTGCTATAAGCCTATTAAGGCTGGGCCATGACCATTGTAATCCCCCTCGGGTTGAGTCGTGACTGTTGTAAGCCTATTCAGGCTGGGCCATGACCATTGTAAGTCCCCTAGGGCTGGGTCGTGACTGTTGTAAGACTGCTAGGGTTGGACCGTGACCATTGTGAACTGCTAGTGTTGGGCCATGACCCTTGTTGTGTCTGCTAGGACTGCCACGACTTTTACTGACATTGTTAGGACTGTTATGTGTACTGTAACTCTCCCTGTGGGCCTGTTTTGTGGGATGAACCCTCACTGTGCAACTGTTCCGTCGACTGTATCTCTGTCGTGACCTTTCTTGAGCTTTTTAGGGCTTCCGTGACCATTGTTTAGCCTGCTGTAGCAGGCTGTGGCTTACTGAGTTTGTTTAGAGGGTGACTTTGCCTCTCTCAGCTTCCTCGAGGCTAGTACTGCTGTGAGTGAAGGTGTCTTTGCCTTTGTGAAGGTGCTGCCACTGTTTGAGGTTGTTAGTGTATGGTTTAAGGATGCCTCTGCACATTTGAAAGTTGCTGCTATGTGAGTGATGATTGATGTGTGACTGTCCTAAAGACAGTAATTTATTGCTGCAAGGGTTTGAAGTTTCCATCCTCATTTGTGGACTGTTTTGGTTAGCACCTTGAGGTTTGTACTTGTCTAACCCTACTCCACAATAACTTATCTCTCTCTCTCTCTCTCTCTCTCTCTCTCTCTCAGGTATGACCTTGCCCTCAGATAACGGCCAAATTTCTTCCTTGGGTGACTTGTCTCCTAAGAGACAAGATTTGATTTGAAAGTATGTCTGAGTATAAGGAATGTCTAAACCAGTATTGTTTTCTCAGTTAGATCTTTTATTTATGTTAGTTGCTAGTCTTGCTTAATCTTCTACTGTTTTACTGGTTACTGTTATTGCATGCTTCAACTTTAACACAGGGACCTTTAGGAGTGTTAAAGCTGAAAGAGATGAAAATTATAACTTTGTTATCTAGTTCTTTGTCACTACTATACTTTTACTTCAATGTTTTGTTTATTTGATTAGCATTATAGTACAAGTTAGTTAGATTTTTGAAAAATCCCAAAACTTTAACATGATTTTAATCAGGTCCTTCCTTGGCTTCGAGGTTGACTCCTAACTCTTCATCTTACCCTTGTTGGGTCCTTTACCTCCGCCCTGGCCTTTTTTCACTTGACCAATTAGGGCATGCTCACTATCACCTTCTTGTTTGTTGGCCTCAGAGCCCATCCAAGTCTCCTTCTGGATATAATCATCTCATAGTCTTGCCCAAGTGGGAATATTTTCTCGAGCACAAACTCCTTGGACAGATGTTTCCCATTGAGGTGGGAACCCATTAAATGCCTATTTACTGGCTTTGTCTTCATTCTTCTCCCCAACTACAACAAGATGGTCACGAATCTGCGTGACCTTCATTAGGTAATTGGTAACGATGTTTGATTTGGTCCTTTGAACAGATTTGACCTTGTTATGCAATATCATCTTCTGGTTAATGTTCTTGCTCTGGTAAAGGTTAACCTTTCTTGAGCTTTCTAGGGCTTCCGTGACCATTGTTTAGCCTGCTGTAGCAGTCTGTGGCTTACTGAGCTTGTTTAGAGGGTGACTTTGCCTCTCTCAGCTTCCTCGAGGCTAGTACTGCTGTGAGTGAAGGTGTCTTTGCCTTTGTGAAGGTGCTGCCACTGTTTGAGGTTGTTAGTGTATGGTTTAAGGATGCCTCTGCACATTTGAAAGTTGCAGCTATTTGAGTGATGATTGATGTGTGACTGTCCTAAAGACAGTAATTTATTGCTGCAAGGGTTTGAAGTTTCCATCCTCATTTGTGGACTGTTTTGGTTAGCACCTTGAGGTTTGTACTTGTCTAACCCTACTCCACAATAACTTATCTCTCTCTCTCTTTCTCTCTCTCAGGTATGACCTTGCCCTCAGATAACGGCCAAATTTCTTCCTTGGGTGACTTGTCTCCTAAGAGACAAGATTTGATTTGAAAGTATGTCTGAGTATAAGGAATGTCTAAACCAGTATTGTTTTCTCAGTTAGATCTTTTATTTATGTTAGTTGCTAGTCTTGCTTAATCTTCTACTGTTTTACTGGTTACTGTAATTGCATGCTTCAACTTTAACGCAGGGACCTTTAGGAGTGTTAAAGCTGAAAGAGATGAAAATTATAACTTTGTTATCTAGTTCTTTTGTCACTACTATACTTTTACTTCAATGTTTTGTTTATTTGATTAGCATTATAGTACAAGTTAGTTAGATTTTTGAAAAATCCCAAAACTTTAACATGATTTTAATCAGGTCCTTCCTTGGCTTCGAGGTTGACTCCTAACTCTTCATCTTACCCTTGTTGGGTCCTTTACCTCCGCCCTGGCCTTTTTTCACCTGACCAATTAGGGCATGCTCACTATCACCTTCTTGTTTGTTGGCCTCAGAGCCCATCCAAGTCTCCTTCTGGATATAATCATCTCATAGTCTTGCCCAAGTGGGAATATTTTCTCGAGCACAAACTCCTTGGACAGATGTTTCCCATTGAGGTGGGAACCCATTCAATGCCTATTTACTGGCTTTGTCTTCATTCTTCTCCCCAACTACAACAAGATGGTCACGAATCTGCGTGACCTTCATCATCTTTGTGACCTTCATTAGGTAATTGGTAACGATGTTTGATTTGGTCCTTTGAACAGATTTGACCTTGTTATGCAATATCATCTTCTGGTTAATGTTCTTGCTCTGGTAAAGGTTAACCAGGGCATCAAACATGTCTTGTTCGCAGATATGTGAGGGATTAAATGGTAGTTAATGGTATCTATGATCATCCACTTGGCTCTCACTTCATTCTTCTTGTGAGCTGCCAAAGATGCAAATCGCACCCTTGACAATATCTTATAGTTCATTCTCTTCTAATAGAAGAGTTACCTTGACTTTGCAAGAAAGGAAATTTGAGGTACCACCCAATTTTTCCTCGAACCTGAGGCAAGTTGATATGCCATCTCTGATCTGCAAACAAACTTCTATTCTTTTGATCTTTTGAATTAGAGTAGCTATGATATTATGTAAAATTTCAGGCCCTAGGTGACTGTTGTCTTATTTTCTCTTGATTAAATAAATCAGATCTGAACTTATTTAACAACAGAAATAAATATTTTTGAACGCAACAATCACACATATAGCTGAAAATGATATGGGGAAGCATAAACACGATACACAAAAATTCTGCCTTCAAATCAACTGATCATTTAATAATCAAAACTTACAAGAACACCTCAACTGGAGGTTTACAGTACTATCCTTGCAGTCTTCAACCTGGATGATCAGTCCTCTTTCAACTATCTGCATTCTCTTCTCAGATTCACTTATGTGTGTTCCTCATACAACTTCCTTGGTGTGTTCTCTTACACATCTTCTTCCCCCATCTTGTCCTATTTATGCTTTGAGAGAGATAACCTTGTTTATCAAGATATGAATATAGATTTGGATCTGGGTCCGATAGATTTTTGAAAAGCTAAGATATGGATATGACTAGGATACGACCAGGATATGTCAAGTACAAAAAATATAATAATATTTAAATTAAAAAAAAACATATTTGAAGTTTATAATCAAAACCATTTATGAATCATGATATTTTGGGGTGCAACGCATAGGGAAAAGGTGTAATGGTGTGGTCATTTTATTCCTCCTTTTGGTAGCTATGTCTTTTATTTCATTGTAAAATACTTAAAAAGGGTTTTTTCCACTTGCCTTGATAGTTTCCCTTATCCTCTCTAGCATACTATCTATGTTTTCATAAACTACCCCCAAGCAAGGCATATCTGTGTCAAATGTCCTGATCATGGTTAGGATTGGTTGGTTGTGTAAACCACAAAAGGTATTGTACCTTGTCAAACCATGCATCATCAAGAATGTTAGACTTGATTTTTTGTCCCCTATCGTCAAGAATGTGTTGCTTGTGTGTACATTTCTTCAATTAGTCAAAGTGTCCAGTGTGTGGTAGGTTCAGAGGGCATCAAAGAATGTGGATTAGTCTTTATAAAATATTTTAGTAATCACTTGCTTTAAAGAATTGACAAATATGTCTCCCAGTAGTAACAAATATGACTAACATAATGATTAACAAAAGATAATCGTCAGGATGCTATAAATATAAAGAGAAGATAAAGTTTAAACAATAGGATCCTATCGCAAGGAATTGACAAACCCAACAAAGGGTTTGTCAACGAAGACTACCTATGTCTACTGTGTTGGTGGATAAGCAAAATACCATGCTCCCAAGCATTCATATTGGTTCCCATAAGGATATTATTTCTCTCTTAAAAGACTAACAAGGGACCCAAAATATTTCTAGGTCTCCAAAAAATTAAAAAAATCCATTGATCATCCTTTTGAGTTTGGTCTTGGCATTCTTTTCTTGGAGTACCTACATGAGTTCATGAGCGAGCTCAACAGAAATATGGTCAAGCGGTTGTGTAAAGAAGGGTTGGCTCACGCTGTTCCACATATTTAGCATGCCCTCCTATATCAATGGGTACTCACCTTGATTAATGACACGATTATCAATGAGTATGTGAACATCATCATGAGACTGGAGGAGGAAGCTCAAGGGGCCCACTATCATGCAGATCCATCTCCAAATATTGGGATCTGTGTCTCCTCCACCGTTTTTCCTCTGCGGGATATGTTTCTAGATTTCGACGGAACCTTGCAGCTAGCGGATCCTAGTGGATTCGGATCTGGATCAAAATTGCAGATCCGCCGATCTTGGACTTGCCCCAAATCCACAGGACAAAGGAGATAACTAATCTTCTCAATTGTAGCAAAACCAACTTCCTTGATTCTAGGAACCAATTTCTTTGATTCTAGCAACCAATCTCAACTATTCTCCTTTATCTTGGTGACTACCTTTTCTCAGCAAATGAGGTGTATGACTAAGATTGTATTAAATCTAACTCACTATTATTCTAGAATCTCTAGAATATTTCATTTAGATTTCTAAGAGTAGGAGATCAAAGGAAATTAGACTTTTACTTTTATTTTAAGTGAAATTACAAGTTGGAATTATTTCCCTCTTTTACTAAGTGGTCATAAAGAAGCTGTCTCGAACTACTTCTTGCACGTTCACCCCTAACCTGTGCAAGAAGCTCCTGATCGTGCTACATTTTCAACACTGTATGGCTCGTGGCTGTACAAACCCATGACTTTTCTGTATCAATTGCCAAAACCCTTCTCCGCTTCTTACTTTCTGGCTGGTCTACGACTCTGCATACCTGTTTGCTGCCCTTCAGATTCTCCTACCTGTGGCCAGCTAGTGGCATGATCCACCTCTCCAACAACAACACCCAGACTGCGGTCTCCTCCTCGGGGTTCTTCATGTTCTCTGTCTGACCCTCCTCCCTGCCCACAACTCTCGTCTCCACTCGCTCCTCGACTTTCCTTGCCCGGACTCTCCTTTCCCATCGCGACTCCTCAGTAGACTCTTTGGCATTCCCATCTTTATTGGGCATTTCAAGGTAGAAGTTCAGTCAAGAGTTGGCAAATATAGGAATGTTAGTATGTATTTTGATTTAGAGTATATGACTTCTAACTGAAGAGCATTTGTTACTATCAAACTATAATTGTATTTTTCTTTCAGACATTTGTTCTAAGGTTGAAGAATTTTGGTCTTCTTTAGTCTCTCTGGTTTAGAAGTAGAGTACCTGGTTTCAAAAATTACTTTTACTGTTTTTCTAACTGTAGCATAAGATTTTCTCTAATGTAATATTTTCCTTGCAGCCATACTTTGGAATGTATGGTTTTGGAGGCCTTGCTGCTTCCATGCATCTGGGAGGGTATGTTGCAACATTTATAAATGCCTGTAATTGACAAGTTATTCCTCTATGAAATTATAGAGATCATCTCTAGAATCAAGATTGAACTTACGATATTGTTTCTTTCTCCTTGAACAATTATTTGTCAGGCTGGTTATGGTATCATCAAAGACAAAAATGTCAAAGAAGGTAGTTACATTAAAGCTGGAAAAGGACACACTCGTACAGAAATCAAAAGCGGATCGGATCTGGAGGGTATATATTTTTCAGCTCATTCTATTAGTTGTGGAGGAAAAGTTAAATCAATGCATGCATGTGTCCTAGATAGAAAGAAATAAGTGGCTTATTTTGCTTCTATTAAAATTTCTTGATTTTGTCTAGATGAATGCAACTGAAATATACAATGCTTTTTGTTCACTAACGATTTGTTTACAGACAGGAGGAGACATAAGGGAGGTCTCACAAAAAGAAAAAGACATGTCTCCTCATGGAAGTTTTACAAATGTATGTGGTTTGAGATATTTTTATGTTACTGTTTCCATAGTTTTTGTGTTCCATTCTTGTGCGTTTTTGGAGTCATGCTCTGCTGTGTAAGATTTTGTGGGAGCAGATGTCGTCTTGATTCTGCAAATTCTTAGTTCATGTTGTAGCCTGGTTTTGGTTTCTGGATTTGCTTGTCCAGATTTTTGAAAATTATTTTGCGTATGATCAAATCCTAAGAATGTAAAAAAATACTTAAAAGAGCAGGATATTTGTTGCTATATATGAATGCACTTGCAATGCATTCTGCCCATTCACATTTTGGCATGGCGCACTACAAAAAACCATCATATATATGCCAAGTGGTTATGTATCTATCATAATATCATTGGTAAGGTTCTATACTACTGGACTAAAAAATTGATGTCTCCAGGAAGAGTTTTTAAAAATGTACTTGGTGCCAAATTTGTGTACTGATCTATAACACTATGAAACATTTGAAGCAAATGGGAACATGACTAAGAGAGAGTGAATCACTAAGATTATCCTTGGTCCAAAAACTAAGGAGGCGTGTGTTAAAGTTTTAAGGTTTTTCATAAAAAATTACAAACTTGTACATTGATGCAAATTTAACAGTAAAATAATACTGAAGTAAAAAATACAGCAGTAGTAAAAATCTAACCAACAAATATAATTTTCATCTCTTTCAACTTTAACACTCCCTTAAGGATCACTGTGTTAAAATTACACTACTGAAACGAGAACACATGTAGAGAAACAGTAGTAATAAGGTAAAGTAATGAACAAATTAAACAAGACTAATCAGTAGCAGCAGTAAAAGATTTAACTGGGAAAGTAAGTGAAACAAGTCTGATTTGGACCTTCCTTGTACTCAGAAAATACTTCGGATCAAACGTTGTCTCTTAGAGACAAGTCATTAAATGGAACAAGTAGTTAACCCTTACCTGAGGGTAAACACATACTTGAGAAAGAGAGAGAGAGATAACTTGCTGTAGAATAGGTTTCCGCAGCTGCACAATGCCTATTTTTAGAGTGGCTGTGATACCATGTTAGAAATCGCACTTTAATTCAATTATGTTAGATCTTTAAATTGAAAGATAGACAATCACAACAATACACAAGTACACAAAGATTTCCCTGGGAAAACCATAAAGGAGAAAACCCCGCCAACTTCTTAGAATAGTTCCATCACTTAGTACAATGTCAAACCAAGATAGAATACCCAAAGATAAGATGTCTTCCGCAGCGTCTTCCTCTCCTTCACCAACGCACTTGCCTTTCTCTCTCTTGAGCGAAATTTCTTGTTTGTTGTGTGTCCAAATGAGGGAGAGTGCCTCCCTATTTATACTTTACATGTGACTGATCCAAAACCCTAACTGGGACGACTTCCTAACCTAATAGGGCTGACTTCCCTTTTGGGAGACTCAAAATACATTTAACAATATTTCTTCTGGGGACTATTGCCCAACTTACAACGGAGGTTTTACCTCGATATTCTAGCATGACCAAATACAACAATAACATCCCCGAATGGAGGAAAAACATCTTCAACGGAGGTACAATAAAATACAATAATAATATAGAAAAGAATATCTTCCGAAGTTACATTTTGAACACCAAAGTTACTTCATCATAACAAAAGGGTTAAGGTTCCACACTCGAGGGGGCGCTAGCACAACAAGGGAGAGGTCAACACAAGGGCAAACCAAACACAAGGTTAACCACAAGTCAACAAGAGGTGTCACAACCAAGTGGGAAGACAACCCTTTTACCCACAAGACCAAGGTAGAACAACAAGGTGGGAAGACAACCCTTTTACCCACAAGAAGAAACAACCAAACTTTTATCTCTCTCAAGGTATGTGGTCCACAAGTGTTCCATACAATAACTGGAAGTTTTATCGTCACCATATATATGTGGTCCACAAGTTTTCCAAATTGGATGATGTGATCTTCTGGTCCTCCTGACTGCTCCTAAAGGTCAAGTGCTAGTGACGTCATCAAGGGGTGGCCAGTCCTTGAAGAAATAACCTACCTTAACCATTTAGGAGAGGAGGACATCACACATCATCATCGTGGTTAATTGACAAAGATCCTCTTGGTTAATTGACTAGGACTATACTTGCAGGACCTGCTTGGTCCTAGACCAAGAATTTGCCTGGTCCCAGACCAGGATGTCTTTGTCTTAGCCTGCAGGATCTGCTGGGTCCCTAGCCACATGCTAAGGACAGTGTCTGGGACCCAAGGACTAGACACTGTCTAGTCCCTAACCAGAATGCCCTAGAGACAGGTAGGGTCCCTAGCCACATGCTAAGGACTTTGCCATGGCATCAATCTGCTTGGTCCCAGACCAAGAATCCCAGTAGACTACTGGGGCCCTAGGGTACCTGCTACGGACTTACTCTGCCTGGTTAACTGACCAGGAACCCTAGTTAACTGACTAGGGTGCCATTTAGAGAATGGCTCTCGCAGCTGCACTATCTTTAACAATGTGAATTAACAATAATATCTGAACAATTAAAGTGTTGCTAGGTCCTAAGGACCAGACACTGTCTAGTCCCTGACCAGAATGCCCTAGAGATAGGTAGGGTCCCTAGCCACATGCTAAGGACTTTGCCATGGCATCAATCTGCTTGGTCCCAGACCATGAATCCCAGTAGACTGCTGGGGGCCCTAGGGTACCTGCTAGGGACTTACTCTTCCTGGTTAACTGACCAGGAACCCTAGTTAACTGACTAGGGTGCCATTTAGAGAATGGCTCTTGCAGCTGCACTATCTTTAACAATGTGAATTAACAATAATATTTGAACAACTAAAGTGTATACTGATTCCTAGGTAGTGCGGTATGCAGTTTGAAGTTGGGAGGAAATTGCCTTTTGGCCTGTACTTCAGTCAAAAATGTCGATGAGGGTTTGACGTAGTTGAGACTCATTGCCCAAGTGTTCACATCGAGATTATTTTGTTCAAAAAAACTTGGATGAGATAACTAATTGGAATTAATGGTTTCAATGTCTTAATTAAATAGTTTTAGTGGTATAATAATACATTGAGCACCTGACTTTAATATTTTCTTTGGAAATCCTTATGACTCGATGTGGGAATATTTCTTGTTTGTAATTTTTTTAGAAAATGTAACCAAACTCTCCACTGTCTAGAACATAAGCAAGAGTAAGATATTTCTCAAGGCTCACGAAGAGTGAACATGTCACAAGTGGAACCCAGGTGGAGAGGATAACAATTCTTCGTCTCAACCATGCAAGCTATAACTCTATACCCAAGTGACAGTTCTTGTATGTACTTTATTGAGCAAACCTGTGAGATTGTTTGGCATCATTATATTGTCTATGCAACCATTGTGTCAAGGTTTTATTCTGTTCTCGTCAAAACAATTGAATCTCATGATATTCTATCATTGTTGGAATAACAAGCCCGGAAGAATATTTGACTAGAAATTTACATCCTCAAGGTGAACCTTGATTGATTGATTGATTTTTTCTTTCTTATAACTGAAACGGAGTTTATGGAGGTTCCAAACAGCCAAGAGAAATATATAGATGTCAAAAAGTATGCAAAATTTCAAAAATGCTCTAAAGATCTGGGTCTTCATACAATAGATTTCTGGTAGGCCTCTAAACTGACTAGTACATACTAACCTCGTATCTAATCTCAAACTGTACTGTCTGATATATTGCCCGAGAAGAAAGATACAAGTATGAACCATAAAAAACATAGTTATTCAAACTGATGCCCACTATTGTCTGCCTCCATTAAGACATATTCTTGCTCTAGAGCAATGCAAACTGGAGGATGATCTTGATAAGGACAGTTAGTTGAACTGCCACATCCTCTTCTGACTGCTCTTTAACCGTTCCAATCAATGCCAAAGCCTGCCATGCAACTGCCTGTGACCCATGTGTGAAACAAAGAATAATATTAAATTGCATCTTCATGGTGAACCTTGTTAAGATGTAGTGTTTGTAGAAAGCCTTTCTTCATGTTAGAATTGTTTAATGCTTTTTGTAGTTTGTGAAATGCCCTTTTGGCACATTCAGGATTGAGATTGGCAATAGGGTTTATAGTCTTTAAGAAGTTGGTCATGTGCATAAGAGTTAAGATGTAGTGTTTGTAGAAAGCCTTTATTCATGTTAGAATTGTTTAATGCTTCTTGTAGTTTGTGAAATGCCCTTTTGGCACATTCAGGATTGAGATTGGCAATAGGGTTTATAGTCTTTAAGAAGTTGGTCATATGCATAAGATGAGGAATGTAGACCACCATTTGAGTCTGAAATATGATGTGTAACTATTACAGTAGAATCCCAATTCAAGGTGATGACATTTAGAATTTCAAATCAAGGTCATAATTGTTAATGATTGGCATGTTAATCTAGAAAGGATAACTTACAAGAATTCTGGATGATGTTGAAGCATTAAGTGTAACTTATGATAATTACAATATCATAATTAAATGTAACAATATGTATGCGTTTCTGCATAGGTCTTTAATCTATTGATTTTGGATGAATAATATACTATCTTTAAATGCTGACAGGTGCATATATCCAAGTTAAAGTCAATTTATTGGAATGAAGATCAACTTAAATGTATGCTGAAAGACATCTACTTTCCATATATTCAGGTTGAGCATTTTGCCTTATATGCTATAATATTTGTGTTGGTTGATTGTTATGTAGATGTGATAACATTGGGTGTGTAACTGAGAGCGATGTACCATCATGGACAGTATTAGCCTAGGCTCTCATGAGGTTATCATAACAGGGTATAATATTTTTGCTAGCATTGAACCGATTTATTTTAGACTGGCATTTTTTTCTTCTTAGTAAAGCCAAAAGCAGATCACCATAATTGTAAGCAAGGGGACATTGTACTGGTTAGACCTACATGATTGTGCAATATGCAGCATCGTTTTTTTTACTTTTAATATGGACTTCTCTTCTTATATTGTTGCATCATGTTAAATGAACATCTTCATCTGCAATAGTTCGTATAAGCTCTATAAAAGTTGCCTAGAAACACATGTATTCGTCCATTTTCAATGTAGACTCCTTTTCTTCTTATATTGTTGTATCATGTTGAATCAAAGTCTTCATCTGCTATCTATTATAAGCTCTGTACAAATTGCCTAGCAATACAAAACATGTGTATTTCTCCTTTTGTTGGTTCCCCTTCAATTGCCGGTTGATATCGACAATGAAACTGTTAAACAAGTTTTGAATTCACTGTGTACAGTAATTATGTACACAGTGAATACAAGAGAAACTGCTAGACAAGTTTTCTCGATTCACTGTGCTTACCTTAATAATGTACACAGTGAATTTGAAAATATTCTCACAATTTACCAGTGTGGAAGCTGTAAATTAATGAAATTGTATTATGTTTTTCATTCAAATGGTTACTTTGTATCAATTAAAAAAATCCTTGGCTATACCCAGAAGCCTTGGCTATATGCATCCAAGGGGTCTAATATTCTCATTATGATTGCCATTCCCATGTCATCACAGGAGATTACTCGAATTACTATTTAGATTTTTGCTTACTAAAAGTCTTTCTTTCTTTCTTACACACTGATTACATAACAGCAGACAGAAAATGAAAGCTTAGGCTTGTGTGATAAACAGTGCCCCACCTTCTTTTCATGTGCCCTACTTGTTAAAAGTATACAGTCAGAATAGACTGAGCTCCCAACAGTTTATTATTTTCCCCATCTTTCTGTCCAATAACCTTTTTTGATCTTATCCTTATGAGAGGGGCTGAGACAAATGAACATATTGGATTTTGTCCTTTGCAATTCCTCTGTTGAAATCGTGGGTTTGAGGTAAGCCCCCTGTTTAAAAAATCATCAACTCAGAGTCGGACTTTGCCGTGTTTATTGCGTTGACCCTGAATCGAGTCAAGTTCGCCTACAAATAGTATTGGGTGACCGGTTTGGCACCGAACCGGTCAACTCGGTCGAGTCCCGATGTGAATCACCGAGTTGCCTATGTCGGCGTGTGTGGGTCCGTGGAACGTAATAACTCTTAAATTTGTTTTTTATAAATATTTCATAATCTAACCCTAACCCTAAGTGGTTATACCAAATCTAATATAAACCACTCTGTTCAGTAGTATTTGGTAATACTATATGTTAATATCAAATTCTTGAAGTAGAAATGACATTCTCCTTATCTGACATTTTCTATCGTTTTACTTTAATTTTTAACATTAGCATTAATTGTTTGAGAATGTTTGAGAGTGGTTCCAACATCATCGAAATTCATATGCAAAAAGTAGAAATTTAGAACCCATTCAAAATTCAACAGACTTAATAGTTTTCAGAATTGCAAAGTTTCCACCAAATTCTATCATGTATGAGGGTATGGGGTTGGCATTTAATCAAGCACATCAACCCCCTCTATAAACCTTGATGTTTTAAATTTTTAACATTAGCATTAATTGTTTGAGGATGTTTGAGAGTGGTTCCAACCTCATCGAAATTCATATGCAAAAAGTAGAATTTTAGAACCCATTCAAAATTCAACAGACTTAATAGTTTTCAGAATTGTAAAGTTTCCACCAAATTCTATCATGTATGAGGGTATGGGGTTGGCATTTAATCAAGCACATCAACCCCCTCTATAAACCTTGATGTTGGTGGCGTTGATTGTTGAACTCCTCTGTCATGACCTTAATAAAAATATACTCTTCACTCTAGCAAAATCACTTATTAAGCATGGGAAGCTTTTTCTACTTATTTTAATGAGTGTATTAGGAAGCTTCATCAATATTGTAGGGTGTCGATTTGTTGACTAATGGCCTTGGAGGATCAACTTTTGGATTCAAGGTAGAGGCAAGGGCTAGAGCCTAGGGGAGGGAGGCATAGGGTGCTATTGACGAACTTGTTTCCTTTGTGCAACTTAGAATCTAACCCTAAACCTAAAGCTATAAGATGAACCCTAACCTCATGCTTCTAGGTGTTTAGCTAGTAGTACTATTGTAGTTGTAGACCTTGACGAGCTTGAGCTTGAGACAGATGATGATGCCGTTGTGTATGCCATTGGTAGTCTTGTATCTAGCTCTACTTCTATTTCTAATAGTGGTGATGAATTTGATGATTGAGCATGTTGATTGATGACATGTATGATGTTTGATGTAGTGGTATCATAACATATTGTTTTTTGGACTCTACAGCCATTTAGGCCTCATTGATTATGTATTTTGTTCCAGATACGTATACCATAGTACACCTCGTTCCATTTTGATCTATTCGCCCTTATATGTTATATACATGAGTAGACTTTTGGATATTTTGTCTCTAAAGCTTTGGAATCATGGATTAGAATCTTTAAAATATTGTTTTTCTTTAAAATTGAAATATTTTATGTATTGAGTAAACTGAGTCAATAAATTTAAATTGGTCGAGTCATTACCGTTTCATTAGAGAATACGAGTTTGAGTTTATGTTGACCCTTGACCGATTTCGAGTTAGAGCCTGAGTTCGAGTTCGAGTTTGAGTTGACCTCTTTTCTTCCCAAGCATCATTCATCCTTTATTTGTGGTTGGTTCCTTTCATCAAGCAAGAAATATTGTCTTATGTAACTTCCTTGGAAGACCGATCATTAAGGTGCTTCGTTTCTCCTTCTTGAGGACTTTTGTCTTCAAGTTGATTGTTGTAATAAACAAAATATATATAATAAATTTTGTTTTTGCATTGATCATACCACCTTTTTGTTAAAGTTAGTGTTGTCCAGGGACCCATTCTTAGAGAGGATGGTACCCTAGTTAGTTAACTAGGGCAGAGTAAGACCTTAGAAGGTACCCTAGGCCCCCCTGTAGTCTCCTGGGGTTCTTGGTCTGGGACCAAGTAGGTTGATGCCATGGCAAAGTCCCTAACATGTGGTTAGGGCCCATGCGGTTAAGGCCCCTATATGTCTCTAGGGTATTCTGGTCTAGGACTAGACAATTTCTTGGACACGAGGTCCAAGTAAATTATGTAGGTTGAGACAAGGACTTCTTGGTCTAGGACCGAGCAATTCCTGCAAGAGCACCCTTGGTGAATCTTGGTCAAGTTGACCAAAATGGTGTCCTCTCTCCTAATCGATTATTGCTAGGTTGTTTCTCAAGGGAGTCACCACCCCTTGATGATGTCACTAGCATCCAACCCTTCGGAGAAGTATTGAGGACCAAAGGATCGTACCATCGAGTTTGGATCTTACGCTTATACACTGATGATAATATATATGAAACAATGTACCTTGAGAGAGAGAAAAGATTAAAGCCCTTGGTCTTGTTGGTCCTATAGGTGAAAGTTTATCTACCCTTGCCTTCCACCTTGACCTTGTGGGTATGTTAGTTGTTTATTGTAACTCCCTTGATTGACTCATGGTCCTTTATCTTATTTGGTCCTAGGACTCTTATTGTGTGTTTATGATGACTCTTGCCTTATGGTTTTATTTTTGGTACACTAACCTAAGTTCTTTTTATTTTTGGTCGGACCATTTACTTTATGGTTTTATTATAAAACCTTTGGCCATTTACTTTATGGTTTTATAACCTTTGGACCATTTGTTTACTTTATGATTTATTATTATTATTGTACTTGGATCATTGTTAATGACTTATTCGTTAACCTTTTGTGTGTAGCCTCGAATCTTATAAAAAGAAATTTAGATCTTATCCTAGAGACAGTTTCTAGATTTGGTTCCATGTCTAGTTTTCTTTGGCTAGTGTGATTGGGCATTTTTCTCTGCTAGTTTTTCTTGCACCCACAAATCTTCTATCTCTCCCATGTGACTATAAACTTTAGCTGCGTGATTGTTTTCCTTTGCGTGGTTGTCCTCAACATGATTGTTTCACCGTGATCGTGACTGGTGTCTATGCCCTAGCTTGACCGCTTCCTCTCCCGTGTGGTTGTATATCTCCCTTGTGACTGTAAACTCCGACTACGTGACTGTTTTCCTCCGCGTGGCTTACCTCTGCTCTGAGCGACTGGGCTATTCCCGTGGCTTACCTCTGCTCTGAGCGACTGTGCTATCTCGAGGATTCGTCTCTGCTCCGCGTGACTGGGCTATCCCGTGGGTTTGTTTGCTTCGTGTGCTTGTCCATCTCGTCGCTGTATCAGTGCATCGCATACAACTTGCAACGTGACCGCTCCCTTGCAGTGTGACCACCTTCCATCTTCGTGTGACTGTGCAAGCTCTCGCAGTGTGACTGCATCCTTTATCCTCGTGTGACTGTTCTGTTGATTTTTCCTGTGCAGCATCGAGAGCCATTCTCTTAGGAGAATGGGGACATCTGGTCAAGGACCACGATGCGGAACCAGTCTTGTATTGGGGGAACTCAGCCTTGTGCTGAGTAGCCATTCTTCAGAATGGAACATCTGGTCAAGGTCCAGGATGTGGAACTAGTCTAGCAATGGGGAACTCGACCTTGAGTTGAGTAGCCATTCTGTTGAAAGGGGACATCTGGTCAAGGACCAGGATGTGGTACCAGTCCAACACTAAGGGACTCAACCTTAAGTTGAGTAGCCATTCTGTTGAATGGGGACATTTGGTCAGGGACCAAGATGTGGAACCAGTCGAACACTAGGGGACTAAACCTAGAGCTGAGTGGCCATTCTTTGAATGGAGGCACTTGGTCAGTTACCAAGAAAATGAACTAGTCTAGTATTGGGGGACTCGGCCTAGGGTTGAGGGCCATTCTCTGAGAGAATGGAGGCACTTGGTCTGTTACCAAGTATTTTACCTTTGGTCAAATTATGCAACCTTTCTGGCATCAGTGAGTGGACGTGAAAATCATCCAAACTTTGATAGACTTTGGCATGATTGCTTGGAAGGAGAAGGAAGAGTTTCAGGCAAGGCAATTGGCACTAAGAAAGGAAACCTTTCTCTTACAGCTAAGACAAGGAAGTTCGAGAAACCCTCCTTTCAGAAAAAAAGGGAACAAAGCCTCAAGGTAAGCACATTGATGTTTCAAAGGTAGAATGCTATAATTGTCATAAGTTTGGGCACTTTGCCAAAGATTGCAAGCAACCCAGGAGGAAGCTCAAAAGTAGATTCCAAGCTTCTCTTGCAACAGAAGAAGAAGAAGAAGAACCCAAGAAGAAGAACACCAGGGCTACCAAAGAAGACGAACTTAGAAGAGAATACTACGTGATCTTTGCTCTCTTTGGATCCATCATTGACAGTGCCAACTCTTGGTTAGTAGATGGTGGTGCTCTCACTAGCTATAGAAAGAAGTTCACTACTCAAGTGGAACTTGGAGATGACTCCACTTACAAGATTGAAGGAGTTGGCTCAACTTCACTTCAACTTGATGTAGGTACGGTTTTGCATATTGAAGATGTCTTATATGTTTCTGGTTTGCAGAAGAACCTTCTCTCTGTTGCTGGCTTAGAGGACAAGGGCTACAAAGTCCTCTTCATGGACAAGAAAGTCGTACTATGGGCAAAGAATGAGAAACTAAGCTTAGCTATATAGGTTGGGTTTTGAGAGAGAGGTCTTTATAAGGCATCTGGAAATTCCACTCATGCTTTAGTTCAACACATAGTTGATCCATGTGAGCTGTGGCATCGGAGGTTTGGACACCTTCATTATACATCTCTTCCAGGCCTACAAAAGATGGTTACAGGTATGCGATAGATGTCTTCCAAACATGAAGTTATTTGCAAAGGTTGTGCTCTAGGTAAGAACACTAAGAAACTTTTCTCCAGAAGCAAGAATAGATCTAAAGGCTTATTGGATTTGATTCACTATGACTTTTATGGGCCTATGTCTTCACCCTCCTTGAGTGGGTGCTTGTACTATGACCACTCTCGGAAATCTTGGATCAAAGAGTTCAAGGCTCTAATTGAAAATCAGACAGGAATAAAAAGAGAGCTTCCAAAGGAAGCTGAAGAACCCTTTTTTGAGATCCCAAACTTAGAAGTTCAGAGGGAGAAAGAAGAATTTGTTACTCAAATTCCAGATGAACTTGAAGTGCCTGAAAGGCCGTCAGAAGAACTACTTGAGGCGCTCTTCCAAAAGGAGACTTGCTAGGTACCAAGAAACAGTACAAGAAGCTGAGAAGCATAAAGCTTCTCTCGGGACTTTCAGAGAAAGTATAAGACCTCAAAAGTATTCAGGCCTTACGAGTCAGCTTACCGATGCTGAATCTTCTACATACGAAGAAGCAAGAAAGCAATAGGTTGTTTACAACCTTATCTTGATCCTAGTCGTGTATGTGGATGACTTGTTCCTTAGTGTCATAGGGAGCTCACCTCTGTATTTGAAATGAAGGATTTTGTCCTTGAGGTCGGGCAAATGCCAGGCGAGATCTTCCTAACATAAGGGAAGTATGATGTTGATATTGTACCGTGTTTTGAAATGTAGGATTGCAAGACCATGAGTGTATTTTTGACAACCAACTTGAAGAAGTTGCGAGACTTGACCACCAGTTCACACGATGTTGGCACTACTTTGTATCAACAACTCATTGGATCCGTAATGTAACTCGTATACACAAGATCATATATTTGTTACTTAGATTGGGCTTGCAGTCCAGTAGATCGAAAAAGTACCTCTAGTTATTTTTTCAGTATGGGATCTGCATTGATCTCTTGGTCCAGCAGGAAATAGGGCTCCATGGCTCAAAATACATCGGAAGCAGAGTATATCACTGCAAGTGATGCTTGCAAGGAAGCAGTTTGGCTCAGGAAACTACTCTCTGATCTCTTCAGTAGAAAGTTTGACTCTACGATATCCATTATGATAATTTGAGTGGCATTAAGCTTTCAGAAATTTTGGTGTTTCACGATAAATCAAAACACATTGAAATGAAGTATCATTTCATCAGAGACCTGGTTCAGAGAGGCACTCTGAAGTTGTAGTACATCTGTACAGATGAATAGATTGCAGATGTTTTGACAAAGCCCTTGACAACAACAAAGTTTGTGTACTTCCGCGACAAGCTTGGCATGGCAGAGAATACCTCTCTCGCTGAGAGGGAGTGTTGATTTTTCATGTGCAACATCGAGAGCCATTCTCTTAGGTGAATGGGGACATCTGGTTAAGGACCATGATGTGAAACCAATCTTGCACTGGGGGAACTCAGCCTTGTGCTGAGTAGCCATTCTTCAGAATGGAACATCTGGTCAAGGACGAGGATGTGGAACCAGTCAAGCACTGTTGGACACAACCTTGAGTTGAGTAGCCATTCTGTTGAATGGGGATATTTGGTCAAGGACCAGGATGTGGGACCAGTCCAACACTAGGGGGACTCAACCTTTAGTTGAGTAGCCATTCTGTTGAATGGGGACATCTGGTCAAGGACCAGGATGTGGCCAATCCAGCACTGGGGGACTCAGCCTAGAGCTGAGTGGCCATTCTTTGAATGGAGGCACCTGGTCAGTTTACCAGGAAAATGAACCAGTCTAGTGCAGGGGGACTCGGTCTAGGGTTGAGGGCCATGCTCGGGGAGAATGGAGGCGCTTGATCTGTTACCAAGTATTTGACCTTTGGTCAAATTATGCAGCCTATGGCTGAGGCACTTAGTCTGTTACTAGGACATCACTATAAGTCCTAGATCGGGTCTGGGCATGTGAGGCACTCCTACCCTCGATCTGTGGGCTTTGTGATCTTCTCCAAGGCTTAGCTACCCTTGGTTAAGACACCTAGTACCCGATCTTGGTGGCACATGGAGTGTGAGATAAAAGCATTAGTAATTCTTTCTATTTATGATGATGTACTTTGAGTGGGGATGAAGGACCACCTTGACCACAGGGCATTAAAAGAAGACTAAAGGTAAAAGTCAAAATTACATGAGGACCCTTAGACCACTAAGGAGTCAAAGTGAAAGTGCAAAAAGACCTTTAGTGCCACTAAAGGTAAAGGTCAAAAAGATAAAATAATGTTATTTTGTTCTTTTGAGTTTTGGTCCACTTACAGGTGATTCAAAGGATATAAAAGAAGATCAATCCATTTCATTTGGACACACGCTCATTACCATTCAATTGCTCCTAGATGTTTTTGCTGACTTGAAGGAAGAAGGGATGTTTTGCTTTTTGGTTTATGCCCTAGCATGGAGTCGTGATTTAGCTAGGGCATCTTCATCAGCCTTACCCCAAGAAACTAGGGTTTCACTTGTGAGCAGTTGATCTTCAAAACAACAACAAGATCTTCATCTCAGTCAGCTTCTCTCCTTCACGACCAACATAGACAGGACTAGGGCATCACCCTATCTACCTTCACAAACTAGGGCTTCTCTCTACTTGTGGTGAAGAAGTGTGCTAGCAGCAACTCATGTTCCCTTTCGTGGTGAAGTTACAGGGTCTAGGGAAACAACAATAAGTTATCACTGCTGCTCTTGGTGGTGAACACAACAACAACAACAAAGGCTGCTAACCCTCGTTGTTGTTCCTGTGTAGCAACAGACCACAGATGGTGGTCTAGGCCAACAACAAGGACTACCCCAACATTCCGGGCATCAATATAACCCTAGCAGAACCTAGGGCAACCACCATAGAAGTTTGCGCAACAAGAATTTGATCTCATTCAGAGTTTTCCAGTGAAGACTCAATAGCGCCAATTAAGGCAGAGTTTTCCAATGAAGTCTCAATAGCGCCAAGGCCCAAGGCCCGAGGACCTATAACGAACAAGATCAAATTCATGAGGAAGATTAAAGTTGAAAGAAGTGATGGAGTTTATATGAATAGACTTGTCATCTGTGCTGCATTTGATTGCAACTGGTTCAACATCCAAAGAGGTGTCAGACTGTATTATAGACCCTTGAAAAACTTCATCTGAAAGAAGTATATCATTTCAGATAGAACACATGTCCAACCATTCTGTTGGATCAATAGGGTGGAGGGTAGGCTTCAATGCCCTCATTGGATGGATCACTTGGTCAACTACCGGGACCGAGTCGCCAGAAGGTAAGCATGGACACAGAGGATTCCTCTTAGTAGCAATTGGACACGAGGGATAAAAGGGTTGATTGATCCGATTACACTCAGCTTCAGAAGTTAGGAACTTCCAAAAGGGTCATTAAAAGAAGAAGTCTTAAAGTGAGATACCTTAGGTAAGGAAGTCATGGCAATATAATATTGCATATATTGGAGTTGCATTGATATGTATGTCAGGTGGGGGTAGGTTAAAGGTTCCCATTAATGTAGGAGACATCCCCACACCAATATTCTCATAATCCTTCGTAGAGTGGCCAAGTATCAAGCGGAGTATCAACCACCTCCCATTTCTATCGAGACTGTTTTGTCCCCCAACTTTATTGGGAAAGGTGGGATTATTCTGTGAGGCTTGAACACATGGCCATCAAAAGTCTTTAACATTGTGACAGGAGCAACTACCTCAGGTGACCCAATACCCTTCCAACATGATAAAGACATGATGCAAGTGGATTCAACCTCATTAACAATAGTATGATGTTTAATGGACTTACTGGATATCATCTAAATCTGGAAATACGATTGATGTGGTAAACGAGGCTTCCAATTTTCACAACAGAAGCCATAACATGACTATCTGTGGGATCAAAAGCTCCTAGCGCTGAGAGGAAGTTCCATCGCTGGAGTGGACAACTCTATAGAAGCTCTAAAGTGGACATTGCACAAGGTGCTTGTGCCAAATCCTCCACTATGCTATAGTTCTAGGCATTTCGAGCATTGGGATTATACATGGCCTTCTTCAGAACATCTTTCGGTATTCGAGGCATAGAGTCATCAGTTGACTTGTCTATGTGTAACGGGGAGGCTCCATTAGATTCAAAGATTTCTTTTCGCTTGGATCCCGACAGAAATGTATCATAAGATTTATTTCTAGCATGGAGGTTATTGTCCTGTTCACATATAAAAATCTAACTTTGGCCAAAATTGCCCCCTTGAGAGGAGACACCTTGATTGCTCTCTTGCAGGGATTAGGGATCCAGTTTGGTCATAGCAATCATCTGTTGCCGCGTCTGAGGAAATGGGTTAGTTAACAAATCAGGTTGGTTGGAGACTTCCTGTTGCACCAAAAGTTCTGAGCCATTTCCATTTAGAGCACTTATAGGTTAAGTGATCTTCCTTGCATAACAATCCAGGGAATTTTTTTTTATCCTTTTGGCCCCACCAACATTATTGTTATTGTTGTTTGCATTGATATTATCCTTGTTCCTAGTTTTCTTACTCATATTTTGCTTCCCTTTGTGTTGTTGGCTTCACGTAGAACCGATTGTTTGAATTGTCAAAACATGTGCTGGAGGGTTGGGACTTGGGCTCTGTATGTTGCTCGGGGCAGCTGCCAGTGAATTTTGATCAACTAGGGGCGTACCTTGGCTAGCTGCAACACTAATTGTTGAATCCATCACACCTTTGGCATGTGGTTCGGGCATTGGTTTGGTCGTATCAACCTCTGCTCGAGGAGCATTATGCAAAATTTCATAAAGCATCTTGGACCGAGAATAAACTGTCTTGTTGCTAGGCTTTGATGATAGCCTGCTCTTTAGTTTGCACCCCAAAAAGAGCCACATATTTCTCAAGACATGGTTGCAAAGACTTAATGAATTAATCGATTAAAAACTCATCAAGAATTTGAGCCTTAATGATATGGGTGGGCTTGTCCTGACGAAAGGAAGTCAACAATTTTGTACTTGTTTCATAATGAACTGGAAACTGAAATTGATCAAGGAAAGTCATCGCAATAGCATTAAATGTTTGGAAAGAAACTCACAACTCAATATAGCCTTTTGTTGCAATCCATGTTAGAGTTTGCCGAAAAATTCGTTACCTAATGGAATCATCCATCAGATTTTGAGGAACACCAAAGATGGAAGGTCAACACATGGTTCGCTGAATCTTCCTTTGGTTTGCGTTTGCCTTCAAATTTCGGAATATCTTTAGGTAACTTTGTAGTGAGTGGTGGGTGACTAGGATTGTGTAAAACTAGATCGTTGGTTCACTTAGTCAAATCAAGTAGATTCAAGGCGGCCAAGAAAGGCAACTTTGTTTGAGCCATGGAATTCTAGGATTCAAGAGCATTAGCAACCCATTGATTCAAATTGACACTGGGTTGTCTTGGAATGTACAAGTTTCAGGAATGGTGAAAAGTGGATAACACTAGCCAAAATTCTAGACAAATTGGGGCTGTTTAAAGGGTTGATTAAATCCTCCAAAAGTATATCCCATGCCTCCGAGAGGCTGGCTACCTAGTACAGTGTTAACAATCATCGGGTTAACTATACCTGCACTTCCTAAACCAGAAGAAGGAAAATATTCCTATATGGAGGATTTTGCCCCCAGGGAAATCCAACACTCATGCCCCCTAGTCCAAGAGTACCATTGAGTGGGATGTTAGATCTTAGGGGGTTATTAGTGCCCATGCCTCCCAATGGCGAGAAAGGAAAGCTTATCTGGGGGTAGGCTGGAACCAACAATAGTTCCATACACAGGTGGAAGTGAAGAAGGAATGGACTAGAAATTGGGAAATGTCATCCCAAAAGAAAAAGGATTTGTACTTTGCAGACCCTTAAGCAGGGCCTCTAGTAAGAGTCATCGAAGATTATGGAGTCCATCCCAAAGCTACAATAGATGATGCATTTACAGTATCTCCTTCTAAAGGAGTGGTGTTAACTGGGGGGGAGTTACTTCCCCAGTACCAGATTCTTCACGGATGTTCTCCATATGAGCTTACAAGAATGATGGGTAACTCGACTCAGAATATGAAACTCAATTCCTTTTTTAGAATTAGGATCTTGCATAGGGTTCAAAAGTCTTGAATGATTAGTGAGGTCCTCAATGGAGGGAAAATCTATATTCTCCTCGGGCTAAGAAGAAACAACTAGGGGAGAGTGTTCTAAAAACTTGTTAGCTCCACTAAAATGTTTTTCCTCTGAGAAGGAACAAGATTCAACATAACCCGAGGTGCTTTCTTCAGTTGGTTGTTCAATGTTTTGTTTCTAGTTTTCTTCCTCTGCTCCTTGAGGGGGTGGATTATTGTAATCTAGTCTTCGCCTAGGCGTAGGCATTTTTATTTGTTCAGGAGAGTGTCCTTGAATTCTTCTAGACCTGTGCAAAGGTTGATCGACAATGGTGGCTCGTAGAATACCCAAAGGATTGAATCTTGTTGAGTTATGGGGTAACTTAGGATGTCCTCCATGTGGACTTCCTAGCATGGGTGCACTTTTATCAGTATAGGCAGGTGAGTAGAGTATGAGATACACTATGTTAGGTGGCATGGATCCCACAGAGGAGATATGCAGTGAGTGAATGCCACTTTTGCACTTGGCATGCAAAGAGTAATGATTTTGGTAGAAAAAGTGAAATTAGGGATTTGGAACCTTATTTAGGGTTTGGTAACATAATTTCTCAGTGAGTTATAAAAGGGCATCAAGGGTGCAAAAATCATTAATCTTTTGTGAGCATCAGGAGATCAGAGTAGCCGTGAGCAACAATTGAGCTAGGAGGGTGAACCATATGAGACAGCTAGGATGCATTCCTCAGTGCATTGAGGGGACAAAGCTTTAGAGATTGAGTTTATTCACTAGGTCAGTGAGAGAGACATTTCGCTGAGCATCTTTAGAGATTGGAGAGAGAGTAGCAACATCGATAATGTGAGCATTTGAGAGAGTGATGTGAGGCTTTTGTTGGCATGTGTGGGAGGCTAAGAGGGCCCATAAAGCTGAGGGTCCATCATCAGTGATTGAGGAGAGGCCATCAAAGTTCAGTCAGAGTTAGACTGAGGGAAGTTGAATTGGGACGTGTCTTTGTGGAGGAGGGACATACCCATACTGTTGAGGGTCGTTTTCAGTGATTGAAGTTGTAGTTTTCTTCCAGAGCAGAGCAAGCATCCTTCTATGTTTGGACAAAGAGTACAACGTTTAGTGACTGATAAAGTTTTTGTTGAGATTTCTAGTCGAGGGTGTAATGCTGAGGGGCACACTTTCCAAGAGTTTAGCTGCAATTGTTGCAGATTTAGGGCTTTGGCCCTTCAGGTTCATCTGTTGTTTATCTAACTCATACTGTACTTCTTTCCTATATTATATTTGCTCTGGGCTTGAGAGAGAGGAAATCACCTCCGTAGTGGTTTTCCCCTATGGGGTTTCCAAGATAAATTCCAAGTCATTTGTGTGGTTGTTGGTTTATGAGTTGTATGGATGTTCATGTGCTACTTATTCTAATTTGGATATAAGTGTATTAGATCTGGGATTATTGAATTTTGTAGTTGTGTTGAATATCTGACCTTCTCAAAGCGACTAGAGACGTCTGCAAAAAATTTACAAATCTGGAAAGATAAAACAACAAACAACACACACTAGAAAGCCTCTAAAAGATTACAATAAGCAAACAACTCTTGCAATGAAAAGCACTTGGATGCAAGTGCTATTCAGTGAAGAGCCAAATATGGGGTCTTTCGAAGGCCAGCCTGGGATGATTAGAGCCTAAGTCTAACCACCGAAGATCGAAAGACAGTAACCTTACTCCCCAAAACCAATAAAGAAGGGTGCAAGCACTTGCCTTTGACAAATACCCTCCGCAAGGAGTTGTGATGGAAATTGTACGTCTGACTCAGATGTTGCAAGATATTCCCCTTGAAGTGACCTAGGAGGTATCGAGGAACACCAATTATGGTTACCACTTCATGTTTGGTGGTTGGGTGGGACTATAGCTGGAAAGCTAAGATACTGGACACGTCCATATGGGGCAGCGTGTCCCGTGTCCGACACGGGCACGATGACAGAGTGTGTTGACGTGTTCCGATTTCAAACACGTGTGACCTGCGTTTGTTAAGACGTGTCGTAAAAACAAGACACATTTTTCACATGTGACTAGGAAATTGCCTCAAAATACGTAAAACCAAGGCATGACGTGATCAACAATTGTACCTTTCTAGTGGCTCAATAACTGATTTAATTTTTATCTCTTTAACATTAAATTTATCGTGGTGTGACCAACATTAGCCTATATTACATGTGAAACCTGTAAGTCAATGTTAGAATTTTAATGGTTATCCAAGATCTTAAAACTTTTAGCATCATAACATCATAACTATATGCAATAAGATTACTAAATGGAAGACAAGCACATCAACACAAAAAGAACACAGATTTCCCTTGGGAAATCACAAGGGAGAAAACCCAGTAACTTCTTTAGTATAGATTCTGTCACCAAGACCAACTTCTTATGTGAAAACTTCTCTATACTAATTACTATTATTAAATGTGCATTGATTCCGATTTCTATTGAATATTTGTAAAAATTTGGATCTATATGTCTATATTTTTAATATATATATATAACGTGTCCTACGTGTCCTGATTCTGAGGGTCACCGAGTCCGTGTCAGACACTCGAATCCCCTTGTCCTTCATGTCCCATGTCCTCCTGTCAGGTGACTTCGTTGGAAAGGCTTCTGCGAATGAGTAGGGAACATAGGGCTTGTATAACAAGTGCTAGACCGAAAATTGTTAGTGAGTAGTTGTGTCAGCCTAAGGATTTGCCACGCTTGATTAGGTCTCAGATACGGATAACTTTAGCACCAAGGGACGATCTCGACGCTTGAACTAGGTTTACGTATGTAATATCCCAAACTGATATTTTGCTTCTATAGTGCTCGGTCATGGTGATTGTTTATGTGTTTGTGGCTTTTAGATATAGATACCATATAAATTGTTTTTGCATACAATGGTAGAGTAGTGCACAAACCTGAAATATAATAAAGATTCAGATAGAATATGAAATAGACTTCAATTGCACTATAAGGACATACCAGCATTAATAACTTGAGTAGTTTTTTACCAGTATTAATAACTTGAGTAGTTGAATCAATAAAAGGAGGCATGCATGCCATGCAACAGTATTTGGGGTGAAAACGTATTACTTCTCCTTCTCCCAAGGTTGACGCCCATGCAAAATAGCTACGCTCCCTGTAATGGATGATCCTTTGTACTAGCTTCTAGGATAAAGATTGGATGTTGATACTCTACATATATGATGAGGTAAGTCATCCAAGCAATATAAGTGCAACATGTGCGTCAACTTTGAGGCTTTCTTGTTCACTAGCGAATTGTTCCTCAGTGAATGGAGTTGCCCATGCAAGTGACGTCCCTCCTTTTTGTGTAGATCCTTTATAACTCTTTCAATATGTGGAATGGTGTGCTGTAACTTTTCAGATAATATGATATAGATCTTCTGAAGAGAATGGTGGAAACATGCAGAACTTTTGAAGCTATTTAGGTCAATAACGAATTGATTTGCTCTAGTAAGGGGTGCCCTCTCTTTGACACGTATTAGTTTGTATCTTTTCTGGTTAGGCTGTCGGTGTCTCCAAAATCTCAAGGTAGAGTAACATGATCCCCTTGAAGAGAATGGGCGAGACATGCAAGAGAAAACAAGACTTCTGACTATGTAGCGAATTACTGCCCAATGATTACGTCCTCTTTATGCTGCTGGATCTCGGAGATATGAACCTTTGCGCCTGGATATGCTGCTACTCTAATGAAAGTGAAAACTTGTGAAGTGTAAGGTGGATATGCTGCTACTCTAATGAAAGTGAAAACCTGTGAAGTGCAAGGATAGACCTGGATGATCTATCTCCCAAAGTGATTAGGGAAGATGGTTTCATTGTCGAAAACACTGGATGGGGACCCATGCCCTCAAACCAATCTCAAAAGTGAATAATAAACTTGGATACCTTTTTAGTTTGACTTATCTTCTTATATAGCTTTTAGGGTTTGCATGACTTAACTTTTGCATGCATGCAAACTTAATTGCTCATTGACGCATGCAAAGTGAAATAAGGCTCGCATGCTCTGCAAGGATAGACCTGGATGATCTATCTCCCAAAGTGATTATGCAAAGTGAAAACCTGTGAAGTGCAAGGATAGACCTGGATGATCTATCTCCCAAAGTGATTAGGGAAGATGGTTTCATTGTCGAAAACACTGGATGGGGACCCATGCCCTCAAACTAATCTCAAAAGTGAATAATAAACTTGGATACCTTTTTAGTTTGACTTATCTTCTTATATAGCTTTTAGGGTTTGCATGACTTAACTTTTGCATGCATGCAAACTTAATTGCTCATTGACGCATGCAAAGTGAAATAAGGCCCGCATGCTCTGCATGCTTGTTGATATCTGCTCCAATAGCCTTCTATAATCTACTAATGATCTAATAACACTGAAGTGATGTTCCTTTCTGCTCCTGGTGGTATTAGTACTCAGTTATTCCCTTTTCTTTAATACCCGCTTGTACCTATTGGAATAAAATAGCTTAATGGATGTCTCTGTGTGATTTAATTAAAAGAGGACATTACAACCTACCACTCGACGCCTGAGTTAGAGGCGCTTACCCAACAAGCACTTTGCATTACTAATGGATTTTATCCCTCTTTAGTGAATTCCTAGTTTCCCAATATTATGTGATCTTGGAGAAGTTAATTCTCAACTCTTATCTCCAAAATCCTAGCCTAGACTATTAGGTGGGTTCCTTGCTAAAAGAAAACCTTGTAGGCTATTCTGATTACGTTTGCTTGCTAAAAATTCGATTTTTAGAACTTCCAAAAGAAGAAAATTTATGCACCTAAAATGAAGTACAAAGCAACATAATGCACAATTTCACCCCTTCTAGACTTAAAAATGGAGCACCCTCTCCCCTCTACAATGCACTTTTTACTTTCAATGTCTTTTCAATGCACAGTGCAAGCTCTAAATGTAAAATATAATCTAAAATGCAAGTGCATGTTTTTAAAATGTACAATGCAATTTTTGATGTTTTTTATGCAAATGCAAACTAGGTCACCTACATTAAACTCAAATTTGACTGAAAGATGTGAATGGGTAAACAACTTTTTGAAACACAAATGCAATTTCAATTTCAAAAGCATACACAAGCTCGACTTTTGAAAACAAATGTAAGTTTCAGTTGACAAAGCAGTTGTATTTCAATCTTAACATGCAAATGTATTGACTTCACATGCATATACAATTCAGAGACCAAATGCAGTGTAACTTTTAGTTTTTTCATCCAAAAATTACAAACATGTACTAAAACAAAATCTTGATGTAAACAACAAAGCAAAAATGCAATTTTGTTATTTTTATTTTTATTTTTCAAATGCAAAATGGCAATCTACTAGATGCTTGCAATGTAAAAACAAATTCAGTTTTATGAAATGATCCGTCTCAATTTTGTTTTTCCAAATAAGAGACAAAAACTTCAACTAGGAACAACTACACCAAACAGCAAATGCAATTTTTTTTTGATACCCCTACCAAGCATAGTGAAAGTGGCCAGAAACACAAGACAGTACATAAAGAATGCAAAGCATGCAAGCATGCAAAGTAGAGAAAAGTACATAAAATGACTCTTAGACAGTTAGACTCCAGCTAGAAAAAGACCTAATAGGATTCATGGTTTGGTCAAGCCTGATTCTTACATCCAACCAATGCAATCAGGGTTTGATAACAAGAGGGCAGCCCTGAGCTTTCACCTCAACAGGACAATTAAAAGTACAAAATCAAAGTGAAAAAAGTGAAAGACAAACAAAAAGTTTTCGCCTTTTTCAAACACTTACATTCACAATCGAAAGTACAGACTGAAAATAATAAGTACAAAGATTGAGTGCCACCTACGAAGGGTCACTTAAGGACTCTAACAGTCAACAACCTTAGAAGGAAGCCAATTCAAACCGTGAAAGGATGAGAGCGAAAACACTATTTGAAAAGAGCAAATGCCCAAGTAATTGAAAAGAACTGGCTGAGAATAATCAAAGAGAGTAGGTAAACTACCTCTAATGGGACACTACATGATCCTAACAGTCGGAACCTTTCCAAACTTTTCAACCAAATAGTGAAAAGGGGCAAAGAGCCAATGTACTTTTTCAGAAGACTTTTTACTCAAACATATTTAAAAAACCAAGCCAAGATCAATCACAGAGCAGACAACACTTTAAGAGATACTATAAAGTCTCAAGACCTAGGACAAGGAAAGACTCTCAAAACTCCAATGAAAACCTCACAGAGAGGCTAGAAAGTGAAAAACACACTCTAATGGACAAAAACACTGCCAACCAAAGGACAATAGGGTGCAACATGATACTGTGCAGACTTTTAGGGGCGTTTTTAGACCAAATACGCTATTGACATTAACATGGGGGGTGTTTTTGTACTGAAAGCATAAAAAAACACAAGTCATACACAGAAAACTGAAGGATCAGGGGTCTACTGAAATCTAGTCTTAGACCAACATAACTTGTAAATAGAATCTAACCACCAAGCAAATTGGAGGAAACAACATAGAATCCCCAAAGAAGATGGCTTCTCCCCAGTGGAGTTGTCAATTCTGTTGTGCAGAAAGCTATCCTATGACTGGGGTGAGGTCACCAACATACTAGGTTTTCGGAGATAAACATCTAGGGTTTTACAGTAAGCAAACTAAACTCTAGATTTATTCAGAGTCATACAAAGAGTTTAAAAGATAGAGAAGGATGCACCTTGTTTATGTTGGTTAATCCTAGCTTTTGTTGCTCCTTAGCTTTGCTTCATTCCTTCAACTCGAGAACCTGCAAAACAAACATAACACCTTCATCAAAAAACTTTTTACTATAGTAAAGATCATTGTTAAATTGAAAGAACAAGAACATGAACTTATAAATCAACTGTCAATATAAAATGCTAATTTCTTCATGCAAACATGAAATTTACTCAGAAGTTGGGAAGGGAAAGATGTCAAATCTCTAGAACCTGCAAAACAAACATAACCGCTTCCTTAAAAAGCTTTTTACTATAATAAAGATCATTGATAAACTGAAAGAATAACAAGAACATGAACTTATATATCAACTCTCAATATAAAATGCTAATTTCTTCATTTAAACATGACACTAACTCAGAATTTGGGAAGGGAAAGATGTCAAATCTCTTTTGAAATAGAAGAAACAAGTACAATGTTACCTTATCTCTACTTTGGCACCTCACGAAACCTCAACTCAGGATCTCCTGCTTCTCTTCTCCACCAATCCCAAGCAAAGCTCCAATGTATAAGGGTTTGAAACTAACTAGGGCAGCAGTTTCTGGACATGGATAGCAAAGGGATAGAGAATGTGAATTTGTCCAGCATGACAATACGTAGGCCAAACATCGCCTTTTATGGCTCATCTCCCTTTGATTTTATAGTAAGTGGAGATAGTTAGACTCGGGTAGAAAGCAGTTGTAAATGAGGGGTAGTTACAAAAACCACCCAAACTGCCCCAAATTCATTTTTTTTATTTTTATTTGTTTGGATATTTAGGGAAAAAACGCTGGTCATACAAAAAAACAAGCGTGTACACCCCTGTCAACCAAAGAGAAGCAGCGTTTTCAGGGTAAAAAAAACAGGTTGACAGATCATTAGGAGCGTTTTTGTTTCCAAACCTAGTTACAAAGCTTATGAGTGGTAGAGAATCACTGAATGATTAAGGTCATAGCCTTAGATACCAAATCAAGGCTCTTCCATCCATAGTGTCCTTTTCTGTGAGCAACAGTCTACATTTGAAGTGTTGTCATATAACTGTCGTCACGGTCATATAACTGTCATCACAGACGGATAAGTGCCAATTTGGGTTATAACATCATTCTTCCAATATTCCAATTTATTTCAAGGGTTGAATAATTTGCTTAGATTTTCTTGTGCATTGATGAGCATGTTTTTATTAGAATCAATTTATACATGGTGAAGATATTCTGGTTTTTGAAAATACATATTTTTCATATTCATTCTAGCAGTGGCAACTGGCGACAATCTGTTATGAGTGGCATTGGAACCACCTGGCCATGCACCATAAGCCTAAAACAAGCAAGGCAAAGAATTTATGAACAAATTATTAAGCATAAGATTTAATAGGTTTCTTCAAATATTCCGTATTGATTGTCATTCTTGATTTTTACCAATTGTGGACCTTTTATTAATACAAGTTTTGATGTATCTGTATGATGTTATAGAATGATGATGGCTTTGATGAATCTGTTCGGACAAGCACTCCAGTAGAATTTGAGGTAAGTACTGTAACAGGTGCCTTCTGACCTCTTTACCATCTATGGTGAGTTTATGTTTTGTTTGTTATTAATCCAGATTTCAGGGTTCTGTAATGATATCACTACTCTCAGCAGCTTCAATTTTGTTCAAAGAGAAATATAATAGCCTAAATGGAACAAAGTGGAATGCTTGTTGATGGTGTCTCCACCCTTGTTTAGATTATGGAAAAAATTCCATGTTTGTCTAATCCTGGGGAAGTCACCAATTCACAAATGCAAGAATACAACGATGACGGGCTAGTTTTAATGCACAGTTGCATAATTTGAGTGCGAAAACGGATTCGAATACGATTCAATACGGAAAAAAATTAAAAATATGTAATGAAAAAATCTAGTACAGAAAAAATATGGGAGTAGGTTGCTTATAGATTTAAAAAACATATGTTTCAAATTTTAGAAAATTTTAAAATATACATAAACCATTCAATATTTGTATGCAGTATTGAAATTTGACGGGAAAAATGCCTGGCATGGGCCATTTTGCCTGTCACATACAGTCTATATTTTATACTTCCCGTCACAAAAAAACAGAGAAAACATTAAAATGTCTATATCGTCTCCAAGACAGGATAATTTGTCCAAATTCTTACCTTGTTTACATGTAACATTTATTTTTCATTAAAAACAACTTGAAATATAAATCTTAAAACATTTAAATCTAATAATGCATTTAGAAATTTAATTATAAAAATATTAAATAAACAATAAAACAAATTTCTAAGAGTATATTCCAAAAAATATTATACTAACTAAAATCGAATACTAGTTACTAAACTTTATATTTATATTATAAAATAAACCTAATATAAAAACTAATCTTATATTTGATATTTAGAACTGAAACTAGTATAAAACAAAATATATATTATAAATTTTAAAGTTTTAAACTTTTAATATGTAAAACTAATGCTAAACCCACAATGCAGTTACATAATGGGGAAAAATTAAAAATAAAACAATAAAATTTAAATAATTCTTATCTTATAATATGTGCCAAAAAATGTAGGCAAATGTACTGTATCCATATTATGGCAAATATTTGGTGATTTTCGAACTCCCTCCAAATTTCCGTACAGGAAAGTCCAATACGGCCGATTTATGCCACTATGTTTTAATGCATGGTAGATGTATGCTACATTTTTACACTTGAGTTCTAGTTTAAGTACTGTAACAAACACATGAATTTGTCTTGTCATTCAGAGTATTTGTTAGTTGCCCTAAGATTAATATGTATAAGCTTACCATGGGACAACCCTTTTTCATTTATGCCGAAATGTTTATGTTAATCCCAGGGATCTTTTCTGAATAAAATGTAGGCATTGGAGAATTCATATTTATAATTTCGCATTGATTGGCTTAAAAACTTTGTAATGCTTTGCTTTATGGTGTCATGTGAATATTATCGATTTGGGAATGCTTCTAGGGGAATCAACCAAGATCCATCAGGCTATCAACCAAAGGTGGGATATCATTTACAGTTTTAACTATTAACGTGAAGCCACCCAGCCCTACTTAACGACTGTGATGGTTCTACCTACTTTTGGCCACCCTTCCCTAGGGCCTATGTCACAGGGTTCGGCGAATTTTATCTTTGAAGTTCGAAATTCGCCTAACTCCAAAAAAAATTTGCAATTCGTTTAGGTTCGGCGAATTTCAACACCGAACCTCTAGACGAATCGAATCGAATCACAACGAACCTAAACGAATTTGAACCCTAACGAATCTGAAGCGAATTTAAAGTGAATTTTTTTTGAATTTTAAAGCGAATTTTACGGTTTTGTCCTGTCGCTGGTTGGTTCTTGCGTTCCACTGTTTTCTCTTGACTCCCGAGTCCACACCGCTCTCATATCCCGACTTCATTTGCTCCCGAGGGCCGACTCCACAGCAACGACACCCTCTGCAACTTACCAGTCTGCGTTCAGCAACCGACAGTCTGTGTTCAGCAACCGACGCCCCCTGCATTCACCAATCGACGCCCTCTCCGTTTCAACAGCTGCTGTGTGACGCGTCGATGCCCACGGGCCACATCCCATCTGCACAGTGCGCACCTGCGCGACTCCATGTTGTAAATTTTAATTTTTTTATTATGTTATAAATTATATGTTATTTAAATTTTAATTTTAAATTATGATCAGGTTGTAAATTTTAATTTTTTTATTGCTGATTAGTGCTACTGCAGCACTGCTTACTCATACTAATTATTGATTATAATGCTCAGACCTGCTAAATTAACTTATTTCTTGCTTTCAAATTATTTTAAGTTTTAGCTTTTATGTTATATTTTATTATTTAAATTTTATAGTGTAAATGTACATGGAGGTTGCAACTTGCAGCATTGAGCATAAATTATAATGATAAAAATTGATATATGTTCTTCATTTGTTTTATTGTATATTTTATTATATATACATATATGTGAAATTTTTTATATTGGCGAACCTAATGCCGGACCTCATCCCGAACTTCATAAAAAAAACCGAATTCGAATCGAATTTCAAGGTTGTCGAACTCGAATTTGAACCCGAACCATGTGACATAGCCTAGGGCTAAGTGGCTACTTCTGGGAGATTCGAACCCTGTTGGTGGATAAGACAATATCCTGCTTTCACTAACCTGGTTAACCTCTACCAGCTGTCATGTGAATATGTGAATATAACGATAAGGAAGTAGACTTATGAATGCTTGTTAATGCTGGATTCTTAGGGCCACGAAATAAGTAGAAATTTCAAGACTGCTTGGTTTTCTAATATTCTCATTGGCAGGTATTGAAGTGTTAGACGGAGCTGTTAATTGTCTTTGCTTTGTTACTTTTTATGACAATGCTTGAAAGTATGCAAGTACTTCTGTTATTATTTTGTAATTAATCATTTAGAATTTCAGGTGAATGGTACAAACCTGACCGAGGTAGCAGGAGGTGAGGTCGTTGCAACAAATTTAGCAGCCTGTAATGGTCCGCCATTTATTCTGGAGCTTCACCTAAGGAAAAAACATGATATTCAAGGACGTGCAAAATCTGGTAAACTTTATTCCCCTTTTGTGAAGGGGCAATTTGGTGAAGGATAGCTGTAATGGTTGTTGCAAAGAAACAATAAAATCAATACGTTGGATTGTAAGTCTAAATATGATTTGGGTCAATTCTGATAATTATTGGCATTCTGGTTATTGACAGAAGCAATCAGGAGTGCTGCTGAAGACAGTGCCAACGCAAGGATCACATGTTTTTACTTCCCAATACTTCAGGTATCTATGTAAAGATGTAAAAAATATTAGATGTCTATATTTCTTTTGTTGCAGTACCGACTATATGTCTCTCGGCGGAAATTATTGTTTGAATGTGTATATTTCATTGGTTGGAGTACTGACCGTATATCTCTCAGGGGAAGGAAAGTGTTGATACTATTTTAGAGAAGGTTGAGGCGGAGGATTATGGTGTGGGGGAGAGCTTTGAGACATTCTGCCGTGTTTCTATACGTCGATTAGGACGTTTACTTCCTGATGCACGCTGGGTTAGACTCTAATCTTTATCATACATTCACAGCTTGTTACTTTTCTATGTAATATGTTGGTGCCTGAAGTGGATATCAACCTTGATAAAAGTTAATCAGATATTTGATTTGGTTTAGTCAGCCATTACTTGTGTGTGAGAAGAATTTTATGAGAAGGTTGTTACTTTGAAGGGTATCATTTATCAGATCCCAACGGATCTTGTAAAAATCCCTATAGTATTTATAGATACCTTGTTTCTTTAACCTAGAAATTCATTTCTATGTGTTAAATGTGGCAATACTTGGACATAGTAGATTTGAATTTGGCAGAATTTCTTTTTTGAAAGACAGCCTGTCCACAGTGAATCATCAAGAAAATCCATTTATTGCCTCACTACTAACGTCTCTTGGGAATGTACACTCGTTCAATGGACATTGACAAGGCCTGACTTTTAAGGAAGATTTTAACACCCCAATACAGTATTGTCTCTCTACCCCCAAGGTTTCTTGACACATGTTTTTTATTTTTCTACAGGAAAATTATTATTATATTTAATATCTTTAATGTTTCCGAGAAGGAATCGAAATATAAATTGTTTTGTATATTTTTACTTGAAAACCTATCTAGCTCACCAAAGCTGACTTCTTCAGACATCTGCAGCCTAAAGCTTACTTAATACAGTCATTTAGAAGCCCTCCAAATTAATTAACTCCACAATACATGTTTTTCGTAGTATGCAAGACCACTACTTTGAAACAAAGAAAACCACAAAATTACATACATATAGATGAGAGTTGTACTTCTAGCACATTCAGATAAACACATTCCATTTTGTAATATCCCAAATACTGATATTTTCTATTTCTATGCAAAGTTACTGAAATAGCCGGGCATGCAAACTGCCATGCAAAATTCCCTATTTTATGGCTGAAATTAGGGTTAGGGTTTGCAGGATAGAATGAAAATTGACCACTGATAAACTGGCTGAATATGCTCCAGAGAGAATACGCATGCAAGATGAGCTGAGCTGATGAAGAAATGACCTAGTTTCCCGCTGCAATACCCCGGTAGGATGAATCAGATAAGTGTGACGTTTTTGCTGAAGGGATGGTCAGTTTCGGCTGGAAATAGGTCGGAAGGTGGGTGTGCCGGTGCCGGAGAGGATGGCCGGAGCATGCAAGAGTTTTGACCTCTCTAGATGCCCTAGTGAATTGGTCTACCAATCTGCTGCTGACGCCCCCACAACCCTGAAATCTGCTGCTAGCTGCCCTGGATGGACAATTTGATGGCTGATAGTCACTCAATGCAGTAGAGTGATCCTATCAGTGAGAATGTAGGCCACATGCGGAAGAAATATGGTGATCTAGAGTCTTGGTGAATGACTGGCGTTTCCCATCTAAATGCCCCCAGCTGTACGGATGACCCTGCAAATAACCTTGGACATATACTGGAACACTGGATAATGATGAATGCAATAAACACGGTGACAAACTTGGATGGTTTATCCTGAAGGAGACTGGGGCAGATGTCTCACTGCTGAAACCCCGTTAGTTGAAGACGCCGTCTCCAACCCCAACTGCTGTGGCCGCACGCTGTGCTGCTACTCAAGACCTCCAAAATCAATAATAATCAAAAGTAAAGTCTCGATTCACTTTATCTTTCTTTTATAACTTTCAACTGGGAAAACCCTAACTTTTGACCTAATTAGGTCACTTTAACTTCTAATTAGCAGTTGACTTGCATGCATGCGCATGGAGACTTAATTGGGTGCATTCATCATTAAATAATGCTTAGATGTCTTGCATGTCACTTTTAGGGTTTGCATGCATATCACTTTTGGGTTTGCATGCATCTCACTTTTAGGGTTGGCATGCATGTCACTTTTAGGAACATTACAGTCCTCCCTCGCCAAAGATTGCTTGTCCTCAAGCAATCGACAACTGTCAACTAAAAAATGCATTCGGAGACCAATACCATGATCCCATATAAACCACTGGATCACCTCATGCCTCCTTGCCACCCAATCATGAATTGACCCCTTGATACTGGGATCCCAAACAACCCTTTGACTAATACCAAAATCCATCTGAATGCCCTTAATGAGCCAAGCAATCATAAGTTGCACAAACTCCTCAGAAGACTGCTCCTTCATGCCTCCAAACCTAAGCGTCCCTCGAAAAAACTCCTGGAAGAGGAGGTTGGCCCTTTCCCCCATAGCAACTCCACTGATGTCAACTGAGCCTGTAAACCTCGGTGTCTCCATCTCTGTCATATACCTGTCTACCCAATCTCTGTATGGATACACTTCCTTGTTGGCTGGTCCACAAGGGATGTGCTCAACTACCTCCTCCATGGTTAAACCACTAACCCACAAAGGCAACTCATGATCCCATACCTGATCCAAATCCATTGTGTCAGATCTCTTCTCAATCACCTGCAATTTTGAGTGCTCATGTAGAATCATTGCTGAAGGCTCTCCCCTCAAACCATGAGTGCCACTCATGCCCTCATGGGTCACAACTATCCTGCATCTTGTGTAGGTTGCGATATCCTCTTGGGCACTCACTCGACTGGTGCCATCTGAACCAAGATCCCACACATCTGTAGTATACCCATTTCGAAAAATAAGGGATGTGTCCATGCCACTATCGGCTAGTCCCTGAAATATGTCTCCCATCAACGCATTTGCATCTACAACCAGAACCATTAATGGCCCCTCCACAAGATGTGGCTCATAACCTCCATACTACTCGGCATGTATAGAATCAATCCTCTCTGTGTCTTGCCTCTCCACTCGTTTCGGTGAGTCTAATTAAGGTTCCTCTTCTACTTACTCTTCTATCTTGTATTCATCTCGAAGACACAAGGGCGTAGTCTCTGATCCCTCATGCTCCAAACTGTCATATGACAAGAGAGACCGTGTGAACATGATCTCATCTTCTTTAGGACTCCTACCTGATAATGGATCTTCGCTTTCTTCATGATTAATTGTAGGTTGATCTATGATTGTTGATTGATTACACTCTAAACCACAATCAACATAGATACTTTTGGATGCCTTTTTGATAAACATACCAAGTCTTCCCTTCTTGCTTCGTAGTAATGAATCTTCAAAACCGTTGCAAACTATGCTCTAAGCTTTCTTGTGTCTTAGCAAGGTTCCTCATTAACTCCTCCCAAGTAGGCTCCTTTTCCTCTATTGGTGAGGCAGCAAGGAAGGTGGGTAACAGCCTGCCATCTATAGTTCTTGCCATTGATGCAACCCCTGTAAGATCCCTTACCAATTTGACTGGAACAGTGTTGAGGACGGATATGTAATGGAGCTTTGTGATCACAATAAAGGCACTCTCCTGGAAGTTGTAGCAGACTTTAAGATGCTTTGTTTCTTGGCAATAGATACACTTCCACAAAAATGAAACGAACTCTCCACAACTAATGTGTGAAATTGCTTATAACACCATGTTCATGCCAATTTCCCCACAGCTGGCCAAGAACATGCTCTGATACCAATGTAATATCCCAAATACTGATATTTTCTATTTCCATGCAAAGTTACTGAAATAGCCGGGATGCAAACTGTCATGCAAAATTCCCTATTTTATAGCTGAAATCAGGGTTAGGGTTTGCAGGATAGAATGAACATTTACCACTGATAAGCCGGTTGAATATGCTCCAAAGAGAATACGCATGCAAGATGAGTTGAGCTGATGAAGAAATGACCTAGTTTCCCACTGTAATACCTCGGTAGGCTGAATCAGATAAGTGTGGCGTTTTTGCTGAAGGGATGGTCAGTTTCGGCTGGAAATAGGCCGAAAGGTGGGTGTGCCGGTGCCAGAGAGGATGGCTGAAGCATGCAAGAGTTTTGACCTCTCTAGATGCCCTAGCGAATTGGTATACCAATCTGCTGCTCACGCCCCCACAACCCTGAAATTTGTTGCTAGCTGCCCCGGATGGACAATCTGATGGCTGATAATCACTCAATGCGGTAGAGTGATCCTATCAGTGAGGATGCAGGCCACATGCGGAAGAAATATGGTGATCTAGAGTCTTGGTGAATGACTGGGGTTTCCCAGCTAAATGCCCCCAGCTGTACTGATGAACCTGCAAATAACCTCGGACATATAGTGGAACACTGGATAATGATGAATGCAATAAACATGGTGACAAACCTGGATGGTTTATCCTGAAGGAGACTAGGGCAGATATGTCACTGCCGAAACCCTGTTAGTTGAAGACGCCATTTCCAACCCCAACTGCTATGGCCGCATGTTGTGCTGCTACTCAAGAGCTCCAAAATCAATAATAATCAAAAGTAAAGTCTCCATTCACTTTATCTTTCTTTTTTAACTTTCAACTGCGAAAACCCTAACTTTTGACCTATTAGGTCACTTTAACTTCTAATTTGCAGTTGACTTGCATGCATGCGCATGGAGACTTAATTGGGTGCATCATTAAATAATGCTTAGATGTCATGCATGTCACTTTTAGGGTTTGCATGTCACTTTTAGGGTTTGCATGCATATCACTTTTAGGGTTTGCATGTATGTCACTTTTGGGAACATTACACATTTCAGCACCAGACCAACAGAAATACATTCCAAAAGAAGGCCCATTTAGAATAAATTTCTTTTAGTGGCTGCCTGGAGAGTGCCTTCCTTGAATTCTTGTTTAAGGTACCGACCTGCAATATCACAGACTCTTTAGATAACCTATTTGCTAGGGTATTAAATTCCCAATATATATGTGTGAAAGAAATAGAATCGAAGGAAGCCGATACCTTTTGGACCTTATTCATGATAGAAAGGATGCCGAAGTTTCTTATGCAACATTGATTATATGCCCAGGCAATCAGAATCTTTGAGCCTCCAAAGCCCTGAATATTTTTCTACACCAAAATTCTTCTACTTCTAGTAGGATCCATAGGGCATAGAACTCAGTTTGATTATTGGATTGTTGACCAGCTGCATATTTCATCATAGTGAAAAATTCAACAAAGAGCATTGGCTTTGCACAACAAATACTAGGTAGGATACCCTCGACTTGCTCCATCGAAGAAGCCTGATGACTATCTTGATTGATATGTGGTCGTAGTAACACTGGTAAACAATTGTTTGGGGAAGTTTTATGATCAGCCCTAGCTAGTCTCACTTGATATGCAACTTGAGTGACGTTGAGGATTGAACCTAGAGACACCTTTCCCTTCTTGGACCACCAATTTTCATAAACAAACATACAAGAGAGAACCTTATAGGTCTTTAGAGTATCTCATCAGTTAACCCGTCACAAGGAAAATCAACCATGGTTGTCTCAATTCATTTTGATTTACAAAATTGTAATTTGTGTTACACCATTCCATTGATTCTTCATTCTTTTTGAAAATGATACATCTACTGTTATGTTGAATTTTTGCATTTAGCATATAACTTAAAAAATTTGCTCATTTTGATTTACAAAATTGTAATTTGTGTTACACCATTCCATTGATTCTTCATTCTTTTTGAAAATGATACATCTACTGTTATGTTGAATTTTAGCATTTAGCATATAACTTAAAAAATTTGCAGATACACTTTAAACAATTCAGCAGTACAGTAAAAACACATTCATCACACATGGACACAAGATTTTTCACTGGGGAAACCTTCAAAGGACAAAAACCCCAAAAGCATTAATAGCTCATCTCGTAAATGAGATGACTCAGAAAATTCTTCAAAAAGTTCCTCAAATCCAGATCTGGATTTTACCCACAGTAACTGTAAAATTTATTATTAAAAATTAGACTGATAATTTTACCAACAATTTCTAGAAATTACAAAAATTACCAGTTAAGGGTTTAAACAGGAAAAACAAAGATTTCTCTCCTGCCCAAAACTACTAGACTGTTTGAAACTGCCTAAAAATATCAGATTGCCTGCTGCCCGTGTCTCTCTCTCCTGCCTGCTTCTCGAATTCTTTATCTCTCTTGCCTGCTGCCCGTGTCTTTCTCTCTCCTACTTGCTTCCCGAATTCTTTGTCTCGCTTGCCTTCTTCTCGTTCTTCTTCTCTATCCTGCCCGACCTTTATTTCTGCTGCCCGGATCTGCTGGGGTGGCTGGGCAGCTTAACTTGGACTGGGCCGAGGCTTTAAACCCTGCCCTATGCCTCTCTGGGACTGCTTTTTAGCAGCCCGTGGACTGCACAGTCAGCCTGGGCCTGCTATCTAGCAGCGCGTGGCCACGACAGCCTTGTTAGGGTCTGCCCTAGGCTGCCCGAGGGTTGGCCGTGGGCCAAACCCTCACGGGTATGTCTGCTAGAGGCTACCCGAGGGTGCCTAGAGGGCAGGGCCTTCTATTGGCCTGCCCATGGTATGTAAGAAGAGGGTCGAGTCCTAAAACACTTGCATGCAGAGAAAAAACAGACAGCCCGTGAGAAGAGAGAGGTGGCTGCCCGAAAAAATAAGAAGAGCTGCCCGAAAATTCTGAGTCCAAAATGTTGATGGAAACCCTAGCTGAGGGTTTGCTGAGGATGCCCTAGCTGAGGCAAGAGAACAATCTTCTTCAGCAAAATAATATCTTCAGCTGTGAGAGCAAAACTTGTATATTATAATTAGAAGACTTGATCTTCTTTTATAGTCTTCATTCACCTGTAAGTGGACAAAATTAGGAAAGATAAAAATAATAATATTTTAATCTTTTCCTAATTTCACTTTTACTTTCTTACCAAGAAAGGTCTTTTATTTATCTTTGACTTCCACCTTCGGTTCTTTTCCTGGGGTACAAAAGTCCTTATTTAATTTGACTTTTGGCTTTAGCCTTTTTCCAAGTGCCCCTGTGGTCCTTTTTGATTTTGAAAGTACATCATCATAAACCAAGAGTGTTATTAATGCTTTTATCTCACACATTGTGTGACACCTAGATCTGGTACTAGGGTAACTTGACCAAGGGTAGCTAATCCTTGGAGAAGCACACCAAGCCCATAGATCAAGGGTCAAAGTGCCACACATGCCCAGACCCAGTCTAGGGCTTACAGTGTCTTCATTCTCCAAGAGAAGGCTACTCAGAACTAAGCTGAGTCTACCAGTCCAAGACTGGTCTACATCGTGGTCCCGAACTAGATGTCTACTCAACACAAGGTTGAGTCTACTCAGGGCAGAGCTGGGTCTATATCATGGTCCCAGACCAAATATCTACCATTCAATAGAATGGTCACTCAACACTAGGTTCAGTCTTCAGCATGGTCTCGGACCAGGTGGTCCCATTCTCCTAAGAGAAGGGCTCTCGATGCTGCTCAGAAAAATCAACACTCCTTCTTAGCGAGAGAGGCATTCTCTGCTATACCAAGCTTGTCATGAAAGTACATGAACTTTGATGCTGTCAGAGGCTTGGTCAAGATATCTGCAATCTGTTCATCTGTACGAATGTACTGCAACTTCAAGGCACCTCTCTGCACTAGGTCTCTGATGAAATGATACCTCATTTCAATGTGTTTTGATTTGCCATGAAACACTGGATTCTCTGAAAGCTTTATGCAACTCTGATTATCGCAATGGTTGATCGTTGAGTCGAGCTTTCCCTCGAACAGATCAGATAACAACTTTTTGAGCCAAACTGCTTCCTTGCAGGCATGCTTGCAGCAATATACTTTGCCTCAGCTGTACTTTGAGCTATGGAACCCTGCTTCCTGCTGGACCAAGAGATCATTGCTGATCCCATACTAAAGCAATAACCAGAGGTACTTTTTCGGTCAAATGCATTCCGAGCCCAATCTGAGTCTGAGTATCCAGATAACAATACTCTACTACTGGGAAGTATACCTGAGCCCATATGTGATAGTACCTCGCACATATCTGAGTACATGTTTGGCGGCTACCAAGTATATGTGCTTCAAATCTGACATGAACTGACTCAGTGAATTCACCGTGTAGCAGATGTCTGGTATCGTATGCATGAGATACATCAGGAAACCAAAGAGCTGTTTGTATAGAGCATAGTGGAAAAAATCGCCGATTTTTCGGTCCGAAAAAATTGCGATTTTTCAAAAAACTCAGCAAAAATCGGGAAAGATAGGGAAAAATCGAAAAAAATCTGCAAATAGGGGGGAAAAATCGTTGAGCAAATTTTGACCCTATTAAAGTACAATTTTTGCCTTTTTAATGCTTGCCGTGGTTTGCCGATGTTGCCGAGAAGATGTTTTCTGGACCCTCGTCGATTTTTTGCCAATGCCAATTTTTTCCACTATGGTATAGAGTAGAGTCCACACTCTGTGAACTAGAGGCTGAATCCCGCAACTTTGTCAAGTTGGTAGTCATTGGTACGCTCATGGATTTGTAGTCTTGCATCCCAAATCTTTGCAAGATATTTACTGCATACTTTCCTTGCGTCAGGAAGATCTCACCTAGCTTTTGCCAGACTTCTAAGCTAAGGAAGTAATGCATCAATCCAAGATCTTTCATCTCGATTTTAGAGGTAAGCTCCCTCTTACACTGGTCTATCAACTGTTCATCACCTGTAAGAAACAAGTCATCTACATATAGAACAAGTATCAAGACATGATTATGAACAACTTTAAAGTACAAGTTAGAATCAACTTTACTTTTGGAAAACCCCAAACAATGGAGAAATCCATCAATCCTGGCATACCAGACTCTCGGAGCCTGTTTCAGTCCATACAAGGTTCTCTTCAGTTTACATACATGGGTCTTCTTCCCATGAGTAACAAAGCCTTCAGGTTGTTCAATATAAACTTCTTCCTCAATCTTACCATTGAGAAAGGCTGTCTTTACATCCATCTGATGTAACTTCCATCCGAAAACTGCAGCAAGTGAAATGATGGTTTTGATGGTAGTGTACCTGGCAACAAGAGCAAATGTCTCGTCATAGTCAATGCCTTATTTCTGAGTGAAGCCACGAGCTACGAATGTAGCTTTATACTTCTCCACATTGCCATCTGCAGCATGCTTGATCTTATAAAGCCATCTGGAAGTCACTACTGACTTTCTTGCACGTCTGAGAACAACTTCCCAAACATCATTTTTCATGATTTGACTTATACTCTTCAATCATGGCATCAACCCATACTTGTTTACTTGCTGCATCTTCGTATGATGAAGGTTTATGAACTGGTAAGCTGACTCATAAGACTGGAGTACTTCTGTGATCTTATGCTTTCTCTGAAAGTTCCTGGAGGAGCTTTATGCTTCTTGGCGTCTTGTACCGTCTCTCGGTACCAAGCAGGTCTCCTTTTGGAAGGAGAAACTTCAAGTAGTTCTTCTAGTGGACTTTCAATGTTCTCAAGAACATCTGGAATTTGATCGGAAAACATGAGGAGGCGATGTTTCGTAAAACACTAGAGCTTTCATCGGAAGATACAGTTGCTCCACTTGAGTTTCCAGATTCAGAAATTCAGAGGGAGGAAGAGGAATTTGATCGGAATTTGATCATTACGAAACATCGCCTCCTCATGGAAGATCACATCTTTGCTGACCTCAATGTGCCTTTGTCCGGGTATATATACTCGATAAGCCTTCGAGCAATCACTGTACCCAACAAAGATACCTTTCTTACCAGAGGGCTCTAGCTTAACCCTCTTTTCTTTTGGCACATGAACATACACAGGAGTACCGAATATCCTAATGTGATCAACTGCAGATTTCTTCTTGGTGAAGACTTCTTCAGGAGTCTTCTCACCCAAGATAGCATGTGGGCTTCTGTTCTGAATGTATACTGCAGTTTCAGTAGCTTCAGTCCACAAAGACAAAAGGAAGATCTAGATCAGTGATCATGGCCTTAGCAACCTCATAGATCGTTCTATTCTTCCTTTCTGCAACCCCATTCTGCTGGGGGTTGTAAGGCACTGTCAGCTCTTTCTTGGTTCCTGCTTCTCGACAAAAATCATCAAACTCATTAGATTCATACTCACCTTAGTTATTTGATCTCAAGATATGGATGTGCTTGCCAGTCTGATTTTCAAACAGTGTCTTGAACTCTTTGAAGTTGTCAAAGGTTTCACTCTTGGCCTTAAGGAAGTAAATCCAAGACTTCCAAGAGTAGTCATCAATAACCAAGACATAATATAAACACCCACTCAAGGAGGGTGAAGACATGGGCCCACAAATGTCAGAATGAATCAAATCCAAAATGCCTTTAGATCTATTCTTGCTTTTGGGAAAGGATTTCTTCGTGTTCTTACCTAGAGCACATCCTTTGCAGATTCCTTATGTTTTGGAGAAACTTTTGGCATACCTGTAACCATCTTCTGCAATCCTGGGAGAGGTGTGTAGTGAAGGTGTCCAAACCTTCTATGCCAAAGTTCACAAGGATCAACTGTGTGATGTACTAAAGCATGAGTGGAGACTTTGGAGGCCTTGTAAAGGTCTCCCTCTCGAACCCCAATCTGATGGCATACCTGTAACCATCTTCTGCAATCCTAGGAGAGGTGTGTAGTGAAGGTGTCCAAACCTTCTATGCCAAAGTTCACAAGGATCAACTGTGTGATGTACCAAAGCATGAGTGGAGACTTTGGAGGCCTTGTAAAGGTCTCCCTCTCGAACCCCAATCTGAACTGCGAAGTCTAGATTTGTGTCTTTTGCCCATAAAAAGGCCTTCTTGTCCATAAAGAGGACTCTGTGGCCCTTGTCTTCTAAACCAACAACAGATAAAAGATTTTTCTTTAAACCAGGAACATAAAGAATATCATCAACATGAAGAACCGTACCTGAGTCAAGTTGAAGTGAAGTTGAGCCAACTCATTCAATCTTGTAAGTGGAGTCATCTCCAAGTTCTACCTGAGTGGTGAACTTCCTCTTCCTGTAACTGGTGAGGGTACCATGGTTACTTGTCATGTGCCTGGAGGCACCACTGTCCACCAACCAAGAAGTGGAGCAAGCTGGGAAGGAACCAGTTAGAGCAGAAATCAAATAGTACTCTCTTTTAGGCTCATCAATTTTATTAGCCTTGGTTTTCTTCTTCTTCTTTGGTTCTTCATCTTCTTCTTCCTCTGCTTCTGCAACAGATGCTTGAAACCTTCTCTTGGGTTTCTTCTTGTTTTGCCTGTAGTCTCTAGCATAATGTCCAAACTTATGACAAGTATAACATTCAATCTTAGACATGTCAGAGAACTTACCTTGAGGTTTCTTCCCTTTCTTTTGCTGAGAAAAAGGTTTCTTGAACCTTTTGGTCTTTGCTACAAGTGCAAGGTTATCTTGCTTGATTACCTTGTCAGTGTTCCTTCCTTCTTCTTGTATGCAATCATGCCAAAGTCTTTCAAAGGTTGGCTGATTTCCTCGTACACAGACGGATGCCATGAAGGTTTCCCAAGAGCTTGGGAGACCATCAACCACTGTTTACACAAGATCATCATTATCAACAGTAACACCAATAGCAAGGAGTTGATCTCTTACCTCTTTGATGTTGGTGAAGAAGGAACCAACACTTTCATCTTTGCTCAGCTTCAAAGTTTGTAGCCTCTTCTTCAAGATTCTTTTGACTGGGAGCCTTCTTTTCATAGAGGTTTACCAACGTATCATAGCATTCTTTAGCATGTTGAAAAAACTGAGTTTTACTGCTTGCTGGTTTAAATGAACAATTTGTGTTTTTCACTTCAGCCGGTTTTGCATAGGCTTGAAGTTACTTAAAATTTTGTCGAACAATTTTAAACACACAGTAAAAATTACTAACAGGCTGAAAACAAATGCATGCACACCATAAATTTAACTCAGAGATTTTTGGCTAATCAGCCCTGGAAAAACCCCCACGGGGAAAACCAGTCAGAGAGAGGAGAGATTTTTATTATTCTTCAGCAAAGTACAGGACAGAAAAATAGTGGAAAAATACAACTTATCTCCACCGGCAAACTTTATCTCAAAGTCTGGAAAATGTGCTCAGCAAATCAGCCAAACACCCATCTTCTTTTCTGTGCAAAAATCACATGCAAATGTCCAGCAGTAACAGCCGTACATCTCCAAGAAAACCGTGCCAAAAAATGCAGCCGTACAGCAGCAACACAGGCCGTACTTCTTCCTCGAATTTTGTGCCAAAAATTGCAGACCGTACACTGATATTTTTGCTGAAATTTAATGCTGTTCGTACAGCATTTAACCAGGCCGTACCTGTTGAAAACCCTTGTTTCACAGCAAGCTGGTTTAATGAACAATTTCTAGGAAATTCTTGAACAATTTAAACACACTGTAAACAATTTAACAGGCTGAAAATAAACACATGCACATCACACAATTTGACACAAATATTTTTGGCAAAGCTGCCCTGGAAAAACCCCCACGGGGAAAACCAGTTTAAGATGAGAGCTTTATTTCTTCAGTAAAATGTAGGACAGAAATTAAATGCACATGTACAGCAAACCCTAACCGTACAATCTCCTCGAATTCCGTGCCAAAACAGACAGCAGGCCGTACAGCAGATCAGCCGTACAATTGCCTCGAAATTCGTGCCATAATTAATGCAGTCCGTACACCTGTCCGTACAGCAATAAATGCAGCCGTACATACCTCGAAATCTGTGCCGATTTGCTCAGCCGTACACTGTCCTTTCACCTCGGGATTTGTGCCGAATTAATTGCACCGTACAGATCCGTACACCTCGGGATCCGTGCTGTCCTGGCCGTACCTCCTCCTCGAAGTTCGTGCCAAATCTGCAGCAGCCGTACAGGGCAATAAATGCAGCCGTACACCTGTAATTAATGCAGGCCGTACACCTTGGGAACTGTGCAAGCTTAAAGCTGGAAACTCCTCCTTCAAACCCTAACTTGGAATTTTGACCTCCTTGAGCAATTCGACCTCCTTGGCTCCTTCATCTGTAAAATGAAAAGTGATTGACTTTTGCCTCCCTCACTCCTTTTTATAACATCACAGTGAGAGTGAATATCTAATTTATTTATTTCTCATAAATAAATTCACTCACTTACTCACTTTATAAAAAGTGACTTTAGTCATAAAGTCACATTTAAGTGACTTTAATGTGAGGGTCACATTTTCCCTCTTAAGTGACTCAGGCAAAATAAAGTCACTTAGGGAACTCCTGACAAGGTACAAAAATCAACAGTACCTTCCTCAAAAACCGTGCAGCATTAATGGAACCCGTACCTACAGGCCGTACATCGAATTCTAGGCATTAAATGCAGACCGTACGGTGCAATAAATGCAGGCCGTACTTCCCTCGATTCCTGTGCAAAACACCAGCAATAAATGAAGGGTAAAGCACCTCGATTTCTGTGCATCAATGTCTCTCGATTTCTGTGCAGCAGTCTCTCTTCTTCTTATGGAAAATCGTGACCTCCTTCAGCAACTCGACCTCCTCTCACTCAGCTCTTCTCTTCTCCTGAAAAAATGAAAAAGTAAAACCCTTTTGCCTCCCTCATGCCTTTTTGTTTACCCTAAGTGAGTTTCTTAATCCAATGGTGGAGAAAGAATCAATCCAACGGATGAGATTGATTGAGAGTGAAAATCCCTTTTATTTATTTCTCATAAATAAAATCACTCACCCACTTAAATTTATCAAAAAGTGACTTTATTGATATAAAGTCTCATTAAGTGACATTTAATGTGAGGGTCACCTTTTTCCCTCTTAAAGTGACTTTAGGCAAAAATTAAAGTCACCTAGGGAACATCTGCCTAGGTACAAAAATCAACATAGCAGTCTTCAAGGATGTGATGTTAGGCATCAAATATTCTCAGATAGAATCATAAATAACTCTTCTAGCCTTTCCTTGCTTCCTCTTGTAGGCAAGCCTACCAGCATTTGTAGTTGGCTCTTATGTGACATTAAGAACAATGTCATCCAAGTCATTCTCATCTAGAATTGTTGTCAACCTGGCCTTCCAGGAATTGAAGTTTGCTAAACCATAGAGTTTCTCTTTCGGTTTGAAACCATTGATGGCCATTTCTGCCGCTTAGCCAAAAGTTAGATCTGCAAATCTTATTCCAAGATCTAGTGAAAAACAATAGCAGTTTCCTTTTACTGTGTTTTCACATGCTAAGCTCTGATACCATGTTGAATTTTAGCATTTAGCATATAACTTAAAAAATTTGCAGATACACTTTAAACAATTCAGTAGTACAGTAAAAACACATTCATCACATTGGCACACATGGACACAAGATTTTTCATTGGGGAAACCTTCAAATGACAAAAACCCCATAAGCATTAATATAGCTCATCTTGTAAATGAGATGACTCAGAAAATTCTTCAAAAAGTTCCTCAAATCCAGATCTAGATTTTACTCATAGTAACTGTAAAATTTATTAGTAAAAATCAGACTGATAATTTTACCCACAATTTCCAAAAATTACAAAAATTACAAGTTAAGAGTTTTAACAGGAAAAAGAGAGATTTCTCTCTCCTGCCCAAAAATATCAGACCGGTTGAAACTGCCCAAAAATATCAGACTGTGTGCTGCTCGTGTCTTTCTCTCTCCTGCCCGCTGCTCGAATTCTTTCTCTCCTGCTCGCTACCCGATCTTCTTCTATGTCTTGCTCGTACTTTATTTATGCTGCCCGGATCTGTTGGGCGGCTTGCCATGGACTGGGCCGAGGCTTTAAAGCCTGCTCGTGGACTGCACAGTCAGCCTGGGCCTGCTATCTAGTAGCCCGTGGCCACGACAGCCCTATTAGGGTCTGCCCTAGGATGCCCGAGGGTTGGCCGTGGGCCAAACCCTCACGGGTATGCCTGCTAGAGGCTGCCCGAGGGTGCCTAGAGGGTAGGGCCTTCTATTGGCCTGCCCGTGGTATGTAAGAAGAGGGCCAAGTCCTAAAACACTTGCCTGGAGAGAGAGAAAATAGACAGCCCGTGAGAAGAGAGAGGTGGCTGCCCGGAAAAATAAGAAGAGTTGCCTGAAAATTCTGAGATAAAAACGCTGATGGAAACCATAGCTGAGGGTTTGCTGAGAATGCCCTAGCTGAGGCAAGAGAACAATCTTCTTTAGCAAAATAATATCTTCACTTGTGAGAGCAAAACTTGTATATTATAATTAGAAGACTTGATCTTCTTTTATAGTCTTCATTCACTTGTAAGTGGACAAAATTAGGAAAGATAAAAATAATAATATTTTAATCTTTTCCATATTTCAATTTTACTTTCTTACCAAGAAAGGTCATTTATTTTTCTTTGACTTTTATAAGAAGTCCTTATTTATCTTTGACTTCCACCTTTTGGTCCTTTTCCTGTGGTACAAAAGTCCTTATTTAATTTGACTTTTGACTTTTGCCTTTTTACAAGTGCCCTTGTGGTCATCATTACCTGTGGTCCTTTTTGATTTTGAAAGTACATCATCATAAACCAAGAGAGTTATTAATGCTTTTATCTCACATTGTGTGACACCTAGATTTGGTGCTAGGGTAACTTGACCAAGTGTAGCTAATCCTTGGAGAAGCACACCAAGCCCATAGATCAAGGGTCAAAGTGTCACACATTCCTAGACCTAGTCTAGGGTTTATAGTGTCTTCATTCTCCAAGAGAATGGCTACTCAAAAATAAGCTGAGTCTACCAAGACCAAGACTGGTCTACCTCGTGGTCTCGGACCAGATGTCTACACAACACAAGGTTGAGTCTACCCAGGGCAGAGCTGGGTCTATATCATGGTCCCAGACCAAAGATCTAGCATTCAACAGAATGGTTACTCAACACTGGGTTGAGTCTTCACCGTGGTCTCGGACCAGGTGGTCCCATTCTCCTAAGAGAAGGGCTCTCGATGCTGCTCAGAAAAGTCAACATGTTATACTTCTGGGTTACTAGGAAAGCGTTTACACCATGTACACCATGTTTGGGGTGCTTTAAGAGATTTGGGGTACATGGTCTATCTTCAATCGGTGGATGGTCCGGGATAGATATTAACACTTGTGATAGCTTTGTTAGTGGATGCCATACCTCAGATGGTCACTAGCTCAACATTCTTCCCTAGGTCCTTGGGGATGTTTTGCTTGGATTGTGAACTCCCTACATGATGGCCACATGGATGATTCACTTGGTGGAAGAACACATTACAGGATATGAGGAGTGTTTTGCATTGTGGAGGAGGGTTACGAGCCTAGATGGCGTTAGGTAGCATGGTTAATTTTTACTTCTTTGGAGTACTTTTTAGTGATGTGCTAGGGTTCATGAGGAAATCCTATTTCAACATATGAGGAGTTAAATGATTTCTCTGTTGAGATTTTTCCTTTTACATTTCATCTCTCTCTTTTGGGTGCTAGGGTTTCTTGGTCTTTGGAGTGTTAATTTTTGTAGCATCAGATAGGTACTTCCGCATAGGCCAAGTGTTTGGCATGCAGGAGATGTTAATGAGACTCTCAGACTTAGGAGTTTCACTATTAAAGCGAATGTATTCTCTCTCTCTCTCTCTCGCTCTCTCTTTTGGGTGTTAGGGTTTCTTGGTCTTTGGAGTGTTGATTTTAATAACTTTGGATAGGTACTTCTTACATAGGCCAAGTGTTTGGCATGCATGAGACATCCATCAGTCTCTTAGAGTTAGGAGTTTCACTATTAAAGTGAATGTACTTTTCTTACTTTGTGTAAAGAAGAGGGTTAATGGCTTATCATGGTCCCATAGTATTCCCCCATGATATTTACACATTGTAATGCTATAAAAGTCTGCTCAAGTGAGAGGATGAGACATCATGTCATTGTCAGTGCATGTCACATCATTGATAGTGATTGATCAAACCTAAGAGAGGGATTCTCTTAGGGGCTTTGGAGTGAGGGAGTCACTTAATCCAGGGTTTGTCTCTATTGTCGAGGGTTTCGACACACATTGCAGTGGGAGTCAGTAAGTAAGGTCTATGGCTTTTCATGGTCCCATAGTATTCCCCCATGATATTTACACATTGTAATGTTATAAAAGTCGGCTTAAGTGAGAGGATGAGACATCATGTCATTGTCAATGCATGTCACATCATTGATAGTGATTGATCAAACCTAAGAGAGGGATTCTCTTAGGGGCTTTGGAGTGAGGGAGTCACTCAATCCAGGGTTTGTCTCTATTGTCGAGGGTTTCGACACACATTGCAGTGGGAGTGAGTAAGTAAGGTCTTCGGAGTTTTGTAATCTGTAAGTGCTATTTTAAATCTGCAGTAGAAGACAAACTCTTTTTTGGTTTTCTATAGGGATTTGGGTTTCTAGGGTAAATCAATGTGTCAAATGGTGTGATGATTTCCTGTATTTTTCGTTACGTGAATTTGTTATAGTTCAATGTGTTTCAATTAATAAGTTCAAGTAAATTGTTAGAGACTGCTAACTGGATTTGGACTTGGAAAAGTTAATATGGAGCATCTTCGATTCTAGGGTTAGGGTTTCATCCTTTTGAGGCTAGAGTTCAGGGTTTGGAAACTCTTGGATGTATTTGGGAAGAGGAGGAGGATGACATTTTGCCATGGAGATAGTGTTGTAGGGATTCTTGCACTTGAGGAGATCGGGTTTGTTGACTTGGGAGTGGTAGGATTTTGTCCTACTGTTGAGAGGAGGCAATGGTATGTATGTACTTCATTAATTCATTGATTGAGCATGTACTTGATATTAATTAAGGAGATAGGATGAGTATTTGCTAGATTAAGTGTTAAAATCAACTAGACAATTAAGAGCTCAAAATAAACGTTCCAAAACTATTAAGGGACTTAACACTAAGATTGAAGATAACGATACATCCATATTTTGTTGTTATATAAAAGAGTTTTCAGATCGGGTTTATGAATGCGAAGTTACCTTAGAGGGATAGAAACTCATTGGAATATTGGTATCTTTTCTCATTAAATTGCTATGAAAATTGGGGTTACAAAAAGTGTATTATCATGATTTTTTTATTGTTGTTTTATACATTAATTTAGAGTAGTCCTAAAGGTTGAAAATTTTATGGTTAAGATATGAGGAACTTTATAGAAAGAAGGTGTATTTATAGATTTGCATTGATCACTTGATGCAAGTGAAAATTCAACATGGCATTAGAGTAGTTGTAGTTGAGACCACTAGAGTAAGATGGAGTTAGATTTCCGCCAGCGAATACCTGGGATAGGTATCAAACCTATGTTCTATGGAAGATCAAGCTTTAAATCCTTAGCGAGGAGATTGATCTTTAGAAGCATGTTCAAAAAAATATTTCAAACCTATCGATCCAATATAGTTGGCCATTCATAGGAAAAAGGAAGCCAAAGTGAAGATAATCATTTTTGATTTCTTGAAGGATCACTAAATAACAATAACATGTTTGATGCTTTGGAGAGGTTATTTCAAACCAACTTTCAAGCATGAGCAAGATAAATACTATGGTGAACTACTTGATTGGGATCGATGAATTGAAGGATTAGTTGGATGCCTTTGGAATGAAGATAGAGGATTAAGAGATAGTATATATTGCCCTTAAAGGGCTTCCTCGTACCTAAACACATTTTGTTTAAGAGAAATTCTCAGATTTCTTAAGTTTTTGGTGGTTCTTGTGGAGGAAGAAACTAGTTTTTAGTTATGTTCATAATAACAGGGGAAAATAAATATCATTATCTCGTAGGAAAGGAGAAAAAGTACGGGAAGAAAGGCTTGAAGGAGGAGGATTGGATAGATACTTGTAAGAAGGACTTTAGTAAGGACATGTGCTTTCGATTTCACGAGATGGGACGCTATGCAAGACAATGGCTATTGGAAAAGAAGGCAAGTCCTTGAAGCAGGTTGTAGTCGAGATTGTAGCAAGAGTAGAGGAGATAACTTCTCAGTTTGAGACTACATCTTCGATGGATTCTGGTTTATCTACCAACACTCTGTCTAGTCTTGGTTGGTATGTCAAGAGTGGAGCTTCGAGACATGTGACATTTGATAGGTCACTATCCAATGGGATTCGGTAGCAAGAGGTAGATATGAACATGTAGCTTTGTGGCTGTTAGCACCTGTGCTAAAATTTGAAGATTTTTACATATGCATCTGCACTAATTCCCCTACAAAGGTTTTTAGACTAGTAAAGGGAACAGTAAGGTCTGAAAATTTTCCATATCACATGACTTTGAAGGATATTGATTGGGTTTCTACATGTTCCAAGGGGTTTATCCATTGCTTTCAAGTGCAAAATTATTGAAAATCCCAATTTTTAGCCTTATAAATAGGTCTAAATAAGAAAAATATGATCAAGGTTAAAAGCTGGCCAGAATGGACGGTTTGGACAAACAACGGAGAAGATCGAAGGCCAACAATCATTTTCATCAAGGAAAAATTGGGAGTAGAAAGAGGAAAAGGCAAAATTCGGTTGTGAAAGAGGGTAAATCTGCCTTCTGCTTTTCGTAGTCCGAGATCCGACGGCCAAGGATGGCGTTGGGATAAATCAACGGTCCAGGAGAAAGCGGGGAGCAAAAAAGGCGAAAGCAGAAAGGGAAAAAAATTTGGTTATAAAAGTTGGTATTTTTGCCTTTTGCTTTTCGCTATTCCGCGAAAAGGAAAAAAACGGAAAAAGGAAGATACAGAATTTGGTCGTAAAAAATGCTAGAATCCCACTTTTCGCGATTCTCAGGATTGACGGTTCAGAAAGCTTCCACCGAAGATCAATGGCTCAGAAAGAAGCAAAAAGAAGGAAGCGGAAAAGGCGAAAATCCGGCCATAAAAAGTTGAAAGCCCGCTTTTCGCTTTCCCCCAACACGTAAGGCGTCCACACTTTGATCACATATCAACGACTCAGAATGCTTTCGCATTTTAATCTCCAATCAACAACCCAAAATTGTCCTGCAAGCAAGGGGAGAAGCGAAAAATACTGAAATTTGGTTGCGAAAAGTTGAAATTCCGCATTTTGCTATCCGAAGGATCGATGGTATGAAAGTTTTCGCAGATGCTCAACGACTCAGAAAGGAGCAGAAAGGCGGAAGCAGAAAGATCAAAATTAAGTTTTCTGAAAGCAGAAATCCCGCCTTTCGTTTTCTGCAGCCCGGAGCTTGATCTCAGATCAATGGCTCGAAAAGCTTCTACATAAGATTGACTGTGCTGAAAATGGCAACATGCGCACGGGATAAGTAGATCTCTCGATATGTGAAATTTGGTAGACCCCGCAACATTCAACAACTGATTGAGATCCATGGATGAGATGAATTCTACTAATCCAACATGCGCGGGTAATGAACTTTTCAGATCTGCGGAATTTGGTACGCCCTGTAGTGTTGAACGACGAGTATCAATTCCGCTGATACAACAAGCACATGAAAACAAACTTTTCATATTTGCGGAATTATTATATTGACATGCAACTCTAAAACACACGTCCGCACCACAACTTTTGCAAAATTGATTGACGACTTAAAAAAATTTCGTTGCGGGAAAGTGTAGCAAAGTTAATGGTTTAAAGTCCAGCGAAATTTTATATCTGCAGGCAGGTTCAGACACATGCTTCCATATCCTTGATTCAGTTAAAAGATCAACGGTCCAAAACAATTTCGCAGGTGGAATATGCAAGGAAGATTAAAATTGTTGCAGGCCGTTCAAAGATCCTTTGAATAGTCATTGTCATCTAGCGAGCCTGAGTTCCAGTTGTCAAAATTCCCAAATTGATCCACCATGCGCATTCCAGTGTGCTTTCCTGATTTGTTTTTGATCATGGTGAATCTACCAGATCGGAATTTGTTAGGAATTTGTCTGTGCGGTTATGATCCCCATGCTGTAACTGAATTTGACTTTGTTTCGAGGTTGGTCTCGGGAGCCCATGACACTATAAATGTAATCTCAATAGAGGAACAAAGGGGGTTCGACATTCATTTTGGAAGCCTCTGTGCTTGGTTTTGTAACTCAACAACTTTTTTGGAAGCAATAATGCAAATGTGTTTTATGAATGTCTGAGATTCATCACAGTGTTTATTGTTCAGACTGTTATCCCTTTTCTGCTTCTTTTCCATGTTTGTGTAGTTTCTGCTAATGTGTTTCTAGTTGTATGCAAGGAATTCGTTCTCTGTTCTCTGTTAAGCGCTCCTTGCATCAGATAACGTGTTTGTTATGTGTTCATGGTAATTGTCTTGGAATTCATCCTTCGTTAGACGCTCTTTTTCAGCTTCCAGATTTATGTTGCTTTTGTTAAAGGTGTTTCAGGAGATTCATCCTCAGATAGGTGCCTCCTGTCTCATTGGACTTCTTCTCATTCCCCCCTGCCATCTCTCAAAGATATTTTACTGAATACTAACACCAATTTTGGCTCAAACCATGAAGGTTATGAGTGGTCATTATTTGCTGTAAGTTCTTGAATGTTTCGGGATTTGACTCCATTTCCCAATGGTGTTGTCTGTTTGTTTGTCTTACACTCTTTAAAACCCAAACAACCCTTCCCCTCAGAAATCTAGCCTTTTGAGTGCTTGTTTAAAGCCAAAAGTGTATGTGAATGTTCCTATCTTCCTATGGCATGGTCAAAAAATATTGTCACTATAGGGACCTATTTTTGAACAAATTTCCATCTGTCTTTTGTTTCTAGAAGTGGTAGACAACTAACCTCATTGTTTTTTTTGATATATTCATTCATTGGATATCTATTGCTTGCTAGGTTTCTTGTTTCCACTTATTCGAGCTTGGACTATGTCGGTGGTACTAATATTTAAGATAGGTGGTGTTGTTAATATGTTAGCAATGTGCCATTTAATTGTCATAACAAGTCGTGTTTTGACAATGCCATTGGTACTTGAGGTCATATGATATCAGTGAATATGTTGAGTATTGCATGTTGCTCTATTAGAACCTATTTGGATGGATTCTTACTTTGAGCTGAAGGGAATCTAAGCAAGGGTGTAATAAGACATCTTGTAGTTTACAGATATTGATTGGGCTTTGGCAAGTTATGGGAGATATTGTTGCTAAGATTATGAAGCTTATGGTCGTTGGGCTCCGAATGTTAGCCACAAAGTGGGTGAGATGTCTAACCTTGGTTCACATAATTTTCAATTATTGAAAGAGTACAAAGCTAAAAAAAAATAGCTTAAGAAAAATACGGAACCTTTTGAAATTATGTCGGGATTAACATGAATTCTATTAGACCTAAGGGGTTCCCCATTTCTAATTCCCTTCGTCTGACTAAAACATACTTGGTTTAGACCCTCTAACTATTCGATGCATATTTCTCAATGCTTAGAAGATCATATCATCTTGTATTGTTGACAATCACAATTTCAAGAACAAAGAATCATAAGAATACAAGATTGAACAATGCATAATCACGTTTATCAGGTATTTCTTGTTTTTGGGGCAGTAAGGTTTGTCAAAAGTATGCAGTGTGGATACTTGTCGGGTGCAGAATTAAATTTTATATCGAACAATTGATGTCGCTCGAAATTTGGGTAAAACATACGGAGACATGTTGAAAATACAAACAAAAAAAATAGATTTTTTTATGACATATGTCAAGTCAACCATTATGGTCGACTCATTTTATAGAAATTGTATTTGTTCTTGAATTCAACTCATCAAGAAATTATGGTTGGCAAGTTTTCTTATAAGGCCCATGTTAGACCCCAAATTTCCTCTAATGATGGATTTTCATCTATTGTCCTTCTTATGTTGGATATTTGTTATTGGATGAACTTTTTTCATTTCACTTTCCAATGCAATGTGGGTACTTGTTGGGTGCAGAATTAAATTCTGCATCCAATAAGTGATGCCGCTCGAAATTTGAGTAAAAACATACGGAGATATGTTGAAAATATGAACAAAAAAAGTAGATTTTTTATGACAAAAATGTCAACTCAACCTTTATGGTTGACTCATTTTATTGAAATTGTATTGGTTCTTGAATTCAACTCATCAAGAAGTTATGGTTGGCACGTTTTCTTATAAGGTCCATTTTAGACCCCAAATTTCCTCTAATGATGGATTTTTATCTATTGTCTTTCTTATGTTGGATATTTGTTATCGGATGAACTTTTTTGATTTCACCTTTCAATGCAGTGCGGGTACTTGTCGGGTGCAGAATTAAATTCTGCATCGAACAAGTGATGCTGCTCGAAATTTGAGTAAAAACTTACGGAGATATGTTGAAAATACAAACAAAAAAATTAAATTTTTTTTTGACAAATATGTCAAGTCAATGATTATGGTTGACTTATTTTATTGAAATTGTATTGGTTCATTGAATTCAACTCATCAAGAAATTATGGTTGGCACGTTTTTTTATAAGGCCCATTTTAGACCCCAAATTTCCTGTAATGATCGATTTTTTTTATCTATTGTCCTTCTTATGTTGGATATTTGTTTTTGGATCAACTTTTTTCATTTCAATTATAAAGGGAAACTTTGTTTCAAAATAACCATTTGTGACAGTTGGTAACTTTTAAATTTGTGAATAGTTAAATTTGTAATTATTTAGTTGAAAATAATTTAGGTAATAGTTATTCAATTTTAGATAGGATATGTACGGTCTTTTAATTTAGAAGGCATACTTGCACCTATTCTAATAAGTTGCCCCTTATAATAAAATGAGCTATTGTAACAAATATAAATAAAAGACTAATATTAAATAATACTCATAAATAATAATAAATGATATGCAAATAAACAATTAATAAATATAATTAATAATTAATTAGAGGTAAAGAGACAAACATGTTCATCTCCGTGACCAGTCATACATACATGTTCATATAGGTAAATTGCCGCAAAGGCATTGTATTTACTGTTCATTCAATAAATATTTTATACAATTCAAATCTATTTGCAGAATATTTCTGTTACTACAACTTTCGTGGCTACAACTAACTATTTCTCATCCTACTCTTCATGTTCACTCTTAGTTCAATGAGTTTTTGGGTTGTAAGCATTTTCTTGTTTTATTTGTTAGAACTGAACTTTATGGGTTGTTCATTGTAGGGGCGTCTTCCCTTTATGGAACCCAAGCGCAAGCGAGTAGAGAATGTTCTGGTTCCACAACGTTGTTTCAAAAGAGTCAAATGTTTTGTTGGTATGAACCATCATTATTTTTATTATTATTTATTGATATTCCTATTGTATAGATTGTCTTTTATTCTTATTGTATAGAAAAGGTAATCTAGTTTTATGATATTCTATACTTTGTACATGCCATGATGTGCGTGATTATTTTCTCATGTATTTCATACCTTCTCAAATCATTAGAATGGAGATGATATTTAGTTAAAGAGAATTATGAACTCATTGGATATTTTTTAAATGTGTAGAGTCTGATGCTGGATTTGCGCCTACAACATCAAAAGTGAGTTTGCTAAATATTATCATTGGTTTATTTGATAGTTAAAACTAGTTTTGGGGCTTGTTTTATTTATCTATGATGTCATCTTACTAGTAGTTAGCTATCCATAATTTCTCAAGGCATTAGCACATTCTTGTCAAGAGTTCTACCTATATGGCCATAGAATTTCTTTTATATCTTTGTAAAAAAAAATTCTTTCTTTTTGAAATGACCAATAGGGAAACAACTTTAACAACTACTCATAAAATAAATACTTACTATAACTTGTAAAATGAGTACCCATATGGCGATAGAATTTCTTTTATATCTTTGTAAGAAAAATATTCTTTCTTTTTGAAGTGACCAATAGGAAAACAACTTTAACAACTACTCATAAAATAAATACTTGCTATAACTTGTAAAATGAGTATTTTTAATTGCTAAACTTTACTAGTTTGTTTCTTTTAACTTTAAGATGCAAACTAATAATAGCTTTATTCCTCTAATTGAAGGTTTTTTAATCCAATTTTAACTATTATAATAAAATGAGATAATTTTTTCATGTACATGAGTATGTCAATGGAAGATTGGAGATTAGTAATGTAGATAAACTCCTACACTTATGAGGGTTATGGTTATTAGGAATATAATCTGCGCATCCAATCGAGAGTTGAGAAACATGCATTCATAAATATCGATTTCGTTGATAATATGAAAGACAAACGAATGGCGTCGTGACCTAATTCATTACTTCACAAGTATATGTCAAGATGATTCTAGCAAGAAGGATAGCATTAAGGTTTAGAAGATTTCCTCCTCCACAAAGCACTATACTCAATCCTACACCTACATTCAACAACAACTCTACTAAGCTCCAAGAGGTTTATCCCTATATCCAATCATGCATCAAATGGAGAGAGCAAAACATTATGTAGGTTTTAGCTCCATCTCTTCGATAATCAAAACCTTTTCAACAAAACCACCCTACCAAAAGTAGCAATGAGTTGTAGAGATCCACTTTCTACTTCAAGAAGAGTCAATACAATATGCTAGATACATCTTTATATCCACAATAGACAACCAACTCCTATGACAAGCTAACAATGATTAAAATGGTATATTGGTTTGGCTAAATAACTCCTTGGTGCTTGACCGTGTACCGTGCACCAACAATATCTTAAATTGTAATGTCGTCCTCTGCTCGAGCAATGTGAACCAACCTGCTAACCTATTCAATTTCCATTCGTTCGAGCAGGTACTGTTAAACAAGGAATTAACCAATGACTGATGCCACATGGGATAAAAAAGCACACTATTAGCAGTGATATTAATTCAATAGCAGATAAAAAGGACCATTGAAGCAATATCAAGTGACTTGCATGGCATGTGAGGCATAATTCAAAAGGCATGCGACATGCGTCATTAAACTTGCATGCATGTGTAAGTTGAGTCACATGCAGCATGCATAGGTCAAAAGGTAATAAAAGAAGGCAAATCAAATTCTTTGGGCATGCATTGTTGTTATTCACTTTTGGAGATCGATTTGAGAGCTCTCTGAGCTGCTTTAGGGTTGAGGGTGAATTTCCTTAGCCAACATTGGGTTTGATGGCGAAATCCATCCATGCCAATTCAGAGGATAGGTCATCGAGATCCGTCACTACGCTTCAAGACGACAATATATTCATTATTCTTTTTCAAGGATTCAAGAACATCCCACCGTTGTGTTGAATTTTAGCATTAGCATGAATACTTTTAAAATTTGCAGACTAACATAAACAAATCACAAGTGCAGTAAATCACATCAACACAAGATTTTGCACTGGGGAAACCTTTAAATGACATAAACCCCAAAAGCATTAGTAATTCATCTCGTAAATGTGATGACTGAGTTTTTCAGAAATTCCACAAACTGTAACTGGTTTTGTACCATAGATCCACAATTACTGAAGATAATCCAATTTCATAGAAAATTGCCAATTTAGGCTCTTTAACAAATTAGGGATTTCTGCCCTAACTTTCTGTCTCCTGCCTAGAATTAGCAGGCTGCTCAAATTTCTGTCTTTGCCTGCCAGAAACTGATTAGGCCTTCCCGTATTTGACTGTATTGTTGCTCGTACCTGTTCTGCTGCTAGTCCGTACCCTGCTTCCCGTCTGCTGTTTTTACTGCTCGTCTACACCTTGCTGCCTGTCTGCTATTTTTATTGCCCATCCTAGCCCAAGGCCGTTACGTGTTGGCCTATGGGTTGCTGCCAATAGGCTGCTTGTGGCTTTGTGTGGCCATGGAAGCCTTCACGGATTTGCCTGTAGGCTACCTGAGGGTTGGCCGTAGGCCAAAATCCTCATGGGTATGCCTGCCACACGCTGCCAAAGGGTGCAAAGATAGGGTCGAGCCCTCACGTGGCCTGCTCGAAAGAAGAGAGGGGTAGCCTGAAACCTTATATTTTCCTGCTCGTAAACCTAAGATTTTCTTGGTGAGAGAGAAGGCTTCCTATTGAATTTTGCAGCTGCCCGAAGATGAAGAAGGGAGTTAGGGTAAAAAGCCTAGCTCACAAAACTGATAAAAACTTGTAGCTACAGAAAACACTAGCTTAGGGTTTATAAGAAAATAGCTGTGAATGCCTTAGCTAGACTCATCCATGCTAGGGCATCACATCAATCTTCCTTTTCTTCAATAACACATGAAATCATCTGTTGGAGCAGCTTCACCTGTGAGAGCAAGAGTGTGTGTAATAATGAAATGGATTGATCTTCTTTTATATCCTTTGAGTTACCTGTAAGTGGACCAAAATTAGAAAGAACAAAATATTATTATTTTATTCTTTTCTCACTTTGACTTTTACCTTTAGTGGTACTAAAGGTCTTTTTGCACTTTCACTTTTACACCTTAGTGGTACTAAGGGTCTTTATTTATTTTTGACTTTTGATTTAGCCTTCTTCAAGGCACATCAATCTTCCTTTTCTTCAATAACACATGAAATCATCTGTTGGAGCAGCTTCACTTGTGAGAGCAAGAGTGTGTGTAATAATGAAATGGATTGATCTTCTTTTATATCCTTTGAGTCACCTGTAAGTGGACCAAAATTAGAAAGAACAAAATATTATTATTTTATTCTTTTCTCACTTTGACTTTTACCTTTTGTGGTACTAAAGGTCTTTTTGCACTTTCACTTTTACACCTTAGTGGTACTAAGGGTCTTTATTTATTTTTGACTTTTGATTTAGCCTTCTTCAAGTGCCTTGTGGTCAATACAAGTGGTCAAGGTGGTCTTTTATCCCCACTCAAAGTACATCATCATAAACATAGAGAATTACTAATGCTTTTATCTTACACTCCGTGTGACACCAAGATCGGATACTAAGGTGTCTTAACCAAGGGTAGCTAAGCCTTGGAGAAGATCATAAAGCCCACTGATCAAGGGTCAGAGTGTCACACATGCCTAGACCCGATCTAGGGATTATAGTGTCTTCCTAGTAATAGACCAGGTGCCTTAGCCATAGGATGCATAATTTGTCACTAGGTCAAATACTTGGTAACAGACCATGCGCCTCCATTCTCCAGGAGAATGGCCCTCGGCCCTTGGTTGAGTCCCTAGTCCCGGGTTAGGTAAATTCCTGGTAACTGACCAGTGCCTCCATTCAAAGAATGACCACTCATCTCTAGGCAGAGTCTACCAGTGCTAGACTGGTTCGACATCCTGGTCTTGGACCCGATGCCACCATTCAACAGAATGGTCACTCAACTCAAGGTTGAGTCCCCTAATGTTGGACTGGTTCCATATCGTGGTCACGGACCAGACATCCCCATTCAATAGAATGGTCACTCAACTCTAGGCTGAGTCCAGACCTTGGTCTCGGACCAGGTGTCTCCATTCTCCTAAGAGAATGGCTCTCGATGCTTCTAAGAAAAATCAACACTCCCTCTCAGCGAGAGAGGCATTATTTGCTATTCCAAGCTTGTCACGAAAGTATACGAACTTTGATGCTGTCAGTGTCTTGGTCAAGATATTTGCGATTTGTTTATCCGTACGAATGTACTGCAACTTCAGAGAACCTCTCTGCACTAGGTCTCTGATGAAATGATACCTCATTTCAATGTGTTTCGATCTATCATGAAACACTGGGTTCTTCGAAAGCTTAATGCAACTCTGATTATCACAATGGATGATCGTTGAGTCAAGCTTTTCCTTGAACAAATCAGATATAAGTTTTCTGAGTCAAACTGCTTACGTGCAGGCATCGCTTGCAGCAATATATTCTGCCGTACTCTGAGCTATGGAACCTTGCTCTCTGCAGGACCAAGAGATCATTGCAGATCCCATACTGAAGCAATAACTAGAGTTGTTTTTTTTCGGTCTACTGCACTGCCAACTCAATCTGAATCAGCATATATTGATAATAATACACCATTGCTGGAAGTATACCTGAGCCCATAAGTGATAGTACCTCGCACATATCTGAGTATGTGTTTAGCAGCCACCCAGTATATGTGCTTCGGCTCGGACATAAACTAACTCAGAGCATTCACTGTGTAACAAATTTCTGGTCTTATATGTACAAGATACATCGAGGATCCAATAAGCTGTATGGTACATAGTAGAGTCCACACTTTGTGAACTGATAGCTGAGTCACGCAACTTTGTCATGTTGGTAGTCATGGGTACGCTCATGGACTTGCAGTGTTGCATCCCAAATCTTTGCAAGATGTCTACTGCATACTTTCCTTGTGTCAGGAAAATTTCGTCTGGCTTTTGCCAGACCTCTAGGCCATGGAAATAATGTATCAAACTGAGATCCTTCATCTCAAATTTAGATGTAAGCTCCCTCTAACATTGTTCTATCAACTATTCATCACCTATAAGAAACAAGTCATCAACATATAGAACAAGGATCAAGACATGATTATGAACAACCTTAAAGTACAAGTTCGAATCAACTGTACTTTTTGAAAACCCCAAGCCGTGGAGAAATTCATCCATCCTTGCATACCCGACTCTCGGAGCCTGTTTCAGTCCATACAAGGCTTTCTTCAGTTTACACACATGGGTCTTATTCCCATGAGTCACAAAGCCTTTAGGTTGTTCAATATAGACATCTTCCTCAATCTTGCCATTGAGGAAGGTAGTCTTTACATCCATCTGATGTAACTTCAATTCAAATACTACAGAAGAGAAATGATGGTTCTAATGGTAGTGTACTTGGCAACATGAGCAAATGTCTTATCATAGTCAATGCCTTCTTTCTGAGTGAAGCCATGAGGTACAAATCTGGCTTTATACTTCTCCACACTGCCATCGACAACATGCTTGATTTTATAAAGCCATCTGGATGTCACCCCTGACTTTCTTGTTGGTCTGGGAACAACTTCCCACACATCATTCTTCATGATTGATTTGTACTCTTAATCATGGCATCAACCCATACCTGTTGACTTGCTGCTTCTTTGTAGGGGGAAGGTTTTGCACTGATGAGGTGGCTCATAAGACTGGAGTAGTTTTGTGGTCTTATGCTTTTTTTGAAAGTCTTGGGAGGAGATTTATGCTTCTTGTCTTCTTGCACCGTTTCTGGGTACCAAGTAGGTCTCCTTTTGGAAGGAGGAACTTCAAGTAGTTCTTTTGGTGGACTTTCAGTCTCCTCATGTGCATCTGGAATTTGATCCTCAAATTCCTCTTCCTCCCTCTGAATTTCTGAATCTGGAAACTCAAGGGGAGGTACTTCATCTTTCTTTGATAGCTCTTTGACGAAAGCTGTTTGACGAAACACAACTTTCTCATGAAAGATCACATCTCTATTAACTTCAATGTACCTTTGTCCAGGTACATAGATACGATAAGCCTTTGAGCAATCACTATACTCACCAAATATACCTTTATTACTGGAGGCTTCCGGCTTGGCCCTCTTCTCTTTTTGCACATGAATGTACATCGGAGTCCAAAAATCCTCATGTGGTCAATTGCAGGTTTCTTCTTGGTGAAGACTTCTTCTGGGGTCTTCTACCCCAAGATAGCATGAGGGTTTCTATGCTGGATGTACACAGCAATACCTGCAGCTTCAACCCACAGCCTTTGAGCAATCACTATACTCACCAAATATACCTTTATTACTGGAGGCTTCCGGCTTGGCCCTCTTCTCTTTTTGCACATGAATGTACATCGGAGTCGAAAAATCCTCATGTGGTCAATTGCAGGTTTCTTCTTGGTGAAGACTTCTTCTGGGGTCTTCTACCCCAAGATAGCATGAGGGTTTCTATGCTGGATGTACACAGCAATACCTGCAGCTTCAACCCACAAGGATAAAGGAAGATCTAGATCGATAACCATGGCTTTAGCTGCTTCATAGATCGTTCTATTCTTCCTTTCTGCAACCCCATTTTGCTGAGGGTTGTATGGTACTGTCAGCTCTTTCTTGATTCCTGCTTCTCGACAAAATCATCAAACTCATTAGATTCATACTCACCTCCGTTATCTGATCTCAAGATACGAATGTGTCTGTCAGCCCGATTTTCAATTAGAGCCTTGAACTCTTTGAACTTGTCAAAAGTTTTACTTTTGGCCTTGAGGGTGTAAATCCATGACTTCCAAGAGTGATCATCAATAAACAAGACATAATATAAACACCCACTTAAAGAGAGGGTGAAGACATAGGGCCACAAATGTCAGAGTGAATCAAATCGGAAATGCCTTTAGATCTATTCTTGCTTCTAGAAAAGGATTTCTTAGTGTTCTTACCTAGAGCACATCCTTTGCAAATTCCATCATGTTTTGGAGATACCTCTGGCATACCTGTGACCATCTTCTGCAAGCCTGGGAGAGCGGTGTAGTTAAGGTGTCCAAACCTTCTATGCCACAACTCACATGGATCGAAATGCCTATTATTCTAGCCAACTCAATTCTTCTCCCTTTCTTGTCACCCAGGGCCGGACCAACTGACAAGGGGAGTGAATACGAGGTGAAGATTGGGGCAAGGTTTATTTTAAACGAAATGAAGATTTTAACAATTATTAACAATGCAAGCCACATGATAAAATAAACCAAATAACTAATGTGTCTACGTCCAACCCTTATCCTTCAAGTGAGAGAAGCTGTTGGATGCTCAACAAGAGAGCATAAGGCTCCCTCCTAGCTCCACAAGTCAGTGCCAAGAACTAGTCGAGTGCTCAACAGGAGGACACCGAGTGCCACGAGGCCCCCAACGACCTCTACCCCTCTAGCTCCACACACGAATCCTCTTTTTCTTAATCTTGCAATAATGGATCGAAATGCCTATTATTCTAGCCAACTCAAATCTTCTCCCTTTCTTGTCACCCAGGGTCGGACCAACCGACAAGGGGTGAATACGAGGCGAAAATTGGGGCAAGGTTTATTCTAAACGAACTGAAAAATTTAACAATTATTAACAATGCATGCTAGCACAATATTGCAAGAATGGTATAGCCGAATCACTTGCAAGGTGTGGGCAAATAAAAATAAAAGAAAGAAAGATACTAGCTGGCACGATTTTTCAAGGACGGCATAGCCAAATCACTTGCAAGGTGTGGGCAAAAATAAAGAAGAAAATAAAAACAAAATGAAACTCTAACTAATCTAAACCGACACCAATCAACAATTGCTAATGCAAAGGTTGGCAACTCAACTTCTATTGCTAGCAATGGATGACAAATAAATGAGACTTGATTTAATTGAAATGCAAAGCAAGAAATCAAGTCCAAGAGACTCTCTTGGACTTGTAACAAAGGCTGAAATTTCAGCGTAAAGAAAGAGGTAAAAGGAGAGAAAAACCATGTTTTTTCCTTTTCTTGAGATGGCCTTGAAGCTCTTCCTTTGGGGTGGCGTTAAAACTCTTTTATGGCTGAAATTTGACAGAGTTTTGCCTTGTTTTGTTACTAACCTGCTAAAAACCAGCAAAAAGAAAATGATAAAATATGCCCAAAATCACTTTGGGGAAGTTAGTATGCTTGCGCAATATATATACAAAATTTATACAAAGTTGCCAAGAAAATAATGTTTAGATAACTTGAGTAAGTATGAGTAAAAATCAGACTTGAAGAACCCAACCAACTACGACTAAAATGCAGAAGTTTATATGTAAAGAAAAATGAAATTTTGTCCTAGGCTCCTCAAGAAATCAAGCAATGAGGCATCCAAGCTTCGAATCCCACTCCTCAATCCGTATAACCCGCAACTAATAAAATTTTTAATATCAAACTCAAAGAGGTGAGAACCAAATGATGAGCAAAGAAATCATAAATTTCAAACTAGAAAATATATGAACTTATTAAGTTACAAGAAAGAGAACTCACAAAATCTATGGAATACATATCTTAAATCTTACCAAAGCAAATTAGTATGTTTCCGTGGCCTCCCTAGCTTATGTAGTTACCTGAGCATCTTTTTAAATTATCAATGAGCACAAAGGACACCGGATTCCTCCAAAGATTTTTGGTTAACAAAGCCAAATGGCTGAAAATTACAATGGCCAAAGCAAGAGCTTTGGGATGAGAGCAAGAGAAAGAATGAGAGCATGAGCAAAAGAGTGGGTGTGTGTGTAACCAAAATGAGGAGGGGAATCCTCCTTAAATAGGAAAAATGAAAGAGAGAGGCTTGTTATCACCAACCTTGTAGTTGCCTGTGTGAGGTGGATCTAGGATGGATGGTAGAGGGGCAAGGAACCAAGGGGTGGAACTAAGACTGCCTAGACTCCCAAATGGATGGTTGTCACACCAACCAAGGCAGCCTTCACTTTCGGTTATCTAAGTCCAAGACAACAACGGGGGAGACCCAGATATGCTCTCGACAGGAGAGATTTGACCTAGACACCAGAACAGATCAAATGTGGCTTTGATGTACGTAAAGTGTAAGGTAAATGGAAACCCTAGCTCTAGGGTTTAGGTACTAGCAACTAATGGAGATGACCATTGTCTTGGGAAACATAACTGTGACAGGGTGAGCAAGGACAGAGTTGGGACTGTCTAGTACTAAGGAGACAAACTCAGTGAAAGATAGGTAACTTGAGTTATAAATGAATGTTGGCAAAGAGAATGGGAGTAAGGTCAATTTAGGGCTAGCGCTAGAGATAGGAGATTAGTGTCTTTCGTGCATTGGGCAATGGAGTCAGTATCAGCATAACGTTTCAGTGAACCCACCTAGGATATACCCTGATCTAAGGACCCAAAAAAGGATTTGGTCCGGAAGATTTAGGTTATATGAAAATCAACAGGAGGAGGGCTAGCACTAGGGTTTGGAGAGGCAGATCTGCAGATCTAGAGCCACCAGGAGACTATCAGCTCAGCGTTGGAGGGGAAATGAGAGCAGGATGGCCCGATCTACAAACCCAAGTCAGAAAATTGCAGGAAAGATCAGATCTGAAAGAGTCAAAATCTGATGGGGGGGGGTTAGGAGGTTGAAAGTCAGTTTTTTCAGATCTAGGGCAACCTGGCAGGAATTAGCTCAGTGTTGGGGGTGTTTTGGAGTGCTCAAGCCCTGATCTATCCACCTGGCCTGTCAAATTTCAGAAAAAGTAAACTCCGAAAAAGTCCAATTTTCAGTGAAGGCGCTAGGGCTATTTCAGTCTAAAACTCAGATCTAGGTCAAACTGCCATGAATCTGGACAGCATTGAGGGTGATTGGACTGTGTGGGACCCGATTTATCAGTCTATGAAGTCAGAAATCAGAAAAAGTCAAAACCCTAGCAGGTCAAATTTTCAGTGGGGGGTTATGTAGTTTTTAGGCTAAAAATCAGATCTAGGTCAAACCAGCAGGAATTTGACCAGTGTTGCAGTAGATTCAGTGAAGGGGAGACCTGATCTATGAAACCCAGAAGTGGGTTGGCCGATGATCGGACGGTTCCCAGATTTAGTGCTTTTTAAGGTTTTTTAGTATTTTAGGAGTTTTCAGAAAAATGGAAGGAAAAACAGGTACAATGGATTTAGATCTGTTAAAGAGAAGAGAGTTACCTGTTAGATCGTACCTGGAAACGCTTGTAGAAGTCTTAACAGTGATGATCTTTGCTATCTCGATCAATTCTGGAAGATCCAAGTGATTTCTATGACAGATGTAAGCTCCAAGCCACCAATGCGCCCCCTACCCTGCATGAGCAAACGTCAACAATATCAGATTTGCTAAGACAAGATAAATAAACTAAATGCTATAGGAAAGTAAAAAGAAGTAATCATAGATCACAATGAAACTAATAAAAACCCCCTGATCCAAGACGAAGATAACCGAACGAATTGAGGTCCCCTGCAAAAACGCTCCAGCCAAAACGCCCTCCTATAGACAAGACAATGATATTAGAAAAAAATATAGATCTCACATGAATTTCCACAATGCTAAGAAGCAGAAAACTACCCATTCACCATTTGAGAACATTAGATGCAAAGCAGATCCCGAAAATATCCACAGAAAAATCTTTTTATTATTCAGATCCAAGAGCCAAAGACCCCTTACAAATGAGAAGCTCTCTCCTTTAAATAGAAATGAGAGAACCACAATCATAACCGAATCCTAACCACTTTAAAAAACGAGTGGCTAAGATTAAAAGATAAAATGTTCTAATCAATGGTCGAGATGAGCTCAACATACAATATATGGATCAATATAACCATAAAGTACCAAAGTGGACTAAATCACCCATAGAGAGGGTACCCCACTCAACAAGAAATAAATGAAGCACATGGTGGGTCCAAGGAGTGTTGACTAACTCCCTCTGGGTGTCCCCATGGCACAATAAAATAATATAATATTTTAATTGTTTGACTTTGTGCCTCCTTGAGGAAATCGCGAACCTCCCAAAAGCTCCAGAAAATAATATAAAAATGCCCAAAAATAGGTGCTGCAACTGCTGGAGAAGGTGTGGAGGACATCACTCTCATCATTATGACTCATCCCATGTCATTTCCTTGCCTCAGTAGCCCATATCAATTTCTTCAATAGCCATTTAATCAGTTTTTAATTTGCCTCGAGAAACCTGAAGTTGCCAAAACAGCCCCCTAGGGTGCCTATGTTGTCAAACTGAGCCCACCAGGCTCTCTGGAATGGGGGTACTATGGTACAAACAATTGGCTGCACCCCCTATGCCTATACAATGCCCTAGGAGATCCAGTTGAAACATCTCCTTGCTCAGACATATCAACCTGTGAAGAAAAACTGCATCAGAAAGGCAGAATGAGCCTGATCATATCTGCAAGTGCCCGGAACTGGAAATAAACTGTCTCATTAGACTCAGAGAGTCCAAATCCATCTAAGGTGTATACTCATACTCCTCACAGGTCTCTATTTGATCATCAACCATATCCGATAAACAATATAACTATCTGTAAATGATCAGACACCAATAATAACTCAGACTATCATCCATCTGCGCAAAGTGTTAAAAGGATAAGATATGCTCTACAATTCATTCAAGCAACAATCACAACAAGTAGCAGTCATTTCATTGGCGGTACATCAACCAATACATATATAATGCTTTATTTATTATTACTCAGACTAGACTTTTAGGACTATACTCATTTCATAGTTGTAGCCAATTTGTTAGTGAAGGGTGAAGGATGAAATTGACAAGGCTAAGGCAAAGGATGACTTCCTACTTAACATCATGACACTTTGGATATGGAAAGGGAATACTCACTATAACCAATGGCGGACAAACAACAACACAAAGAATGGCAGTGCCTCACAAATGGTTGAGTTGTTTAGAGAGTGCTTATTCAACTTAGGCATCATGTCTACGTCAAGTTAGATCCAAGTTCATTAGGACCATCAATTTTATTTCCATGGCCTTTTTGGCCTATATGACCCTTTGGGACTTCACCAGTGCCTAAAAGCACAGCTAATCGCAACTTTCATCCGACACATATTTATATTTATAAGGTCAGCAATATTTGGATATAGCATATTTTAAACCGTTGCTTTTTTGGACCTTTTCTTATACCCTTCAAGGGGTATTTTAGCATTTCATTGCTCTTGCCCTTTTTCACATATGTTAAGAAACACAGTTTTAGAATTTTCATTTTCCATGGGCGCATATAAAATATTTCCAATGCAGGTAGTACATGAGCTTTTAGTTTTAGCAAACAACATCTCAAGTGACTAGGGGGAGTTTTGTACAGTGCCAAACATCGGGACAACCTACCAGAATGATTTAGGAATACAATCCAACTCACCAAAGGCAAGTTCTGTCAGCAACTTAGAGCCGAGACACAATATAGACAGGGAGGTTTGTACAACAAAGGTTCTAGCGGGGGAAAAGGTCCTCCATGCCATAAGTCAAGAAGTCAATTGGGTTGAAAACAAAACTGGAAGGTAATGGATGGGTGGAGATAGTGAATGATGAAGCCAACACTAACAAGCCAGAACAATGGTGGGAATGACTACCTCTATTCTCCCTAAGGAGGGTAAAACAAATGAGTATAGATCAGGAACTTGCTAGTCTAAGTAGGGACATCAATACTTAACACAAAATACATCCAAGTCCATATAATTATGACCGCCAGATCATGACACCACAAGTTATTATATGTCACAAAGATGAGTATAAGAGCAATGATAACCACAACACAATATAAAAAGCTAAGTCATAATCATGCAATATAATCTATCTGAAACACCATCTGTCCAATGAGAAAGTACTGATATAAAACTGGGCATCAATAACTGCTCTGTAATGACTAAATGGCTACATCGGTCCTCAAATCTGAGTGTCTTGAGACTCAATCCTGACATGGGAAAGTAAGATAGTCCATTAATACAATAATGATCTATCAAAACTGCTCATCTCAGCATCTCATATATAAGAGATCTGGCTGAAAAAATGTATTGTGTCTGAAAAATAGAATATGGTAGCTTGGCTACTATATATGTGATAACAAGGCTCTTTGCATGCTAGACAAGTGTCACAAGGGAGAGAGGGAGTCCAAGAGAGGGGGGGGGAATTTCTTCAAGGAGGGCAAAACCATGGTTTGGGATCTCAATCATGGGAAGAGAAACCCCCAATTTAATGCTTATAACCTTATTGCAATGTCAAATGGGGAGGAAACCACCATAGTGGGTTCGTTTCCATTGACTTTAGCTCACCCAACCAATCAAAGAGAGAAGGGGGCACCCCCTAGAGTCGGACTCAAAACTTGTTACATTCTTGCTTGGGGTCCCCTTTGGGGCTTAAATTTGTCTTAGGAACCTAATATAAACATTAGAACCTTTACTTGGACACCTTAAGTGAGAACAGTCACCTTGATTTCCATGACTGACCTGGGCAAAAGTGACCAAAACCATAGTAATACTTGTCTGAATGACTTCCAACTTGGCCCAAGGGTGTAAGGGGTCTCATGCCATTTGTTTTGAGTACCCATACCCCTATACAACATTAAAAAAGAGCGAGTATCCCTCTTTTACATTACAGCAAATTGTCTTGAGTGACAATTTTTAATGACCAAAAATTAAAAAAACCTATGCAAAATTTAATGAAATTCCGCAAGACTTTGGATAATGTCTAGCATGGTAATATAGAACATTCCTAGGCCCCAATCACCCCATGGACTCGATCACTAGAACACCTTTCACCACTATGGAGGTAATTTTGAGTGAAAAACTCAAATAATTAAATTCTCTAAAAAGAAATTTTAATTATCCAAGTGAAAAAACACTCGATGAAAGGACTTTCCTAACGACTAAGTCTTAGGCGATTAAGTTACAAAAAACTAGACCTTCATGCTGACATATCCTTACAAAATCCCCCGCAGTGTGCGGAAATTTCATAGTGAGAAGAAGAGAAGAAGAGCTGCCTCGCTTGATATAATCATTAAGTACTTCATTCTTATCTTTAAGGCACATCCAACATGTGCATGGTACATCGTTGTCCACCTAGATCAACATGAGTCACTCTAGTGCTCGCACTTTGTATTGATATCATTTTGTATCCAACAATCCCTTTGACCTTCTTTATTGGTATTCGTTAGACCTTCTTTATTGGTATTCGTTAGACATCATTAAAATTATCTCATTTTATCCTCCCTTGAAAGCTCTTAATCTTTCCAGTAAGTGAACATCATCCATTGCTGACAAGTGCACGCAAGAGGAAAAGTATTTGACAGAGCCAAATCAAATTTTCTTGACTTTAACAATAGGTAATTGCTGCCCTCGTGGGAGAACCCTATATAAAATGCAGATTAGTTAAAATATCTCAATTTAGCTGATTTTGTTTGTTTTGTTTGTGTTATGTGATAGCCATGTTAAATTGGCAGATCAACCACCTCTCAGATTGTCTCAGATTGATATTTTGTTTTGAAGCTGGGTTATTTTTTCACAAAATTTATGATTTGGAGAGAGTCATTCTCAGACAATACTGGTTTACTGATCAAACATTGTTCATCTTACAGACAGATCTAGCTCACAAGCATCCGTTTACTCTTGTATTGAAGAACCTAGGACGCAAATCTGAAAGTAGCGACCCTGGTAATTGTTTTGTGTATGCAATTATTTTGATTTTAGATGATTTATTAATATTGTGTTTCACTAGGCTGTTATATTTTCTTGAATTTTGATCCGAGTTACAAGATGTTTGAGGTTAATACTACTAATATTTGATATTCTCACACATGCAGCAATATGTATGGAAATAGAAAGAGAAGGCAGGCAGATAACACCAGTTCAACTAGAAAAGGAGTACCAAGATTGGTTAAAAGCTATGCATGAAAGCTACGATGAAGAGGTCGAGTGTGGTGATGGGGAGGCAACACTGATATTAAATCCTAGTAATGGGAAGGATCTTGGAATTTCTAACAAGGGTAAGAAGGATCATTTGTGCATTGACGTTGGTTTATTTTATATATTTAATTATGATGGTAGGCTCATTGTTTTCCTGACAGTTTTAACATGTGCAACTTTTTGGTTTGTATTGTTGCCTAAAATGATATTTTAGTATAAAGTTTTTGAAGACAGGACATAATTTGTTAGGGAAAAAATATTTATGACAGGAAACAAATGGTTCCACAGAACTAATTAATGGTTGGAGTTATTTGTTGTAATAACACAGCGTTTTGCTACTTAATACTAAAGACATAACAGTTGTAAACTCAGTATGCTAAAAAGTTTGAAAGAACAGTTGTCATCTGAACCAGGAGAATTTCAAAGTACATTTTCATTTGAACTGGGAGAACTTCAGTGATAGTTTCAAATATATTGCAGCAATAAATTTTGGTTTTCTTTGACTGAGGGCATTATTTCAACTTATTTTAACTCATAGATTCCAGAATGAGTGTTTATAGATTGCTAAAATGCAGTCAACAAACAATACTTAATGGCGTAATATTTTTAAAATGAAATGACGCCTTTTGGGTACAAAATTTGGAAGGTAATGGATAGATAAACTAGGCCTTACCCCAATATCCAATAATTGATGAAATAGGTGGTGAAATACAAATGCGTTTCTTTTGTCATGCAGGTCAATCATATACCATTTTCCCTCTTTTCAAAATATTGACAGTCTTTGGTGATCTAAATGCTTCTGATGGTTTAAAATACTCTTAAGAGGAATTATCCAATCCATATTATTATGCTTTGAGTTTGGGAAAAATAATTATTTGGAACAGTCTCCTCACATTCGAATATTCAGTACGATAATGCTTCCAGAATCAAAATATATAGTCTGAGTAAGTTTTAACTTTTAGTTGATATTGAGAACATGTAGTCTTGGTCTTTGCTTTATATTTTCAAAATTTCAACACTATAGGAAAACATTTTTCTAAAGTTATTTGGGAAGGTACAACATTGCTGTTTACATATGTTTTATAAGCACAATATGTGGTTATATTTCCAAACAATCAATTTAAGTCTTTGTTTTCTGTTATGGATTCAACTATTGTAATCTTGCTATGCAGACAAGCCTCCTATTCATCTGGTACAAGTATGTGGGATTTTGAATGTTGTATGCAGATTTGTGAGTTTTTTCCTGACAAGTTAAACATGCTTACCCATCTTCTTGAAGACAAATATATATAGTTTTTGAAGGAATGATTTATGATAAGTAGGAGGACTTACCTTTATGGATTATTATCTGCTGTGTCAGATAACATAGTTTTTTTATTTTCTTTCTAAACTTTGTGGTAGACTGCTCTTGTTTCCTGTTGGTCATATGTTATTTGAAACTCTGTACGAGTAGGTAATTAGTTTTGTGACTATGAGAAACTTGGATATAAGATTTAAAAGGCAGGTGGTCCCAAGGATTTCAAATTGAAAGAAAAATGTTAGTAGCTGTGACTATGAGAAACTTGGATATAAGATTTAAAAGGCAGGTGGTCCCAAGGATTTCAAATTGAAAGAAAAATGTTAGTAGCGGCAACAAGGCATCCTCGATAAGTTTACAGTGGCAAGGTCCATATATTTATTGTTTTTTTTTGGAAGGAATGTGATATGATGAGTAAGAGGATTTACCTTCAATGAGTATTCTTTGTTGTGTAACTTGTTGTTATCATCCTTGTTGCCTGCTTGAGGTGGATCCAAAATGGATGGTAGAGGGGCAAGCAACTAAGGGGTGGAACCACGACTGCCTAGACTCCCAAATGGATGGTTGTCACGCCAATCAAGGTAGTCTTCACTTTAGGTTATCCTAGTCCTAGACAACAATGGGGGAGACCCGGATCTGCTCCTGACAGGAGAGATCGAACCTAGACACCAGAAGAAGATCAGATGGGGCGTCAGGGTACTTAAGGTGCAAGGTGAATAGAAAACCCTAGCTCTAGGGTTTAGGTACTAGCAATTGATGGAGATGACCACTGTCTTGGGAAACGTAACTCTGACAGGGTGAGCAAGAACAGAGTTGGGACTATCTAGTACCTAGAAATCAGACTCACTGAAAGGTGTTTGAGCTATTAGTGAATGTTGGTTAAAGGCAAAGGTTAAGAGCCTAAGGGCAGCGCTAGCTAGGAGCTCAGTGCTTTGTGTGCATTGGGCAATGGAGGCACCGGTAAACCCACGTTTCAGAGAACCCACCTGGGAGACACCTTGATATACGAACCGAGAAAGTAATTGGTCCGAAAAAGCTAAGGTACAGGAAACCCAACTCAGCAGATGGCTAGCGCTAGGGTTTAGGAGGATAGATCTGTAGTCCTGGAGGCACCAGGAGGCTAATGGCTCAGCGTTGAGGAAGAAAAGAGGTCAGGGAGACCTGATCTACAAGCCCAAATCAGGAAAACAATAGAAAAATAAGATCTAGAAAAGTCAAAATCTGATGATGGGGCTAGGAGGTTGAAAATTGATTTTTCAGATCTAGGGCAAACCAGGAGGAACTAGCACAGCGTTGGGGATGTTCTGGAATGCTTGGGCCCTGATCTATCAGCCTATCTTGTCAGAGTTCAGAAAAACCTACTTCCGGAAAAATCCAGTTTTTAGTGAGGGCGCTAGGGCTGTTTCAGTCAATTTTTCAGATCTAGGCCAAACTGCCAAGAATTTGGACAGCGTTGGGGTTGATTTGGGCTGTGTGGGAGCCGATCTATCCGCCTGTGAAGTCAGAATTCAGAAAAACTCAAAATGCTAGCAGGTCAATTTTTCAGTGGGGGTTATGCAGTTTTCTGCTTAAAAATCAGATCTAGGTCAAACTGTGAGGAATTTAACCAGCGTTTCAGTTGATTTGATGAAGGGGAGGCCCGATCTATGAAACCCAGAAATGGTTTGGCAAAAGATCACATGGTTCCCTGATTTATTAATTTTTTAGGGTTTTAGTGTTTTAGGAGTTTTCAGAAAAAGAATTAAATTCAGCAAGGTACAATGGAATAAGATCTGAAAAGAAGAACTTACCTGTTGGATCTTACTTGGAAAAGCTTGTAGAAGTCTGTAACAGTGACGATCTTTGCTATCCCGATCAATTCTGGAAGGTCCCCGTGATTTCTATGTCATATGCAAGCTCCAAACCATCAAAGCGCCCCCTATCCTGCATAAGCAAACGTCAACCATATCAGATTTGCACATACAAAATAAAGAAACTGAATGCTACAAGACAGTAAAATGAAGTAATCATAGATCACAATGAAACTAATGAAAACCCCCTGATCCAAGACGAAGAGAACCGAGTGAGTTGAGGTCCTTCTACAAAAACGCTCCAGTCAAAACGCCATCCTGTAGACAAAACAATGATAGCCACGAAAAAGATAGATCTCACGAGAATTTCCACAATGCTAGGAAGCTGAAGACAAGCTAAACTCCATTTGAGCACATCAGATGCAAAGCAGATCCATAAAAATTTCTACAGAAAAAGTCTTTCTATTATTCAGATCCAGGAGCCAAAGACCCCTTACAAATGAGAAGCTCTATCCTTTAAATAAAAATGAGAGAACCTCAATCATAACCAAATCCTAACCACTTTAAAAACGAGTGGCTAAGATTAAAAGATACAATGTTCTAATCAATGGTTGAGATGAGCTTAACATACAATACATGGATCAATATAATTATAATTTACAAAAGTGGGCTTAAACCACCCAAATAAAGGTAACCCACTCAACAAGAACTAAATGAAAGCACATGGTGGGTCCAAGGAGTGTTTGACTAACTCCCTTTGGGTGTCTCCATGGCACAATAAATAATATAACAATTCAATTCTTTGACTTTTGTGCCTCCTTGAGGAAATCGTGAGCCTACAAAAAGAGCTCCAGAAAATAATAAAAAATGCCCAAAAAATAGGTGTGGGCCCAAACAGGATTTGCAACCGCTGGAGAAGGTGTGGAGGTCATCACTCTCATCATCATGACTCATCCCATGTCATTTTCTTGCCTCAGTAGCCCAAATCGATTTCTTCAATGTCCATTTAATCATTTTTTAATCTGCCTCGGGAAACTTGATTCTGCCAAAACAACCTCCTAGGGTGCCTGCGTTGTCAAACTGAGACCACTAGGCTCTCTGGGATGGGGGTACAATGGTACAAACAAGTGGCTGCACCCCCCTATGCCCCTACAACGCCCTAGGAGATCGAACTGAAACATCTCCCTGCTCAAAAATATCAATCTGCGAAGAAAAAACTGCATCAGAAAGGCACAGTGAGCCTGATCACATCTATAAGTGCTTGGAACTGGAAATAACCTGTCTCATTGGACTTAGAGAGTCCCAATCAATCTAAGGTGTATACTCATACCCCTCATAGGTCTCTATCTGATCATCAATAATAAACAATATAACCATCTGTGAATAATCAGACACCAATAATAACTCAGAATACATCCATCTGCTGCGAGTGTTAAAAGGTTAAACCATGCTCTACAACTCATTCAAGTAACAAAATCAACAAGTAGCATTCATTTCACTGGTGGTACATCAACCAATACATACATCAGGCTTTATTTATTATTACTCAAACTTAGACTTTCAAGACTATACTCACTTCATAGCTGTAGTCATTTTGCTAGTGAAGGGTGGAAATGACAAGGCTAAGGCAAAGGATGACTTCCTACTCAACATCATGACATTTTGGACAAGGAAAGGGAAAACTCACTATAACCAATGCTGGACAAACAACAACACTAGGAATGGCAGTGCCTCACAGATGGATGAGTTGTTTAGAGAGTGCTTATTCAACTTGGGCATCGTGTCTACATCAATCTTGATCCAAGTTCATTAGGACCACATTTTATTCCATGGCCTTTTTGGCCTATATGACCCTTTTGGGACTTCACCAGTGCTTAAAAGCACAGCTAATCGCAGCCTTTCATCCGGGACATATTTATTTTTAATGAGGTCAACAATTTTTTGATATAGTATATTTTTAACCATTGCTTTTTTAGACCTTTTCTTATACTCTTAAAGGAGTATTTTAGCACTTCATTGCTCTTGCCCTTTTTACATATGTTAAGAAACACAGTTTTACATTTTCATTTTCCATGGGCGCATATTCAATATTTCAATACAAGTAGTACACGAGCTTTCAGTTTTAGCCAACACACCTCAAGTGACTAGGGGGAATTCTGCACAGTGCCAAACATCGGGACAACCGACCAGAATGATTTAGACATACTATCCAACTTACCAAAGACAAGTTTTGTCACCAACTCAGAGCCGAGACACAATAACAACAGGGAGGCTTGTCCAACAAAGGTTCTAGTGGGAAAAAGGTCTTCCATGCTATAAGTCAAGAAGTCAGTGGGGTTGAAAATTAAATTGGAAGGTAATGGATGGGTGAAGACAATGAAATGATGGAGCCAACACTAGCAAGCCAAAACAATGGGGGGAATGACTACCTCTATTCTCCCATAGGAGGGTAAAACCATTGAGTATAGATCAAGAACTTCAAAGTCAGAGTATGGACATCAGTACATAGTATAAGATACAACCAAGTCCATATAATTATGACCGCCAGATCATGATACCACAAGTCAATACATGTCATAAGAATCAGTATAAGAGCAATAATAACCATAACACAATATAAAATGCTGAGTCATATCCATGCAATATAATCCATCTGAAACAACATCTATCCAATGAGAAAGTACTGATATAACACTGGGCATCCACTACTGCTCTAAAATAACATAAATGGCTACATCGGTCCTCAAATCTGAGTGTCCTGAGACTCAGTCCTGACATGGGAGAGCACAATAGTCCAGAAATATAATAATGATCCATCAAAACTGCTCATCTCAGCATCTCATATGTAAGAGATCTGGCTGAAAAATGTACTGTGTCTGAAAATAGAATATGGTAGCCTGGCTACTATATATGTGATAACATGTGTTACATAGGGTTTTCTTACATAAGGTTGCTCTTGTTGCTGTTTGTTCATATGTTATTTCCAGTGTTCCACGGGGACGCGTCCCCTTGGGCGGGGAACGCGCCCCCTCGCTCCCCCACGCTTCCAGGATGGGGAAACTCTTGGGGAAACGTTTCTCTACGTCTACCTTTTAGGGGAAACACGTTTTCCCCTAGTGGGGCTTCTAGGCGTCGCTTCATCCCCCCCAAATTTTCATCTTTCACAATAAAAATAAATGCAAATTAAAATATTAAAAGTGTTTAAAAAATTAAAACATAATTAAACGAAAAGTAAATTAAATCCTAGACTAATCTAAAGAGTCTAAGACCTTCCTAAACACTATCCTCTCACAATTTCATTTCATAATTATATTGCAACTAAACTTGGAGCAGTCATCAGTGTTCTAAGTTCTAACTTTTCTGTGTTCATTATTCAGTGTCTATTTGACTATTTTAAACCAGTGTAGTTAGACTCGGACTCGGCAAATACTCGACTGGCTTGGGACTCGGCAGACTCGGTGACTCGGATAAGATTCGGATAAGACTCGGCAAAGACTCGGCAAATATGAAAAAATTAAAAATATAGTAACTTAAAAAATAATATATAAACATATATATTGAAAATTAAAATTTAATATATAAGCATATAACAATTCAAAAAATTGATAAAAAGACATGTCACATAGCAATGCATTTTAACGAGAAGTGTTTTCTCACTTGAAATCACAAACTATAATTATTAATTACAAATTATAAAAACCATAAATTTATTAAAAAAAAAAAGATAATAAGAAAATTTCATTAATTAACAATTATAAAAATATCAAAAAAATGGAAAAGCAAATTGTAAAAAATACACTATCATCATCCTATCCTAACCACGAGCAATCACATTCTTCAACCAAACTACCGATGGCACCGTCATCGCCTTACATTTATAAAATCCAAAGTGTAGAAGTTCAATGAAAAAAATAAAAAATTGAAAATGCTCAGACCAGTCACATCCTCAGTGCTCAGACCAGTGTTAGCGACCTTCCTTAGTGCACACACACTCCAAAATTTCAAAGACAAACAACTGATAAATTGATAATAGCTAGGGAGCAAATGAGAACAACTCGGGGGATGCCAAACTATTCAATGGGATGGCAGTGGAGAGCGGTGTTGTTTTGGGGGCTTATTCCCTCCCTGCGTTCCCTCCAAACTCAAAAGCGACGGTCAAACAGTCAACGGACTCGCGAGTAAGTGACGAGTTCAGCGAGTAAATGACGAATGCTGTGAGTAAATGACGAGTTCGGCGAGTGGCGAGTTTGCCCTACGAGTATGTTGCGAGTGCTCGTCTTGGTGGTCGCTCGGCAAGACTCGGCAAGACTCGTGAGTATTCAAAGAGTTAAACTTCAACATTTGTTGCATTATCTTTTACAAATTTGAAATTTGAATTTAGATATACATTGCATAATGATAATTATGATATATAGTTTTTAGTTTTTACATGGGTATAGTAACATAGTTCAATATCATTTACAAATTTGAAATTTGATCTGCTAATAACTATAATAGATGTACACCCCATAATGATGAATTTAGTTTTTAGTTTTACTGTTTACATGGTAATAGTTACTGTTGGGATTTATCATTTTTATATTTTAAATTAATTTTATGTCTTCGATGTTCCCAGTTTTCCCCAAATTTCCCTAAAATTTGGGGTAGCTTCTACACATACCCCCTGTGCGTTTCCCTGCTCCCACATTCCCTGCCCCGGAATTTCTGTGGAACATTGGTTATTTCTTGTATGGATAACAAGGTGTTGACTATGATAAAATTGGGATAAAAGTCTTAAAAACCATGCTGTCCCTTTGAAATATATTTGTAAAAGAAATGTTTGTAGCTGCAGCATAATGTATTTGTAAGTTTCCATTGGCAAAGCTTTTACTTTCAACTGGAGTTGAGTCCTTGGTAAGTATTCTAGATTAGAGTATACTATTGTTATCAAAGCCGTATGAAAGAGAAGTAGATAATCAAGGGTTATCACTTACCTATTGGAGACTTAGTTTATATTGAGAACATGAAATTGTTTTTGTCCTTTACAACTACCGGCTTTAGGATGTAGGTAGATATCCTTGAGGGGATCTGCAGGTTTTGAGTGGAACTATGACAATTTAAATTTAAAAACTTTATCTGTTCAGGTTTGAGTGTGAAATCTAAGCTATTAGGGTTGTAGATTTTTAGGAGTGAATCTTATTTGGCCCAAATTATTTTCCCTGAAGATGCTTTATGAAGGCCTATTATGAAACTGTAATATGATAACACACTGAGTACTAAAATAACTACTCAATGTTGAATTTTGACTGATTACTTGCATCTTTTCAGTGGTATGGACACTCATTGAGATAAGAAAGAAAGAACATCCATGGAAAAGCTTTGGGAGGAATTCATTTAGTTTTATTAGAGGCTAAGATAATGGTTTTAGGAATATATGAGTAACGGATCTTTGACTGATTTAAGTTGCTTTTACTGTTTAAGTGATACGAGTTCTAACCCAGATAAAGAGGAAAGGATATCTGTGGAAGGCTTCTCAAAAGCTCAAGATCCTTAAAGGAGCTGCTGATCCACGAAAAGACCTATACGCAACTTTGGAGTATATCTTGTGTGAGGGATTCGATGGTGATCCAGGTAAGGAGAATATCTTAGATGTGCTTCTATTTTATTGAAGATTTTTACATCGTATCCAAATGTGTTATGCTTTCAAAGCTGGCTAATATACTTAGAATACATGCTTAATTGAAAAACACTCTCTTCTTGTTACCTGAAACATATAGAGCTTTTATTGTGCCATTACAGGTGAAGCTCGTATGATTTGCAGGTTACTGTCCTCTTGATCCCTTGTTTTGTCTCATTCTGCTATATGGTGCAGCAAATTAAGCGAAGGGCTTTATGATATATTAAACATTTTTAATGTACAGGCCCATGGAATGTCCTGAAGTGGAGGGTAGCAAATTGTTGTTCACCAATGGAAATGCAAGCTTTGAACTCGGGAGTTCCAGATCTCTTCCTCTGGATTTGATATCCTCTGGAAAGGTGAGTATTTATTTTCTTAGTTGTGCATTGCGCAGGCTTCTGCATTATGTTCTGCCATACATCCTATAAGACTCTACTTGCTTTGAGCATAGAGGGTCCAACATTTTTTTTATTAAATTGCATGCATTGAACTGGAGATGGATTGTTGTATTTACAGTAATTGGTATTTTTTTTCAACGAAAATAGTGTCAAGCTCTGGATGAGGATACATGGAAGAGACAGGCTGAGAGGAAACGGTTGAAGACTCCTTCATTTATTGATGTATTGCGTACAGATCAGGTTCTTAAATTTGACGTAAACAAGGTCAGCTTGTCTGCCTCTAAATAAAAGAAATAAAATACTCTTTTTAATAAGACACTCTTTTCTGTTCCATGCTTCTATACAATTGTTTGTTAAAATTCTAAACCCTTTCTTGCTATTCCACTATATCTGAACTACTACTGAAACTTGCTATATTGCCTGCCTATCATACTTCATCTAAATCATGTTTGGTTGTACCTTGCTAAACAGCTCCAACACCTACTAGTCAAAAAGGCTATGTAGTGGATAAAATGCATTCAGTACTGGCTATTGTATTATTGCATGGAAATATGTCTGAGCTTTTAAAGCGTTAATTATATTGGTGGTACCCGTGTCTTGAATGATTCAGGGATTTCCCAAAGGAGAAACTGTTCTAGCAGGATTTGTCTTGCCAAAAGAGATTATTGCAGTTGTACGGCCACATGCTTTTAAAGCAGCAGATAATATGATGAGTAAGAGCTCAGATGACGTAGATCAAAAAACAGTTGTTAAGGATGACATGGAAATGAAGATGGATATTCAAGTCATCCCTCGGGATGACTCTGCTCAAAACACTTCAGCCACTGGTGATGTGAAATTCAGCATGCAGACAAAGGCTTGTTCTCGGAACGGAATTCATGGTTTGTATAGTTTTCGTATGGAAGGATCCAGACTGAATGAAATGTTTGAGAAGGCTGGAAGATACAGATTTATATTTTCTTTGGTAAGCATTGACCTCTGATATTGTTTCATCTTTATATTTGTGACTTTGAAAGCAATGTTGAAATTACTTTTAAATTCATTAAGTAGATATATGTTTGGATATTTATAGAAATAATTTCAGGCACTTCCCAAGACTGAATGAATAAAAATTTGCATTTATCCAAGAACTGTGCACATTCAAATGTTTTCCGATCCAACTAAATTGAAAACTGTGTATATTGCAAAAATCGAAAATGAGTTTACACATTTGCAGTAGAAGATGGTAAAATATTCTGTATTTATGTATGTCAACTGAAGGTTAATTGATTAGTTTCTGCCCATTGAATTGATGATCAAGGCGATCTGTAAATAATTCATAAGCAGTGCCTTCTATAGAAATGACATCTGATCATAGGCTATATAATAGTTAAAACTTAAAAGAGCTTGTTGATATATATAATAATTGTTTATTGTTATGAAACCAGAAGTTTCTAGTGCACGTGCTGACATATTATAGATGCGTGTAGTCTAAACGTTCAACGATTTTGAACAGAAATATTTGATTTTTCCTGCACGATTTTAAAAAATCCACCAGAAAAGTTTTAAAAATACACCAGAAAAGTTTTAAAATATACTGGTTATAACTGTCAAAGTATGAATGTTTTGGTGCCCTAGGGGTTTTTGACTTTGTTGAATCCGTTTCTACCATCAAAATCACCATTAAAACACATTTAAATTTCAGATTTTGCAAAATAAAAAACGCTTGATTCTGGCGAAAAGCCCACCCGCCTGGGTCAAATCGTTGAATATTTAGACTTCTCCTTATAGATGTATTATTGAAACAGTGACGAGTAGTGTTAAACATAATTGTGTAAACGTTGTTTAATAGACAGTAAAGTAGATGACCCTATTAAAATGGGGCGGCTTAATAATAGTCTTATCTAAATGGTTTGCCTCTTAAAATTGCAAAAATGATAATATATCTTTTTCTTTGGAACAAATGTGTAATACGTCAATGATGGGATTTTTTTCTCTTCAAACTATGAATAACTCAAGGAATGTTCAAGATGGACTAAGTTGTATTGGAGCATTTTTAATTGTGCTAGCGCTGTTATCCTGCATTTTGCATGGGTGTTAACATATGATTTTTATCACATTTTTAGTAGGGGGTTACTTGTCGATGAAGATTTCTATGGCCTAGTATTGATGCTTGTGGAGGCCTTTTCTTGTGGAATGTTCTTGATCCTTGGCACATAGATGGCATCATAGCACTTTTTTAGATCATCTTTATTTGAGTGCACTCCTTGTTTCTCTCAACATGTGTGGTGGCATTATAGTGGCTTGTAGATGGGGCCATTTACTTCCCCTCGTGGCATGTTTGGTTTGGTGGCACTCTAGTAGTTTGTAGGAGGGGTTGTCTCTTTCCTCATAGGTTGGTTATCTATTGTGGACACTTGTTATTGTGTTGGATGCTCCTATTTTTGATGAGTTGGCATGGAGCTTGGTGTTTGGTTGTTATGTGGATATTCATTGCACGTATATTGAGTTGGTTACCCACTTTATGGAGTATTGTACACAGATCTATTTGCTGGTTGAATGTTTAAACCCCTTGATGTATGGAGGCAACCTCTTGAACTTGTTGACTTGTTATAAATTCTTTGGTTTTTCCGTTGATGAGTGCCCACCCTTTGTCGGGTTGTTTTCAAACTCACCTAGGTCATTTTTGATCGGATGTTTTGGATGGGCTTCCTAGTTTCGGGAGTAATTATCTTTTGATAGAGTGCCCAAAATTGTAGCATCTCAAAGCTATAAGATGTAGAGTGGTCATGGGATTTCCAAAAAGTGGTTATAATGGAAAGTCTAATAAATAATGAGGAACTGAGCAATAAAGTGGTTATAGTGGTTTAATGAGGAACTTAGCAATAAAGTGGTTATAGTAGTTTAAAGAGTTGCACTTTATTTTTGCCGCATGTACCTTTTGGAGCCTTTTCATGGAGAGTGTTCACCTTATTTGAGGATGCACTCTACCTTTTGAGGCTTTTACCTTGGAGCTCTACCATTTGAAAGCCTTTAGACGCTAGTTTTGATTTCTTGTTGTCATCATTCGCCTTGATTCTAAGTTGCATTGAAATGGATACAAGAACAAATAGGGGGAGGAAATTAGATATGACAAATTTTGAAAATAGTCAGTTACGATACAACTGGGAAAAGACGGCCATATATATATATATATATTAAAAAACACCATGAGATGTACATAATCCAGATCAAAGTGTTATATAAAAAATATAACATAATATATAAATATACATAAACATATCAATATTAAATATCAATATTAATTATTAACATTAATATATATTAATAATTAATAATGATTAATTAGTTAATTAAAAAAATAAAGAGATGTACCCTTTCATTTGAAAAGGCACGATAGGGCTTATATAAAGCTCGACAAATGTAAATGTAAAATATCATATCTTATTTATCAACTTTTATATCTATTCATGGATTATTTGTATTTTCAAAAGTAGAAGTTTGACAAGTGCCGGTAATTGGCTTTTTACTGTTACATTGGTATCAGAGCGAATCTGATTTGGCTTGTGGCCAAAATTGTTAAGGTTTGCTTGAATTTAGGTCTTTGACCTGACTAAAAAGTGAAAAAGAGAGAGAGAAAGTATAAAAAAAATGATAAAAGAAGGAAGTGGGAAAAGTGAAAGAAAAAAAGAAGGGAAAAGTAAAAACAATAGAAACCACACTTAAAAATAACACATGCTTTCTTTTCCAACCAAGAAGCATTTGTGAAACTGATAATAAAGTAATATATTTGAAATATAGAAGTGCATAAAAAGTCTTAAGGCTACTAAGGAGCAAGTGAAATTTGAACTTGGGTGGGGAGGGTAACATTCCTTCTTCCCAACGACCCAATCTACACACAATCCACAAAGAAGTTTTAAGACGACATAAATTCAAGTCAAAAGAAGCATTTGTGAAATTGATAATAAAGTAATATATTTGAAATCTAGAAGTGCATAAGAAGTCTTAGGGCTACTAAGGAGCAAGTGAGATTTGAACTTGGGTGGGGAGGGTAACATTCCTTCTTTCCAACCACCCAATCTGCACACAATCCACAAAGAAGTATTAAGACGACATAAGTTCAAGTCAAAAGAAAAATTTCTTTTAAAGTTGAAGACCATTATCATTGAAGAACTCAAAGTCAAAGGAAGACCAAGCAAGTTACGATTAGAGCTTCAGTTACGATTACAGGCAGTACTAAGCGAGTTAGAGCAATATAAAGCATGTTAGGATTAATAATCCTCCCTTGTACATATATAGTCTAATTGATCATCTTGCCTAACTTAGGAGTCATTTGCTAGAGTTTGGTGCCACCATGACATTGGTGCCATTGGTGCCGTTGGTGCCAATCTCTACATTATAGGAGCCCACTTTGAATGCCACCAACAACCTCCATCACTTGGTTCTGGTAGGTAAGCAGTTATGTCGAGTCAACCTCCAGTTACAATCAGTTAGATCACTTTCAGTTAGCCTAGCGCCAGTTATGCATGCATTAAGGGAGAGTGGGGCCCTTTTCCACCTACCTCATCAGGCAATTGATGAGGGAGACTGATTTAGACATCCAGAGTTAAGACTTGTGAGCCTCTAGCAGTGATTTAGACATATTGAGTTAGCTATTCAGTCAACTTTAGTTAGCTTGAGTTGGTAGATTCGAATCCTATCCATGGAATTCAATTTCTATTTATTGTATAATCATTGCATTATTTTCCACCTACCTCATCAGTTAACTGATGAGGGAGACTGATTTAGACATCCAGAGTTAGACTCATGAGCCTCCAGCAGTGATTTAGACACATCGAGTTAGCTATTCAGTCAGCTTGAGCTGGTAGATTCGAATTCTATTTATTGTATAATCATTGTATTATTGATGTATGGATAGAGATTAATCTTGTAATTAACTGATCAATTCTTATCAGTTTTTTCTCAAATTTGTCTTTTCCAGTGTACATTGTTCTTGATATTCCATTGCATAATTCTACTTCTCAATTGCTCTGATTTGCCTGTAGATCAATGGTTCACAAATTTAGCAAAGCAAACTATCATCATCTACAATATGAGATTACAAAGCAGGAAGTTGCAAACAATTTATGGGAGCAAAAAAACCATTGGTCCCAAAGAGATAATGAAGAACTCAAGAAAATGCTGTTAGATATAAATGAAGAAATATATCAATTAAAAATTCAGAACCAAGACATTAAAGACAACATGAAAAATGTTTGAAGATAATGAAGGATCACTGTATAGAAGTGATAATTCTTTAGAGGAAGACAAAGCGTTTAAACAAGCTCATCGTGGACAAAGATGATGAATTGGCGCAAATCTAGAGAAAGCAAAAAGGTCTAGAATCATAGATATATGAACATCGGGAATAGAAGGAAGAACTCCAACAAAAGTATGATGACACTAAAAAGAAGCACAAGCTAAAAATTGTGAGATCAATCTAAAATTAACAAGCAATATTGAAGAACTATTTCGACTAAGAATTCGTTTCAGGACATTACTTACGAAAATCAAGAAACTAAAAAATGGTCGAAAGATGGAACATTCCAATAAAGACCTCAAACGAAGAATAATAAAACAAGAAGAAGAAAACCATCGTGTGAGAATACTTGTTCTAGTGGCACCTATCGGGGGAGGTGGCACCCGTTCAGCCGGAGCGGCTGAGGTGGAAGTAGAGGAACTTTCTCCTGAAGTAGACATTAGGGGCACCTATCGGGGGAGGTGGCACCCCTTCAGCCAGAGCGGTCGAGGTGGAAGTAGAGGAACTTTCTCCTGAAGTAGACATTAGTCTGCCCAAAGGGACACCAATCATGGGTGGATTGAAAGGACGAACCTGAACGATCACAGGATCGTTGAAGTCAGTTAATTAAAGTTCCTTGCAAACTCGTCAGCCTGCAAGTCTTCTATCTCAACTGTGTTTAAATTAAAATGGTTTGTACGAAGTTCTGGTTCACCCGTAACTTCACTAACTCCTATCGGTTCGAAAGAACCGTCTGTGTCCAATCTCCGCCTTTGAGGGGGAGGTGGAGGTTCCAATGTGATAAGCGGAGGAAGGTTTCGCAACCTTCGTGACCTTCTGACAGATTGGTCCTCCACGATTGTAAATTTGACTCTTCACCCCCTAAGGTCAGCTAAAACACAGACAAACCACAGAGCAATCACTACAAAATTTCCGAAAGTCTCAACAATCACAAGGGATATAAGATATGCTTTCCCGAAAAAAGCTGAGAGACAGTTTCTTGGCGTCCTTGAAGAGGTTCTTAGGCACAAGCGGAGGAATCACCCACCGCCCTCTTACACTTTCAACAAGGGTTACCTTCCAAGCCCGTCCAAGGTGAACTAGAAATAGCCTTTCGGTTTACCTGTGTATAAACCCTAGATGTCAAAGAGTTAACTATATCAATAGTCTGGCGGGACAGTCGCAAACCTGATTCGTACGCATGGGCAGGGTAGCAAAGCCTGAAACTCTGTCTAGGACAAAATCCCCAGATGCACAAAAACCTTGGTCTACGTTTTGATAAGGAAGCAGAGGGTTATCTCCTGAGTTTGAGCCTCCACGCGGCCTCGTGCTTAACTCTTGTTTGAGAGGAGCTTCCCAGATAATATTAACACAGAGAAGGATTTAACTATCGATTGGCCAACTACGTCTGAATTTAAGTACTTGTGGGGAGTTTACACTTCCTATCCCATGAGTCTAGCCTAAGCTAGTAGGTGTATGACCCTATAAAACAAAACTTACTAATAAATTTTAAATTATAGCATTCATTTTAAGGGTTGTTCTTAGTTAGAGGGTAAGTGGCGTGAATGACTATGATATTATAGACTCGATAAGAAAAGTAAAAAGGTGTATAAAATGAATTCCAAAACAAATTATAACTACTTAAAACAAGCTGCTTTTTCTTTTTGTAGATATGAACTAATGAAATTATGACTAAGTAAGAGAAAGCTAAGACTTATTTTTTGTAATTTTTGAGATTTTATTCAAAAACTGAAAATAAAACTACGATATGCAATCCAAATGCAAATGTTTCCAATGTTTTTTTTTCACTTTTCAAACTCTTCAAAAATTACTATGCACCTAAATGCAAAAATTCTTGAGTATGCTTGAATAATTAGACCATAAAGCAAGCAAAATGAAGTATAGCAGACTTGTAAGAACCAAAATCAACCACCTAAGGAAGAGGCTTGGCAAACACCTAGCTTGGGAAGACACAATGAATGAAATCCACTGAAATCATTAAAAGCCAAGTGACAAACTGAAACTACTTGGAAATAGTGCAGAGTACAAGGTATCTAAAATCCTGATCACTGATTCAGATACACAGCACTGAACCTATCACCCAAACAGGATAATCCACTTCAAATTGCTAAAAGAAAGAAGACTCAAACAACAAAAACTCAAGGGCTTACTAAAAAGCACAAAGTATGGTGCACAGGACTTTCAGACCTACAACAAAATGCCAGCACTAGAAGACCGCAAAGCAGAGCAAAATCCAAATAAGACAGGGACAAGCAACCCTACCTAAAAATTTTCTGCTAAGAGATGTATGCGACTGTATAATAGAACAACCTACGTACTGTACGCGACTGTCCAGTACAACAACCCGCGTATACAAGTTGTTGTACGCGACTGTGTAGCATAGCAACCCGCGTACACAACAATTTTTTTTCAAAAAAGACAAAATAAAACAAGTCTCTAAAACACTATTGCAACTCAAAGCCAAGATATAAAGCCATACACTGAATCAGAGCAAAGACTGGGCAAGTATCTATAGGACTAACCCGCAGCAGGCTGGACTCACCAATTCTATTGTTCAGGATTAAGCACCCTTGTAACTTAGGGTCTGGGGTTACCAACTTACTACTAACCTTGTAGACAATCAACTTTACCAGAGAATAGAAAGGGGATAGGAAGAAAGTCTTGACTTACCCGATTATCGACGATTGATCCAAGCTTGATCTTCTCCCGATCCTCTTCTCTCCAAAGCTTCCAGGGATGCACCTCGTTCACCTGTAAAGAGCAAATTCTCCAAGCAATATCTCATGCATGTATATATGATAGGTTAGATAAACAATATCAAATACATAATCAAATATATTCATTAACCACAATACAGGAAATAGACTCAACACAATGTTGGAAGAAGAATTCTCTTTATTAACAATCAGTGAATGAGATAAGAGTACAACCCAGTGTTTGAGACAAGGACTCCTTTGCAACCAAAGGACTCTGAGTTCTGCTGCTCCAGGACTTCTGAAGATATACCAGCAGCATAACTTTGCTCTCCAATCTTGATTGATTAATGCCCTCCCCAAGGCCTCTATTTATTCTTTGGGAAATAGAGTGATTTCGAAGGTTGGGGTGGTTGAAACAGTTGGGATAGTTAATGATTAGGGCCCAACTAATTTCAACAAGTTGGGATAGTTAATCCTGTTTGATATTTTTTAAGGTCGAACTAAGGTGTACGCGACTATTGATATAGGCAACCTGCGTGCGTGCTGCGTATGACATGCGAGTTGCTTAAAGGAAACCCGCGTACGCTGATGTACGCGGGTTGCAATGTAGATAGTCGCGTATAGTACACGAGTTGCAATGGAGATAGTCGCGTACGCAACTCAACACTTAGAAAAATTACATAGCAAACTAGTTTAAGGGTAAATGCATCCCAAGTCATGCCCATCTATAGTGTTTTGGCAAACTTCAATCCTAATATGTCCTTTTGTGTACCAACATAAGGAATGTCGGCACTCGGACGGAGAAGTGCCATTTGGGTTGATAACAAGTGGGTGTTTGGTATGCTTAATTAGAGGGGGGACATTACAAAATGGACAACCTCTCTTAGTTTTTTGAAGGTTGCAGTTGTGTTTTTAGGGCTTTACCATTTAAACTGCAGGTTTGGGAGGTAATACAAATGTAGTGAACACTAGGTCATTGGCTGAATATCCAATACAAGGACAAGGAGTTGAAATCCGCAGAGGATAGTCATTGTTAGATAATGAATGACATATGAGATAGATAGATGGATAGATAGAATGCCATATACGGTATAATTATATGCATTGAGTCGTCACAATGGTGAATGGTCATGTCTGTTCGTTAGGTTATGTGTCTGAGTTTTCTTATTCTTATTCTGATTTGATTCTTAATAATATATTTTATGTTCATTACTTGAAAACTGATCGAAAATAGCTTATCTTTCAATTTGATTGTGGTACATTCACATGAATATGCTTTTTGTTATAGAAATAGGGAACCTACCTCAGCAAATAAAATATTTTACACGTAGACAATTATATATATAGGATATAGCATTGCGAGTATCCTATAGTTCCATTCAATGGTAATCAGATGACAGTTGAAGGGTGTTTATTTGAAGTACACTGAAAGGGTGTTTATTTGTGGCTCACATGACATGAATGCCAAATTCGTATAGATCAAGTGTGGGCGTTGTATACTACTAGTACTAATTTGCTATTGAGACATTTTAAATGGAAAGCAAATCTTCTATTGAATATAAAAAATCAGTTAAAATAAGTTTGGGATATTTTGTTGTTGTCAGGATGTTTATTTAGAATCATATAGCACAACCTACAAGTAGAACTTGGTGTGGATAACATTCACATGAATTTACTTTTGTTATAAACAACCTAGCTCAACAATGAAATTTTAATCAATTAACCAAATAAAACACTCCACAAATATGAAATTATATATAGAATATAGCATTGCTGGTGTTTTATAGTTGCATTTTATGGATTTACTGGTTTTATAAGCATCTTACCCTACCGCTGAAAATTTAGTCACTATCAGTAAATAAAAGAGTTTACATGTAGAAAGTTCTAAAATATAGCACTATTGGTGTTCTGTGGTTCCATTTTCTATTTGACATGTTAGTTAATTAGCTGCTGGATTGAGTGCATTTATTTAAGTTATTCTTTTTTATATTGGTGGAATTTTTCATTAGAATGCTTTTCATATGACATAACCGCCTCAATTACAGGTGAACAATCCATATGCAAATTTGATGTCAACTGAAGAAGATCTGTTTGTAGAACCATCAGATAAAGTTGGCAACTGGAAACTTAGGTTAGAAATGTCAGATAACGAGTGTACCGAAATTAAACGACCTAATGTAAGGTAAGCTTTTCTGCTGTCGATGGATTCAACTTTTGTTTGGCTAATAGCTATTATTATTTTCTATTCAACTTTTTTTGTCCAGTAAGGTAAACATATTTGCTTTGATGGTTTCAAGTTTTGTTTATCTATTAAATTTTGTTACTATCTCTTTCACAATTTTCTATAATAGATTTTCTGGAAGTAGATATGATACATGCAGCTTAATACCATTGGTTGATTATTTTTATGCTTCTTTCTTTTAGCACAAGACGGTCAACATGCATGCAGTGAGTTTGGGATTCTTGGATAGATAGATTTCATGAAACTATCGAATTGCAAAATTTCAGATTCAAATCTATTAATAATGAAGTTGATAGTTAGTAAATCCCTTGCGATACTTCCATCCATAGATATTCCATCCATAGGTACATTTTTGTAATTGGCAAGCATTAGGAAAGCAACTTGGATACATGTTAGTGTCAAAAAGCTATTTGTTGCTTCTCTCCTCTATAATAGAATGCAACCACCGTTGATTATCTTGCTTGCCATCATTCTCATGTTTAAAGTAGAATTTTGTTGAATTTCTATGGACAACCATCCACGGTTGAGAAACTCCCTTTGATGTTTATTCTAATCAGAAGTTCATTGGGTGGGTACCTTTAAAGCACTACCCAAAATAGGTTGTTATCATTAGTTGTTGAATTCCTGTTGACAACCATACATGATTGGGAAATCTCTATAATGTTTATTCCTGTTGGAAGTTTGTTCAGAGGACACTTTTTAAGGCACTATCCAGAATAGGTAGTCATAATTAGTTTTGTTATCAATGATGCCATTCTCATTAGTAGTGTTGATATCTTGAATGATGACATTAGTTATCTCATATTTTCCTTTTGTTCCACTTACCTTTAGTAGATTATAAATGCTATGTTGTCATATCTTTGGTACAAATTATCTCGTCATTTATTGAGATTCTACTGATTTTCCTTGTTAATGGAAAAATCAATGATCTCATTTTGTTCTCTATTAGACTCCAAGTGTTGGTTCTGTTTGCAGTTGTAGAGGTGGGGTATTTTGCTATATTATATCAAGTGACCCCTGGGCATATCTACAATTGTCAAATGTTTGGCATATTCCGTGTCATTTCTGATAAGGATTTCTCATACATTTATGTATGATAAGGAGCCTGTAATGTGCTCGTCTTCTTAACCACCAAGAACCATCTCCTTAACCTATTTAATTCCCATAGGTTCGAGCGGGTATTGACAAGTAGAGAATTGATTGAGGACTAAGCCCACTTCGAATAAAAGAACATCTTAAGCAGTGATATTAAGTCATCCTTTGATAAAAAGGGGCCGTTGGAGTAGCTATCAACTAGAATGCGGGCCTTACCTCACTTTGCATGCGACATGCGACATTTAAGTTGCATGCATGCAAAAGCATGTCATGCAACCTCAACTCTATAAAAGAAGGAAAATTGAAGCATTTGGATGGCATATGCTATTCTTCACTTTTGAGAAACAAGTTCGAGAGCTCTAAGAGCCAAGTTGGGATTGAGGGCATAGTCTTCAACTATCAAGTGTATTTCGGTAGCGAAACATATCTGCCATAGTCACATTCAAGGATAGAATATTCAGGTCTATCATGGCACTCCTAAGATTCTTCAGTATTCATAAAAAAGTAATTCTATCCAAGGCGCAGGGGATTTTACACTATTGAAGGCGCAAGGGTTTGTATTATCTCCATCACCGGGAGAATCATCCAACTATTGTGAAGGTCATATATCCAACTAAAGCCGTCAAAGATTCATCCTTGTTCATTTTGCAATATATTGGTCACGTACTCATCCTTCTGGAGCAAGATAGAGAGATTTATCATCTAAAGGAGGACGTTTTCTTGCATGGACGAATTGGTAAAAGAGAGTGACAATCATATCTTAATCTACAGCTGGTCCGCATGTCACTTTTATTCTTCTTAGAAGACCATTATTAGCCTTACTCCTGAGTACGAGCTTCCACATCATATTCTGGAGGCAGTTGTGAAGGTAGTTGCGAGTAAATTGAAGAACAAAGAGGAAATAATTTTGCATGGGCGACTTGTATACAAAGGAAGCAACTCGTATCTTGACAGGGAGCCACCATTCAATCTGCATGTGTCATCCAAAGTTCCAAACCATTCAGAAGGACACTATTACCTTTATTGTTGATTCTCAAACTCAAACTGATGAACTCAATCTATGAGCTTGATCTCCTGTAGTGAAGTGCGCTCGATCTTTGCTCATATCTGCACCCTCACTCCTCAAGGAACTGCACCCTCTCTTTTCAAGAATGTGCCCCTCTTCTCATGCATTGATTCGTCCTCTCTGTGTAGCTCACCCTCTCTGTATAGATGAACTCAGTAAAACAACAATGCACCCCCTCTGCCTACTCAACTCTCTTTTAGGTTTCATTGCCTTTTATGTTTGGAAACACGTAATTTACTTTTCATGCGAAATAACACTTCACCATTAAAAAATGGTGTATTCCTCGCATGCAACTTAAAAAAAGGATTTTTGCAAGCAAGGTTAAGGGTCAAATAACTTTCCTAGTTAACTTTTCAACGAAGAGATCATCAAAGGACAACAATAGAAACCTATGCAATTGTATGCAAATTTGGAAAGTGGCATATGTGTTGGTCAACTCCATGGGCATGACCAATAACTCTTAATAATAATAACAACTAAGAGCAGTCCTGTGAGTATCCTGCTCACTGATCCTAATCTGGTGATATTCCAACAGAGTATCAATCTTCGAGGAATATACTCCTCCATGTAACTCATCCCCATGCGACCATAGATTATTTAAATCGTTACATTGACTCCACACTACACCTCTTGCATATCATGCATCCAAAATTGTCTCCTCACACGGTTGCTTGAGAATACTCTCTGCATCATCACAAGTACTATTGCTGCTTTGAATACGGTCTCTAGAGTCCATGCATTGCTGTAAAAGGGTGGATCACTCTCTTCTGGAATCTTCCCGCACTATCAAATGAGAGTATGACCCTCCTTTGAGCACCGCTGTATACCGATGTTTGCCACTATACAAGTTTGCATACCACTGCATACCATTGCACAACTATGCATACCATTGCATACCACTGTACACTAATGTGCACCACTCTATACCACTGTAGATTATGTGGCAGTTGGTAAATTGCTATGTTGAAAATATCTTACAATTTTTTTGACCCCTTGTGTTTCTCATTGCATAGATTTGATTTTGGAGGACATTGGGAAGTTGTTGTGGGCTCAAGATATTGTTCACTAGTGCAAACAAATAACTGAGTACATTTATAACCATGCTTCGGTTTTGAGCCTTATGAAAGAAAGAGTTCACTGTTGGTGAGCTCAGTTGCCTTGCCACCACTTGCTTTGCTACAATTTTTTTTCTTCCACCAAATCATTCTTAATGAGTACCAAGCATTGAGACAGATGTTTTCTTGCCAACATTGGCAATATTGGAAAGTCGACACAAAACAAGATGCAATGGCTGTTAAATGTCTCTTTTTAAAGACAAGTGTTAGGTAAAATCATAAATTCAATGCAACCATTTGCTGAACGAATCCATTGAGATTTCTTTACAGTTAATGACCCAACAAGCCATAGATGGATTAAAAGTAATGTATATGAAAATTCAAACCATTCTAACTTGTTGTTTGAAATTCAAAGATAGATCTGGAATGAAATCATGCAAGCCTAAAATTTACTTTTGAGAACTTCATCCATCAAAATAACGATAGGATCATAAAAAATGCGAGCTTGTTCTTGATGGAATAAGACAACATGACTCATGATTCAGCCACTTCAAACAATTCTTTGTTTTCTCCTCTACCGTACTAGGACATTCAATTATATTTACTCCAGGAAAAATGGAAGGATCAAATGGGGACAATTTGTAATGTAATGAAACTAAGAATGAGATCAAGCTCATTGGTTGCTTAAAAATGGAGAAACGATGAAATTGATCTTTATACACCTTCTCCAACCACCCATAAGAAAGATTTATAAATTGAAAAATATTATTCATAACAGATGACCGAGAAGGGAAATGAAGCACATTTTCTCCCATTATGTGACCATGCTCAAACTCCTCACTAAAATTTTCAAAAATGACAGCTTGATTAGAACACAAACCCATACAGGAAGATTCGAAAAGTTGGGACGAGAGCGTGGATTGAAAAGTTTCTCCCAGATTTGGAACAATTGATCTCGGAATTTGATGGGAGGAAAAAGCTTTCAAATTAATTCCAGGAGTGGTTTCAAGATTCGAAACTAGGTCAGTATCCACACACTGAACCAACATATTTTGATTAAGGATTGGATGACGGATTCTATTGATACTATTAGGACAAGGATCCTCATTGCAATGTTCTTGATCAAGTTCACTTATAACCATATCATCATGTGATCGTTCTTCTTTAATCTCTAGATAAGGGAAAACATCAATAGGTTCGGTTTTAGTTTCCCTATCACTCTTACAGTCGTGCTCTTCAATCACAATATGACCACAAGATTGCTCTTCAACAGAAGTTTGATTGATTTCATCAAAGTCTGAATCCAGATTCAGATGGCTTGAACACCGACTCAAATTATCGTCAATTAGGCAATGACTATGGAGTTTCTCTTCAAAAGGCTCTTTAATGGACTCACAAATTGAAGGCTCAACTATAGATGCTTCTTGATGGTGATTGTTAGGTTCCCTTCCACGGATTAAATCCAAAATTTGCTCTGTGACTGCTTTAGGTAATAATAACAGAGTATCTCGTATGATTTGATTGATACCCCTCTTAGTTTTAGCATGAGGTTTTGAAAGATTATTCTCAAAGTACTCTGTAACATTCCTATGGATTTAATGCACGCTCATGATTTGGAACATTTCAGGATAGGAATGATCCAATTGAGAAAGCAAATTGTCAATATATTGATTATCAACGGCACAATCATTGCTAGATTGACACTCTAAAGAATTTTCAGTGTTCCTACCTCACTTATCTATTAACAGATCTGTGAACATGTCATACCCAGTGATGGATTCTGGTGAAAATGATCAAACCATAGTTGAACATCCCCTCGCAAGGATTCCCCTAAGGCTTGTATATAAACATCTTCATTGTCTACACCTCTAATTTCCATGTAATCCCAGAGAATATAGCATGAGGTTTTGAAAGATTATTCTCAAAGTACTCTGTAACATTCCTATGGATTTAATGCACACTCATGATTTGGAACATTTCAGGATAGGAATGATCTAATTGAGAAAGCAAATTGTCAATATATTGATTATCAACGGCACAATCATTGCTAGATTGACACTCTAAAGAATTTTCAGTGTTCCTACCTCACTTATCTATTAACAGATCTGTGAACATGTCATACCCAGTGATGGATTCTGGTGAAAATGATCAAACCATAGTTGAATGGATTCTGGTGAAAATGATCAAACCATAGTTGAACATCCCCTCGCAAGGATTCCCCTAAGGCTCGTATATAAACATCTTCATTGTCTACACCTCTAATTTCCATGTAATCCCAGAGAATATCAAAAAGACTTTCAATAGATATATTCTTATTTCCATTAAACTGGGGCAACCTCCTAGTGTAATCATTTGGCATAGGATGAGGTGCCCATGGTATTTCAGAAAAGTCAAAAGGAGACTGTTTAGCCTTTTTCCTAACAACACTGATGATTTGAGTTGCGTACCTAATAGGATTATCAGGATCAGTCACTCTCGGCTTTGGTTGGGTTTGATACTTTCCCATCGGCTCACTAGAGATGGCTAGGCGTTCTTTATAGCGCGGGTAAGGGAATTGGTGGGTGTCATAAGGATTATAATAATTAGACTCAAACCCATAATCATGGTCAAGATTATCCTCATACCAGGAATCTGACCCCCATTTATCCCTTTCGTTTATTTGCCTTCCAAGTTCATTTATGTTTTCGGTTAATTTCTTCATGTGTCTTAATAATACATCTGAATTCATTATGATTTATGGGATGGGTTCGCTTCTCAGTGGAGTCGCCAGGTGAATGAATTGCCGTGTTAACCAACGGATAATGTCGTAGGAGAGGTGAGGTATGTCGAACCAAGGTAGGCCTCTACCTCCTCGACAACAACGCCAAAATGTTATCACCAAACTTGTAGTTGCCTCTATGAGGTGGATCCTAGATGAATGGTAGAGGGAAGGGCAACTAAAGAGGTGGAACCAAGATAGCCTCGACTCCCAAATGGATGGTTGTCACTATAGTCGAGGCGACCTTCACTTGATGTTATCTTACCCCAAGACAACAATGGGGGAGACCCAGATCTACTCCCGATAGGAGAGATCAGGCCTAAACACTAGATCAAATCAAATGGAGTTGAAGTATGTAAGGTGGAGTAAAACCTAGATCTATGGATGGCGTCACAAGGTGAACTAGGGCTTGGATCAGGGGTTTATGAGATGTGAAATTTGATCCAAGTTAGAAACACAAGTGACCTATAAGCCTATTACTAGATCCGGGACCAAGGTACTAGCAAAAGATGAAGATATCCACTGCCTTGGGAAATGTGACCAATTCAGGGAGGGTAAGAACATGATTGGGGCTTATCTAGTTCCACGGGATAGACTCGAAAGAAGGTGTAACAGTATCAAAGTACCCGAGCCACAAGGAAAAGATCAAATCGCAAGAGGAGGCAACATGAAGGGTAGCGCTAGGGTTTTAGAGAACAGTGCCTTGGGATTTGGGCCAAATGAAGTCACTTTAGCAAAACGTTTTTGAAGACCCACTTAGGGTTTGACCCGATCTACAGAACCCAGAAATGGTTTACCTCGAGATCAAGCGGTTTGATCTATAATATTTTTTGATTTTTAATATTTAGGGTTTAGAGAACAGTGCCTTGGGATTTGGGCCAAATGGAGTCACTTTAGCAAAACGTTTTTGAAGACCCACTTAGGGTTTGACCCGATCTACGAAACCTAGAAATGGTTTCCCCCAAGATCAAGCGGTTTGATCTAAAATATTTTTTGATTTTTTAATATTTAGGGTTTTAACATGAAAAGAAAGATGTCAATGGATTGAGATCTAGAGAAAGAAGAACTAACCTGTAGATCTTACCTGGAAAACCTTGTAGATGCCTTGATGATGATGATCTATGCCGTCTCGATCAATTTGAGAAGATTTGAGAAAGCTTCAATGTAAAACGATTTGCTCAAGGAAGCCAATGCGCCTTCTTTCCTGCACAACAAACGTCAACCATATCAGATTTGATGCGTCACAAGAAAAGAACAAATGCTACAGCAAAATAGCAAGATGAAATCATAGATCGCAATGATACTAATGAAAACCTCTTGATACAAGCGCATCCAATCCAAGCGAGTTGAGGAACCCTTGCAAAAATGTCCAAGCTGAAGTCGCCCTCCTGTAAACAAGACAATGTTTCCACAAAATATAGATCTCACAACAAATACCCAAATGCTAGGAAGAAATAGATTTTTCAATCACCATTGAAGAACACCAGATGCAAAGGAGATCCAAAATTTTTCACAAGAATAGTTTTTCTATTATCCAGATCCAAGAGCCAAAGACCCTTTACAAATGAGAAGCTCTCTCCTTTAAGTAGGAATGAGAGAACCAAAATCATAACCACTTTTCAAATGGGTGGCTAAGATTAAAAGATACAAATGTTCTAATCAACGGTTGAGATGAGCTCAACATAGAATACATGGATCAATACAATAATATAATATAAAAGTGGACCAAATTATTCTAGGAGAGGGGATCCCACTCAACAAAGTTAGAATAGTAGAGTCAAACTAAACTAGTTAACCTATCTAAGCAGGCAACAACATATCATAAAAGATAAGAACAAAAAAAGAAAAAGATGAGAACACCGATATACGTGGTTCACCCTAATGGGTTACATCCACGGGAAGGTAGTCTTCTATTATCTCCAGAATGTCTTCTCCAATCTTACAAGAGAGCAAAGCACAAATACCTCAAAGAATATAGATGATGTACAACAGTGTCACAATAGTACCACTACTACATCAAGAATACATGATATGGAAGGAATCACTTGACCCTATTATATACTAAGAGATGAGGAGGAATTACTCTCACATATTGCATGTGGGATAATATAATTCTTCAAAATAACATCTCTTAATACAATACCATGGACAAATACTCTACACAAGTAAACACACCACCATATAACTATCGGTTAAATGTATTACTCTTTTACATAAGATTGTAGACAACTTCCGACGTAATACAAAGACATTATTACCTTCTAAGGAATATAATATATTCCAACACTCCCCCTTGATAATGGCTGGTCGAAGGGCCCACACTAACACGAAGGAAGGAGTCATTACTGCTCCCCCTTGATGACAACTTTTAGAAGAACCAAAGCTGAAAAAAAAGAACACTTAGGCTGATGGAATTTGACGATGAACAACCGCTTCTCACTGAATCATGGAAGTGCACACGAACCAGGTTGTACGATGAAAGACCCAACAATAAAATGCCGAGAACATGTGACGTAATCCAATCGCAAGATGCCCAGATCACCACAAGAATCATCACAACCATACATGATACCTGAAGAACTCTGATATAACATCCACACCAGTGTACAGATACCTTGTGACGGTCGATACAACAGAACATGTGGCTAAGAACACCACAACAATGTACAAAAAAACCCAGATGGCCAATACACATGCGGATAGCAGACATTCTTCCAATCAAGGTGCAATATAAATATTTGTAGAAGACGTCAAACATCGAAGAAACAAGACCCCAATGGTCTATACATCGATAATGATATCATACAGATGAACATCATGACTTTAACAGTAGAAGATGGTGCTTCACTACTTCTGGAATAAGGTGAAAGCTTAAACAGAGAACTTGTCTGCACAAGAACTTTCAAGATTAAAGCATATAAAAGATCATAAAACAAAATTGCTCATACAGAAATGGAAATGCTTATATACCAAAGGTTAGCAAACATCATATAAAAGATTGGCAACATAATATGATCAAATAAAAGATTAACTTGCTCATTAAGGAAAATGAAGTTAGTTTTACACATTAAGTGTCGGCCACAACATATAAATAGTGAGCCAAAGATTTCACTTAAATATATGAAAATTTAGTCAGCAAGCAACTAATCTGAAACATAGGTGCATTTCTTATAAGTATGAGGTTAATATGCAAGAGATGAATGCCTTGAAAATGTCAATGCTTCCATATAGGAACGTTAGAGACAATTAGGAACAAGATAACCTCTGCAATCGTAAGAATAGAAATCTCATTGCAACAAGAACAAGGTGCTCATGATAAATAGTTCAAGATTTAAAGATTGCTCAAAGCCTTATAAATATTGAGTAAAGGATGATCGAAATAAACATGACATGAGATATAGATAAATTAAAATGTTTAATATGATCAAGATATAGCAAATTATGATCAACTCATGATATCACTTATAAAAAATTATGAAATGACAAGTCACTAATGGTCTTAATCATGGGTTCATTTCTTGTTAACACTATGTAAATATGCAAGAGACGAAATGCCCTGGAAATGACAATGCTTCCATATTGGAATGTTAGAGACAAATAGCACAGGAACTAGATACAATCTCTGCAATACATGAAAAAGAAACTATATCCAAATTAAATAACTTATGACAAGCCAAAAAATATGATATCACATAGATTAAAAAATTGATTTTACTTAAGAATTTAATTAACAAGAGCATATAATGATCATAAAGATATTACTTATATAAAAGAATGAAATTGCTTTTACACAAAGGTCAACAATAACATATAAATTAAGTAAATAATGATCACTAGATAACACATATGAGATTGTTCTTATAAAATTGTTTTTATAAACAAAACAAAGAAAAGAACAAATTAATTATTAAGTATATTTAAAAAATATTAAACATTAGATGGTTTATAGCTATCATCATGACAAAATACTAGAGATCCATGTCCTTAAAAGATGCCAATATTTCGATATAGAAATGTGAAACAAATATATAGCAAGAACAAGAAATAATATCTTAATAAACATGATTAGAAACAAAACCTAAATACAAAAAATGAATAACATAAAACTTAAATACTTTACTGTACTGATCTGAATCTGCAAAAAACAAAGTTAGAAAAACAGTAAAGGAAAGAAAAACTTTTACTTACAACCCTTTGAAAACAAATGTGCCCAGAAAAGCCCAGTCTTCTGTTTTGGTCGCGTAGGTGTATCCAGAATGGTTGTTCCAATTCCAAAAATAGGTTATAATAAAAAATACGGTAAGAAATGACCAAGTTATGACCCTTTTTTATAACTGTTGTTTTTATTACCGAAAGGAAGCCCAGAAATGCCCAGCTTTCTGTTCTGGACACGTGGGTGGATCTAGAGTGGCTGTTCCGATTCCGAAAACAGGTTATAATAAAAAACCTATAAAAAATGACCAAGTTACGGGTCTTTTGTATAACTGTCGTTTTTATTATCGAAAGGAAGCCCAAAAATACCCAGTTTTCTTTTCTGGTTGGGTGGGTGGATCCAGAATGGTGTTTCCAATTCAAAAAATAGGTTATAATAAAAAAAGGTAAAAAATGACCAAGTTACGACCCTTTTTTATAACTGCCGTTTTTATAATCGGAAGAAAGATCTCTTTGAGGAGAGTCTCGAAATCATGTAGATCTACAAAAAAAAGCATCAAGAAACCCTTGAAAAAATTCTGCAAAAATCTTACACAACAAATTGGGGTTAGGGTAAAAAAAATGCAGAAATATGCCCAGATCTGAAGAGAAGCCTAATGGCTGCCAGATAGAAAGCAAATCTACAACAAAATGACAATCCCCAAATGATAATCGTTATTGATTGAAAGCTATAGAAGCTACTAGATCATCGCAACCCGCTCTGATACCATGTTAGAATAGTAGAGTCAAGCTAAACTAGTTAACCTATCTAAGCAACCAACAACATATCATAAAAGATAAGAACAGGAAAAGAAAAGGACAAGAGAACACCGATATACGTGGTTCACCCCCTAATGGGTTACATCCACGGGAAGGTAGTCTTCTATTATCTCCAGAATGTCTTCTCCAATCTTACAAGAGAGCAAAGCACAGATACCTCAAAGAATATAGATGATGTACAACAGTGTCACAATAGTACCTACAACAAAATGACAATGCCCAAATGATAATCGTTATTGATTGAAAGCTATAGAAGCTACTAGATCATTGTAACCCGCTCTGATACCATGTTAGAATAGTAGAGTCAAGCTAAACTAGTTAACCTATCTAAGCAACCAACAACATATCATAAAAGATAAGAACAGGAAAAGAAAAGGACAAGAGAACACCGATATACGTGGTTCACCCCCTAATGGGTTACATCCACGGGAAGGTAGTCTTCTATTATCTCCAGAATGTCTTCTCCAATCTTACAAGAGAGCAAAGCACAGATACCTCAAAGAATATAGATGATGTACAACAGTGTCACAATAGTACCTACAACAAAATGACAATGCCCAAATGATAATCGTTATTGATTGAAAGCTATAGAAGCTACTAGATCATTGTAACCCGCTCTGATACCATGTTAGAATAGTAGAGTCAAGCTAAACTAGTTAACCTATCTAAGCAACCAACAACATATCATAAAAGATAAGAACAGGAAAAGAAAATGACAAGAATACATGATATGGAAGGAATCACTTGACCCTATTATATACTAAGAGATGAGGAGGAATTACTCTCACATATTGCATGTGAGATAATATAATTCTCCAAAATAACATCTTTTAATACAATACCATGGACAAATACTCTACACAAGTAAATACACCACCATATAACAATGGGTTAAATGTATTACTCTTTTACATAAGATTGTAGACAAGTTTCGACATAATACAAAGACATTATTACCTTCCAAGGAATATAATATATTCTAACAAACAAAAAATAAATGAAGCTCATGGTGGGTCCATGGAGTGTTAACTAACTTCCCTAGGGCGACCCCATGGCACAATAAAAATAATATAAATTTTTAATTGCAAAATAGTGCCTCTTTGAGGAAATCGTGAGCCTCCAAAAGCTCCAGAAAATAATTAAATATGTCTGAAAAATATACGTGGGTCCATCCAAGTGCTGCAACTGCTGGAGAAGGGGTGGAAGATCTCACACTCATCATCAGAACTCATCCCATGCCATTTCCTTGCCTCAGTAGCCCAAATCGAATTCTTCAGTAGCCATTTTAATTATTTTTTATTTGCCTCGGGAAACGTGATATGCCCAAAACTGCCTCCTAGGGTCCTTGTGTTATCCAACTAAGACCACCAGGCTCTCTGGGAGGGGGGTAATATGGTATAAACAAGTGGCTGGACCACCCCCTCCTCATACAACGCCCTAGAAAATCCAGGAAAATCATCTCCCTGCTGAGACAGGCCATCCAGCATGGCAAAACTGCACCAGAATGGTACACTGATCCAAATCATCCCTGCAACTGCCCAGAACTGAAAACAAGCTGTTTCATTGGACTCAAGGAGTTCAAATCCATTTAAAGTGCATACTCATACACCCTATAGGTCTCGGCATGATAATCTACAATATCCAACATTCCCTGATAGACAAAATAATAATCTGTAAATGACCAGATAACCAATAATATAACCCACGCTGACATCCATCTGTTGCAAGTGCTCAAAGGTTAAGCCATGCTTTACAAATCATTCAAGTAACAATTATAAACATGTATCAATCATTGCACTGGCGATCTATTAACTAAGTATATAAGGTTTCATTTTATAACTCAGACCATACTCCATAGTTGTAATCAATTTGCTAATGAAGGGTGAAGGCTAAAATTCAAAAGGCTAGGCCAAAGGGTGACTACCAACTTGACACTGTGACACTTAGGATATGTAAAGGGGATACTCACTCTAGCATATGCCAGAGAAGCAAAAACATAGGGAATGGTAGTGTCTCACAAATGGATAACTTACGTTCAGAGGTGCATATTCACCTTGACAAATGCTCACAATCCAAATCAAATACAAGTAAGGCCAACAATCTTCAGATAGAACTTTTAAGAGCCATTGCTTTTTGGGGCTTTCAATTTTCCATAGCCTTGGTCCATGCATTTATTACATAGATTTTTATTATTGAGGCTTCATGCATTCATGTATGTTTAAAAATAGTTCTTTTCATGAATGCTTTAAGATATTCATTTCAATATATTTCAAAGCCAATTTCATTAGGCTAGCGTTGCATTCATGTATGTTCAAAAACACTACTTTTCATGAATGAGCTTTTTTAGAAGATATTCATTTCATTTCCAAATACATTGTATTGATGGCAACACTACTTGTTTCAGGTTTAGCCAACACAATCTAGGCAACCCAAAGCCGAGACAGAAATCAACAAGGAAGCTTGTCCAACACAGAGGTTCTAGCGGGGAAAGGTCCTCCATTCCACAAGTCAAGTAGTAGGTTGGGTTGGAAACATAATTGGAAAGTAATGGATGAGTGGAGATAGTGAATGATAAAACCAACACTAGTAAGACAAAGTATGGTGTGAATGACTACCTCTATTCTCTTTAAAGAGGGTAAAACCAATGAGTATAGATCAAGAACTTCCAAGTCTAAGTAGGGACTTTAATACATAATATCAATACATCCAAGTCGACATATTTATATGACCGCTAGATCATGACACTAAATGCTAATACATGTCACGAAAATGAGTATAAGAGCAATGACAAGCATAACACAAGATAATATAAGACGAGTCATGAACATGTAAATAATCCATCTGAACCAACATCTGTCCAATGAGAAAACACTGATGCAACTCTGGGCACTACTAATTGCTCTGCAAATGGCTAGATGACTACATCAGTCCTCAAATTTGAGTGTCCTCAAACTCTCTCATAGCATGGGAGAGTACTATAGTCCATTAATCAAATAATGATACATCATAAATGTTCATCTCAACATCTCATATGTAGGGGAGTTGGCTAAAAAATGTACTGAATTTGAAAAATAGAATATGGTAGCCCAGCTACTAGATATGTGATAACAGAGAGTTTTAAAATTCAAAAAGATCTCAAGGTGATGAGAGGTGTCATGATATGCATTGAGCAGATGTACACCAGTCGACACATTCAAGATCATGATATGCATTGAGCAGATGTACACCAGTCGACACATTCAAGACCAAATCGATATGCAGCGGGGTATGTAGAAGATATCGTCTGGAATGTTTGGATTTCGCCCAAACCAATGTCTCACGGAGAAAATGCCAGGTAAGATTCAATTTGTAAATCGTTACATTTTAGTTTGCTTGTTTTATCTTTCAAGTTTGACATTGGTTTTTATAACAACCCATTGGTGGATAAATTTTGGCTCTTAGGCACCACAACTATAGGAATTCACCATCAAGATACTAAGTTAGCGTTGAACTGCTTTAGGTTGTGAGGGAAATTGGTTAGTCTTTGAGCACATCAACATGAAAAAGCACAACAGGTTGGAGCATGAGAAGTTGGAGAAGTTAGTTTTCATATAATACAACCTTTGGATGCTCAGAAAACAATTGCGGGTAAAGGATTTGGATCCATTTTTATTGGATCAAATTGATCTAATTGGCCAGTGGAGGATGAATCTCCTGCTACTGATTTCAGTTGACTTGATGACAAGATAGAGGGTCCCACTACTATACTATTTTCTAAAATCGAGACACCAAACACACTTGCATCATGTTGTTGTTTCAATCTAGCGATGTTGGCAGTAGCTCCTGTAGAGCCTATGTTAGGCATTCTACTTCTTGTAGGCATGCATGAGACTCAAGATTGGATGTGGAGACAAATGTTACAAATATCGTGTTGACAAATATATGGTCGAGGGTCCAAAAAGAAATTATCGGATTTATTGTTGAAAATGTCGGCAAACATTGGAAATATATTGACAAATAAAAAATACAAAAATGTTAAAAATTACAAAAATGCAAAAAATCATAATATATTCGAAAAAATCGGCAAATATGACCATAAAATCGACAAATGTCGCGATAAAATCGGCAATTATCGCAATATATTCAAAAAAATCGACAAATATTTTCGATAAAATTGGGTAAAAATTGCCAAACAATCGGGGCGATATATTGCTGATATGGCGCCAGTTAGTTAACATCGTGATGTTGTTGATATATCGGCGATTTCTGTAACACTGGTGGAAACACTATCTGTTTTGATTTTCTAATGATGTTTTCAGTTATGTATTGACACTCCATAGGTTGTTAGCACGTGTTGTTGGTTGAAATGGAAGCCCAAATCATCGGTAAGCATTCGAGGATGAAGTGACCACTTTCACCTTAGTCAACTTCCCTCGATGGCTTTGGAAGTCTAAGCCTTATAGTGGAGAGCCCTATTAAGACCCTTTAAAGACACTAAAACACCAAATATATCTCTTTCGTGGATGTTAGTGACGAGTGCCTTATGGAGTCTAGAGAATGAGTTGTGATATATGTGTACATTGTTAATGGTTATACAAGATCTAAAACGTTTAGCATCATAACATCATAACCATAAGTAAAGGATCAAAGGATCATTGAAAGAAAGACAAGTACATCAACACGAGAACACAAAGATTTTTCTCGGGCAAAACCACAAGGGAGAAAACCCCATAAAACTTCCTCAGTATAGAATTTGACGAAGTATAGTGTAAAACCCCAAGAACAAGAATAACTGCTCCTTTTCCACATTACACTCTCTTTCTCTCTCTCTTGTGCTATACACAAGTGAGTGTCTGTGTTTAAATGAGGAACACACCTCCTTTATTTAATTTTATACTCTATCTTCCACTTGACTTTTTCCCTAATAGGTCGACTCCAATAAACTTACTGGGCCGACTTCACCTAGGAAGACACAAAACAATATAATATTATATTCTAGAGGGTTCTATTGACCCGACTTACAACAGAGGTTTTATCTCATGACTCTATGATGACCAAATACAATAATAGAATCCTGGCAGAGGAATAAAACATCTTTGATAGATTACAACAATAAAATACAGTTAAAATATTCTTCGAAGTTACAATATTTCAACACTCCCCCTTAACGAGAAGGGTATTCTATTGACAACAACAACATCAACTGTAGGAGCAAGGAGAGAGAGCATCTTCAATAACATCAAGGTGATACATCTATAAATCATTGAAAGTTTTCTTCAACAACATTAACAACTGGAATTGTTACTGGAACATCTTCAATATCTTCAGTATTGGAGTATCATCTTCTATAGCACCGAGTCTTCATCTTTGATCTTCATCTTTTGCAGCACTCGGTCATCTACAACAATACTTGATCTTTCGATCATATACGACATCATTTGCAACAACACTCCCTCTTAACTAGGAAGGTATTCTACAACCATCATCACAACTGTACAACTGACTGGTGAATCTCTATATGTCATAGGAAGTTTTGGAACAACATCATGCATCTTCATCATCAATCTCAGTATCAGAATAGTGGATCATCTTCTGCATCCTCAGTATGCAAATACTGAATCCTTTTCTGTAACATCAGTATGTGAATGCTGAATCATCATTTGCAACATCGGTATGTAAATACCGAAACATCATCATCTGCATCATCGATATGTAAATAGTGAAACATCATCGTCCGCATCATCAATATGTAAATACTGAAACATCATTTACAACATCAGTATGTAAATATTGAAACATATTGATGTGCATCATCATTATAGAGATGTTGGAACATCATCATCATCATCAACATTAAAATGTTGAAAAACATCATCATCAATATCAGTATAGAAATAATACTGAAACTGCCTCATCATCATCAGTATAGAAATATTGAACCTGCCATATCATCAATATGAAAATACTGAGCCTGCCATGTCATCAGTATGAAAACACTGAACTTGCCACATCAACATCGATATGGAAACACTGAACTTGCAACACACATGATCCAATTATGGGATGATCAATCCCCATCACTTTAGGACATAAGTCCAGGGACGATGTAATCCTCACCTGATCCAATTACGGGATGATCAACCCCTATCACTTTAGGACATAAGTTCAAGGATGATGCAATCCTCACCTGATACAATTACGGAATGATTAACCCCTATCACTTTAGGTCATAAGTCCATGGATGACGCAATCCTCTCTATTCACGAAGATAAAAGTCCACGTAATCAATTACTAGATGATCAATCCCTATCACTTTAGGAAATAAGTCCAAGGGTAATGTAATCCTCACGCCTCATGAAGACAAAAAGTCCGCGGATCCAATTACAGGATGATCAATGCCCATCACTTTATGACACAAGTCCAAGGACGATGCAATCCTCACGCCTCACAAAGACAAAAGTCTGTTGATCCAATTACGAGATGATCAATACCTATCACTTTAGGACATAACTCCAAGGATGATGCAATCCTACTACCTCATAGAGACAAAAGTGTGCAGATCCAATTACAGGATGATCAATCCCTATCACTTTAAGACATAAGTCCAAGGATGATGCAAAAATCCTACCACAACATGGAGACAAAGTTCTGCGGATCACTTTAGGACTAATGTCCAAGAATGATACAATCCCACTGCAACACGAAGACAGAAGTCTGCGGATCACTTTAGGACTACTGTCCAGGGATGATACAATCCCACTGCAACATTGAGACAAAATTCTGCGGATCACTTTAGGACTACTGTCCAGGGATGATACAATCCCACCGCAACATGGAGACAGAAGTTTGCGGATCACTTTAGGACTAATGTACAGGGATGATACAATTCCACTACAACAAGGAGACAAAAGTCTGCGGATCACTTTAGGACTACTGTCCAGTGATGATACAATCCCACTGCAACACGGAGACAAAGGGCTGCGGACCACTTTAGGACTAATGTCCAGGGATGATACAATCCCACTGCAACATCATCAACCTGCTCCCCCTTTAGAGGAGGGTATGCAACATCATCATCACTGCTCCCCCTTACGAGGAGGGTCTGCAACATCATCATCATTGCTCCCCCTTACGAGGAGGGTTTGCAACATCATCATCACTACTCCCCTTACGAGGAGAGTGCCACATCATCATCATTGCTCTCTCTTACGAGGAAGGTCCTTTAGAACCACACCAAGCTATGAGATCACACCTGATCCCAAACATCATCTTGAGGTGCTCTTTCTAGCACTTCCTCTTTGCATTTATAATGAGTTTGTCCTCTGTTGTCAGGTCATCGACATATACCAGTCTTCCGCATTCAACCGTAAAGTAAATGTTGGAACCTGCTTTACTCTTGGTAAAGCCTTAGTCCATCGAGAAGCTGTCCATTCTGCAGTCACTCCCTCTTTCCAAGGAAGATCTTTTTCGACTACACCAAGCTTGTCTCGAATGTTGTCAAGCTTTTCAACGAGACATAGGCTTAGTCAACACTACAGCCACATGTTCCTTTGTAGGAACATACTTGAGCTTTATAGCTCCCTTTTGCAGCGTCTTCCTTATCATTCTCCCTTTGTGCATTTGCAATTGCATTGTACATCCACAACTTCATCATTTCTTCTCTTGTAGGTGATTGCATACAATCCTTCCTACAAGTCAAATTCAATTGTATGATTAAAAATATTTCATAACATATTCATAATGACAATTTCTTACGCATAAAGATATGTGCTATATAATTATGCAACTATTTCAGTGAATACAACATTCATTCATATCTCGTATACATATGGTAGCTTTCTAGATGCCTTCCATTTGTACCGAGACATAATGTCAACAAAGAGGTTTCATTCTAGCTAAGTAGTAATGGAATGTTGTACAACACTATAAGCCACTTACCCATCATATGCATATTAGCAGTAAACTGTTCATCAATGCAAAACTCTCTTAACATGCATAATACACTTCCAAAATCGAGGAACATATCTATGTACATAACTGAACAACTTGATATATAGGAAATGCCAATTCAAATACTTATATTTGTTTGTTTGGTAGACTCCATCTTGATCTCTTTCTTGAACTACTGGAGTCTTTGTGAATGTGTTCAACTTCATCGTCTGATTTCGAGGACCTCTAGTCCCAAGAATCATGTCAAGATTCTCGAACTTTGAGATATACCGTAGTCACTCCCTCTGAGGTGGAGCACCATCCTACCTTTGCATCTTGTGCTCTCTACATTAGGACATTGGAGTGACATGTAGCCTCCTTTGCTGCTAATTTTCTTTGTATCCATCTATATCGCATTTTGAGGTCACTAGATATCAAGATTCTCCATCTCAAACTTTTTTGCAAGTTTTCTTTTGCACCCATTTATGATCATTTCATCCTTTGTAGGATTCTATGTTCAACCTTGTAGTAAAGGTTTGGGATCTCCATCACTCTAGTTGATTCTTAAGTTCCTCATTTAATTGTATGTGCTATCCCATGTGTCCCTATTGAGCTTGTACAAATCCTTTTGTGTATAGGAGGTTTTCTATAAAGAGTCTCAAACCTTGTAGGTTGCTCAATCTGTTCTTCTACTTTGATTACACCAACTGTCTAGTGTAATATACACCACTGAAGAGGTGTGTATAGCCTTTAGAGAAGTGTCTTGCCTTAATTGACTCTTTCTTTCTGATAGAAATCACAAACCTTGCTTTGTATCTTTTGATACTTCGATCTGTTGTATACTTGATCTTGTAAATCACCTTGGAAGACTTTACAGAACTTCCCTTCAGGTCTCGAACTCATATGATCGACTTGTACTTCTTGATCATATCATCCTTCCATTCTTCCTTGATGGGATATTCTTTCGCAAAGTGTTCTTTTTCATCACAACTGAACATTTGAGTTGTGAGATGTCCTCCTTCTGAGGTCCTTTTATTTCTTGCGGGAATGTTCTTTCTTCTTCTTGGCATGAGTTGTTAGGATTCTTCCATCTCTTCTTCTTTTTCTTTGCTTTGACTTCATCTCCCTCTAGATTTGTAGCTTCTTCTTTGACATAGTTTTCCATGTCATGCTTCTTCAAGTATGAGAAGCACATTGTACTTCCATGCCTAGAAGTTCTCGACTCTTTCAAGGTTGTCCTCAAGCTTGGTACAGTTTGCCATCATGATAAAATTGAGAACCTGAAATGGAAATAGAGAGGATATAACTTACCAGTGAGATTGCTTCAACTTGATGCTTGCTTGATGGCTCTTTTGGAAGACTGCTTTTGGTGGACCTAGGGTTTTACAGAGAAACCCTAATTTTTCAACTTGGGTATCTTTTAGATTTGATTGGATAGAAACATGCTCGTCCTCAAGGCGAGCTGAGTAGCATACTTATTTTCCCAAAATTGTGGACAGAGCTGCAAAATATTTGATGCCCTAGTTCTCTCAGCAGTAGTGTAAGGTCAAAAATTGAAAGTCCACAAAATGAGAAACTTCTTACATAGAAAGGTGCACCCTCCTAGGGCAAGTTTGTTGGTCCTCCTTTTTCAACTGATTGGTGGAGGGAAGTGCCTGGAACATGAAGCACTAGTTTTCCATCAGTTTCTTCTGCAAAAATAACTAATATTGTTTCTGTTATAGCTCCGAAGTTTCTACTCCTCAAGGTCTGAAACTTTGTCCTGCAGTAGCTTGGTTTTTCTTCTTTCCAACCCCACAGGTCAGAGCAGAATTGGGTTCACCAAGTGGGACTTATATGAAGTTTCCCAAGGTGATTTATTTCAAGAATGTTCAACATACCGAACTTATACGGTCTTCCACGTGTCACTGTTTCACCTTCGGGGTTTGAAACTCTTACCACATAAACTATAGTTTGTGCCCTATTTGCAACATCTTGCGAAATTTCATTTGGACCTTCCTATCTCGAGATATAGCAATTCTCCCTAGGTCGTTTGTTTAAGGCTGAATTTTGGGAGAGGTTGGAACCCTCAGTTGGAGGAATCTAATCTCCTAGATTATAGCGAATCTGAGGCTGAAACTTTCACACAATGTACAACAAGATTTCAACTTCGGCTTGTAAAAGTTTCAGCTCTTGAGCCTTCACCAAACTTGAGTTATAGCGAAAGTCCCAACATGACTAGTTTTTGTCTTATAGGGTTTTCAAGCTTGAAACCCTAATCTTCAGTAGCTGTGGCTGTAGCAATGTTTCGGCTGCACAAAGACTTCTTTCAGGGTGGCTCTGATACCATGTTAGATTTTAAATGTTTATACAAGATCTAAAACATTTAGCATCATAACATCATAACCATAAGCAAAGGATCGCTGAAAGAAAGACAAGTACAACAACATAAGAGAACACAAAGATTTTCCTCGGGGAAACCACAAGGGAGAAAACCCTGCAAAACTTCCTCAGTATAGAATTCGACCAAGTACAGTGTAAAACCCCAAGGACAAGAATAGTTGCTCCTCTTCAACAGTATACTCTCTTTCTCTCTCTCTGTAATATCCCAAATACTGATATTCTCTAATGTTCTATGATAGTGCTGACTCGCACACTCAATCTCATACAAATTTGCAAAATAATTGTGCATGCAAAGTCGCCATGCAAAAATGCCCTAAAATATAGCTGAATTAGGGTAAGGGTTTTGCAGAGAGAAATTAACACTTTACCATTGATATTCTGGCTGATAATGACTCCAGAGATAGCTGCATGCATAAGGATTCGGATAGGTGGTCTAATAATGCTCTTTTCCTTCGGTGTTACTGCCCCGCAGTATTGTAAAACCCCTCCAGACTGAAGGTGACGTTTTTGTAGGAGGAGAGGTCCGTTCGGGCTGAAACTTTATGAGCTTATCCGTTTGTAGATGCTGGAGAGATGGACCGGCACATGCGGAGGTTTAGTTGCCTCTAAGTGCCCTAGCGAATTGATTGGCAGTTCTGCTGCTCATGCCCCCAACTGATCTGTTTGGCTGATAGCTGCTCCAGGTGAGCAAACTTATGGCCGATAATCACTGCATACTGTAGGATAGGCCTGTTGAGAAAGAGGAAGTTGACATGCGGAGGAAAGATTGGGTTTTGTGATCCCAACGAATCTGTTCGTGTTTTCCTTGCTACTTTCGGCTGCAAAACGTGGATCTGCTAATAACCCTTCGGAATGTGTTGGATCTTCGAATACTGTAGTATATGATGGATGCAATGGATAAACCTGGATGATCTATCTCAATAAGAGACTAGGGCAGATATCTCACTGTCGAACCCTCGTTAGCTGAAGACACCGTCTCCAACCCCAACTATTGCGGCTGGACGCTGTGCTACTGCTCGAAACTCCAAAATCAATCAACAATAACAATAGATATCTCTTTGGTCCAATAACCCTTTTTAAATAGAATAGCATGTACTTTTAGGGTTTGCATGTTACTTTTAGGGTTTATGTTTCACTTTTGCATGCGTGCAATTCTAATTTCATGTTGACTTTAACACTAAAATAAGGCATGCATGCTCCGCATGCTTTATTATATGAACTCTTATGGCCTTCTTACTACACCGATGACTTAATAATACTGAATTGATGTACCTTTCTGCCCCTAGTGCTATTAGTCCTTAGTTATTCCCTTTTTATAAAAACATAACATTAGAGTCCTCCCTCGCTAAAGATTGCTTGTCCTCAAGCAATGCCAACGCAAATCCACAATCAATCCACTGAACCAACTGAATCCGGGGATGATCCCAGGGTCCCAAATTGTTCTAGGAGATCTGTAGCACCCTCTTCTCAAAACATTGCACTGCACGGTACCATCACCAGAGACCTCTTGAAAGCATCCTCTAGCAATCACTAAACTATTAGTCACTGTAATCCCAAGGTCCCAAATCAATCTGAGAATTGCAGAGGTCAAAATGCATCCATTGCTACCTTGTGTAGTATTGACACAAGGAGCATCCCGCAGACTCCCAAGTAACCCCATCAATGAACATTGTATCTATCCCTCATAAGGTCTCCCACCTGGATCCCAATGCAAACTTGTGCATCTTTCATTCCAAATATTCCAAGGCTCTTGTGGGACTAAACCCCTGGCTAGGAAAGGCTTCCCAAGAATCACCCACTCAATAGGACACCAGCCCTTAATCTCATCAAACCCCCCCAAAAGACCTTGTCCATAAGCACCATCACAAGGAATAATCCTTCCAAGCAGACATTCTGGCCTTCTGATTTCAATTGCATTGCTCATATACTACTGCCCAATTTCTCGATCTTGGCCAACCTGTAAAAACCATCCGCCATTATGCAAATGTGGACTCAAGCTACTGCAAGCCTTGTCTATGTACTCTTGTAGAGGATTGCTTTGAAATGCAATAGTATGTTTCTTCTGCTGCCCCATCAAGTAATGCAATTGCTCTTCAATACTAGAAAACCTGACCGTTGACTCGGCACATACAACTCGAAGAACTGTTAGCTCAACATCTCGTTGTACTATGGTGTCTCGGAGTATCTTGGTCCTCTCTTTCATCGCTAGAATGCTTTCTTTAACACATTCAATCTTCTTTCAGTGACTATCATGTGGAAGCTCTATCTCATGTATGTATAAACTTTCCCTATCCTCCATGTGTGACTGCTCACTGTCTTGACAGTTGTGTCATTGCCTTGCACCTCATGTATTTTGCCTGTCATAACTGTATGGACTCCTACTGTAGGTGATGAAGAGTGTACCAACTCCAACTCATCACACGGCTTGTCCACAATCTGACTAACGAATGTGCTTGTGTTGCTAGACTCACAGGATGGCTCTAATGCTATCTCCTCATGCACATCCTCATCATGTACTGTTATCCTCTGAAACTCTGAAATAAATGCATCTGCACTACTTGTCTGCTTGAGTTGTGCCAGCTCTCTAAAGTCTACCTCAGGGTCCTTCCTATCAAATCGCTCAATGAGCCTCTCTGTAAAATCTTGTTACGATGCGATGGTATTGTGACCACCTAGTGTCACTAACCCGTGGTACCACCACTCATGGGATTCTCCATCTAAATGCAAAGTAGCCAATTTAATGGCATCTGTCTCAATCATGCGTTTGAGCTGGAAGTATGTATCCAACTTTTGCACCCAATTCCGGGCTAGGCTACCTTGGGTGCCCTCAAAGGTAGGGATAGTCAGTTTCCCTACGGTGCGCTGTAACTCATAGTTCTGGGTGAATGGCCTATTGTAAGCTTTGGGTTTGTTCTTACTTTTAAAGTGGCAGAAATCAGTGAAGGTCATGGCTGAATGGAAGTCCTCTCCTAAAGCTCTATAGTCTCTCAGATAGGCACTCATGGATTCTTCTAATTATGCTTGTGCTAGAGGCACTGCTGCTGGACTATCTAAGAATTGAGGCATGGTGGGTCGAAAAGGCTTGTATATATGGGGATGGCTTTGTATGTTGGTATGTAAGTGCTACCTACTACTGCTGGTGGATACCCTATCACTGTTGGGAAATAAGGGACTGTGTGGGGTGGGCCCATTTTTCTCATTCATTTGCCTAAAGGTACTCATCATTTCTCTTCGCCTAGTAGTGAGTTCTTTTATGGCTGATATGAGACTATTGAAAGTTGTTTTATCTTCATCGGCCATTGTTTCTTTGCCCTTTCTGAATTGATACTCTCTGTCCCCCAACTCTATGTCCTTTAACTCCTCTTCTCCTCTAGCACTGTTTCTAAACCTCTGTGTCCGGTAAGTAATGTTGTATGGGTCTTCTGAATTCATTTACACTTTTGCATGCCCACATCTAGCCAGGAACATGCTTTGATACAAATTTGTAAAAATAACTGTGCATGTAAACTCGCCATACAAAAATGCCCTAAAATATAGCTGAATTAGGGTTAGGGTTTTGGAGAGAGAAATTAACACTTACCACTGATATTCTGGTGGATAATAACTCCTGAGATAGCTGCATGCATAAGGATCCGGATGGGTGGTCTAATAATGCTCTTTTCCTCTGGTGTTACCGCCTCGCAGTACCGTAAAAACCCTCCAGACTGAAGGTGACGTTTTTGTAGGAGAGGTTCGTTCGGGCTGAAACTTTATGAGCTTATCCTTCTGCTGATACTGGAGAGATGGCTTGGCACATGCAGAGGTTTGGATACCTCTAAGTGCCCTAGCGAATTGATTGGCAGTTTTTTTGCTCGCGCCCCCAACTAATTTGTTTGGCTGATAGCTGCTCCTGGTGGGCAAACTGATGGCTGATAATCACTGCATATCGTAGGATAGGCATGCTGAGAAAGCGGAAGTTGACATGTGGAGGAAAGACTGGGTTTTGTGGTCCTAGCGAATCCTTCTGTGTTTTCCCTGCTACTTTTGGCTGCAAAACGTGGATCTGCTAATAACCCTTCGGAATGTGTTGGATCTCCGAATACTGTAGTTTATGATGGGTGCAATGGATAAACTTGGATGATCTATCCAAATAAGAGACTAGGGCAGATATCTCACTTGTGAACCCTCGCTAGTTGAAGACACCGTCTCCAACCCCAACTGCCGTGGCTGCATGCTGTGCTATTGCTCGAAATTCCAAAATCAATCAACAATAACAATAGATATCTGTTTGGTCCAATAACCCTTCTTAAATAGAATAGTATGTACTTTTAGGGTTTGCATGTCACTTTTAGGGTTTACGCTTCACTTTTGCATGCATGCAATTCTAATTTAATGTTGACTTTAACACTAAAACAAGGCCTGCATGCTCCGCATGCTTTATGATATGAACTCTTATGGCATTCTTACTACATTGATGACTTAATAATACTGAATTGATATACCTTTCTGCTCCTAGTGCTATTAGTCCTCAGTTATTCCCTTTTTATAAAAGCAGAACATTACACTCTCTCTCTCTCTTGCGCTATACACAAGTGAGTGTTTGTGTTCAAATGAGGAACACACCTCCTCTATTTATACTCTATCTTCTACTTGAGTTTTTCCCTAATAGGTCGGCCCCAACAAACTTGTTGGGCTGTCTATACCCAGGAAGACAAAACAATATAATATTATATTATGGAGGGTTCTATTGACCTGACTTACAATGGAGGTTTTACTTCATGACTCTATGATGACCAAATACAATAATAGCATCCCGACGGAGGAATACAACATCTTCGATAGGTTACAACAATAAAATACATTTAGAATTTTCTTCGAAGTTACAATATTTCAACATACATGTAGTGTACTAGTATTATTGCAGCAATATATCAGCCTAAAGATCAATCTTGTCCCACTATGTAAGCAACAAAACACAATGGCAAGTATTATTCTAGCATACGGACTTATTGGTAACCCAAAAACACAAATACAGCAGTACGTGCATGAATTAAATAGTTATGACACCGTTTCAGTGCAGCATGTAAGCAGTCAGTCATTTATTATTAGCTGTATTAGTAAGTTTAACAAGGTTTCATATTGTATACAAATATGTTCATTTCACTAACTTTGCATTGGCTAAGCAACAACCAAGTCCGACTTACATGTGTGTGGAAGAACAATGTATTCACCTAGCCCACTCTAAATGGTATTCCAAACAATTCCAAGCAGCAGTTATATTATTATGTCACTAGAAATAATGTTATGTGCCAAAGCCTGCCCTTTTCATGTGTGTATATAGCATGTTTCAGTCATGTACAAAGCATTTATAGCAGCATTATGTTAGACCAATTTCATACCAGCAATATGGCAACAAACTAATTGCAGACTGAGTGTATTAATAAGTACAGCAATATGGTGATATTAAGTCAAAATGTGCTCACACAGTACCGTTTAGATCAACAACATTCGAACTAACATTAACCAACAATTTGGCAAACTGTGTTAAGGATCATGTGTGTGAACAGTCCACTTTCTGTGTCAAATGCAAGCAACTTATGATTATCTAACCACTGGTTTGTATGTTGTGTGCAGGTGTTGATGTGAGAACAAGGTATGGGAGGGCCGCCACTGTAAAGGGCATCCCTGTAGGGTAATAAAGGACTGCCACAGAGTATGACTGTGGGCTATTAGCAGGCCTAGGAAACAGAACCAAAGGTGAGAGGCGAGTTGGGAAGGCCACAGGTTAAAGAAGGGAAGAGGGACTGCTAGAATAGAATGGGGTAGGTTTAGGAGCAGGTTGAGGACTTAGGGCTGTTGTAGTCACAGCCTGAGTTGAAGGAACAACCTTAGGGATGTCCTAGAGGACAGGCCCAAGGTCAGTTAGGGCCTTGAGGAGGAGAAAAGGGTAGAAAAAGAAGCCCTTGGGCTGTGAGGACCATTTTAGGGTAAATTTGGAGTTTGGTGCAGATTTTAAGGATTATAGGATTTTTATATTTTTTAGGGTTCCCTATAATTCCGACTTAGGGTTTTTAGGGGTTTAGAGGCTAGACCGAATTTTTAGTGAAAGATGCAAAAATTTTAGGGATGCCCAAAATAGCAAAAAAATTAAATTTTTGATTTTTAGGGTTTCTAACATAAAATTGCAGACCTAAATTTAACCTAAAACTAATCCCAAATTAACGCTAGATCTAGGTTTTTTTAGAAGAGAAAATGTGTGAAAACAAGGGAAATAACCCTAGCAAAAATCCGGACCACAACCTAGGGCATCGAGGGAGGATGGCTTACCTAGAGAGGAAGAGTTCCTAGGTCAAACAACTAGCCTAGAAAAGCTAGGGTTAAAAACCTAGAAGACCCTCACAAAGAGATGTGTATCAACTAGCTAAGGTGACAAGAAGGATGGCAATGGCCTATTCTAGGTGAAAATGCAGCACTAGGGCTACCATTTAGATTCGAACATGCATGATCAACCACCATTCAGACAAAGAGATAAGAATCCTGACCTCCTTGCCCTCGTGTTTAGTCAACAAATCAAAAGATCACCTAGCAAATAATTTCACCAAAAAATTGCCAGAAAAACCTTGCATTAACCCAGAAAAACCTTCTCAAGTGGGGCGCATCTCTCCAAAGATCCCTAGCAAGGGTAAAACAAATGCATAGTGTATTATCCCATAAGTTCTGTCTTTAAAATGAAATTGAGGAGATCTATTTATATGATTTCACACTCACTCTTTACAAAATATCCAGGCCTACATGCCTTAAAATAAGTCAACTTACAATGTCAACTGAAAATTAAAAAAAATAATAAGAAAATATCGCCTAAGGTGGGCTACTTGGGGTATTTGTACCCCCAGGCGCGAAAACATGCTCAAATAAGTGAATAGCTCCAAATGGAAGGCTGGAGCAAGCTGGAGGGAGGGCGTTATGCTCCATCTAACCCCTAGAATGCTGTAAAATCCCTCAACACCCCCATCAAAGCATGAAAAGGCTTGGCATGGAGGGTGTCTTTCCTCCGAAGAGATAAAGCCAGGGAGAGCAGGTGCCCACTGACTGAATGGCTAGGAGGGTGTCCAAAGTGGCTGTGAATGAAGACGAGTGTCTCGTAGCTGAAGCAGAGGTCACCAAAGCTCGAAAACAGGATATGGAGCCATGTGACCCAGTGGTCAACCCTTAGGGGCCCTGGACATCAACCCCGAGGTTAAAAACCACAATAAAGGGTAGTCGGCAGTGCCATTAAGTCACCGTACCCCTAAAGGATGACCAAAGGGCCTCAACCATGACCACCAGTGCTCGATAACACCCCTCCTGGTCAAATAAAACGACCCTCTCTCCTTGGGGTACACCTAAAGGTGCGCTGGGTAAAGGTGCAGCGTAACAACACCTATAGCAACATCCAAAACATGAAGAGAAACATCTTGAATATAGACCAGGCAGAAAATTTGAGTAATGTGCACTGCAACTTTAGGTTTGTTTTCCTATTATTGTGAGGTAACAAAGAATGATAGAAGATATATGACCTAGGGCAACAATCCAGAGGAAGCTAATATGGAGGATGGAGTCATAGTTTTAAGTGCTTAGAGGCTAAACGTTTGGGTGGTTCTGGTGGGAGTCATGAGGGTAGTGATGTATCTGAGATGTCACGAGAAAATAAATGAGAAGTTTCTGTTGGCACGAGGAAAGATTAGTAGATAGTAGATTTATGTCTCTTTTCCGTTTAAAATCTAGTTTCTAGAGCTCATAGTATATTGTCTTCATAATGGCCTATGTTGTAAACATTATATAACAGTTTAAGTTAGAGGTTTGAACCTAATGAGGAATTGTCAACTGCATATTACACTTTGGTTATGAGTATGATGTTTGGTTATGGTTGATGTTATATGATACAGTTTGTTGATGACAAATCTTATCCATTGATTAAGGTGGATAATATGATGGCAATATTACAATTTCTATATGATTGATGATATATGTGCTCTAAATGGTTGATACTTTAATGATCATCATCAATCCAATCGTTAAATGTGTGTTTTCATGTTTTTTTTCAAATAATTTTATGCTCTGTATGTTTTTTAAATATATATGCATCAACCTATTTTAAAATATATATTATAAAAAAAAGGCTGCCAAATCACTCTGCTCCTGGAAGCTTTTGAAAATTGGTGCTTCTTGTTCATGCTTCGTTTGGCTCCCAACATTGTAGCTGCTAACATCTTGCTTGTCCAAAGCTTGCTGCTCTCTCTTTTTTGTATTTTGAACAAGCATGTAAAATGATCATTATGGGAGTGTGTTAGAGATAATGTTCGGATTTATAACTTAGAAATGTTAGTTAGGACTTAGGCATATAAGATAGTCTCTTTAATAAAGTGATGTAATAATGAGGCATTTAATGTAGTAGTTAATAGTTAGGCATTTGAGAATTACAGAACGTAGGCCTCTTCCTACTATGTAATGAGTGATTGCATCATCTAATGGCATATCTATCAATCCAGTCAGTCTTTTTCCCTTCTAATGTGTATTCCTGTCCTTTCTTGTGTGTGTTAAACTGGCAATGATGTTCCCTGTTCTAAAGTTTCTTTTGGTCTGGCTCTATGTGTTAAAACCTAAGGTTATGGTTTCTGGATTATTGAAGGTTCAACAGACAATTCTGTCAAACTCTGCACTATTTAGAGAATTGACTGATTAATCTAAAGGTGAAACAGAAATAGACATTATTTTGTTGTCCTAACACCTATTGTACCGGAGAATAAAAGATTTAGACCTGAGAAGTGTACACCTATTGTACCGGAGAATAAAAGATTTAGACCTGAGAAGTGTCTTACCAGCTTAAATGCTATTGCAATCATTCTGGATACTATTCATGCAGTTGTGTTGTATGTTGTATATGTGTTAGAAATTTATTTGATATTGTATATGTGTCTGTCGGTTTTGCAGTGTCCTTGTTGATTTAGAAATATTTTGATTTATCTAATAAATTAATATTTTGTAACAGGCTGGGTTCTGAAATTGGACCTCTTTATATCTCATGTTATGATGTCTACTCAAATCGGACGGCTTTCAAGGCCTATCCTCAGCTTGAAGTGCAGGTTCATAAGATGGAAACACCAGTGAAGATTAAGATAGAGAAAGCATCTGGATGTCTCACTCCAGATAGAATGTATTTCCAAATTTCGGTACACAGTACACTTAAGGCCTTCCCTACGGGGTTCTATGAATTCATATTATGCATCCATTTCGAAATTGTCTTATTCAGAAACATATTTCAACAAGCAATCTCTGTAGTGCAACGTTTCTTAAGAAATTTATTCTAGGGGAATTTGCGATGTTGTGTAGGAAGCCCAATGTTTCAAATATTTAGAATCGAGTGACATTATTTTCCTTATTCTACAGCTATTGAATTTATTTTACCTAATGCAACAGAAAATTTTGTTGGGGGGAGGCAAACTTGATGAGTTGCGACCAAGTTTTGAAGCATTCTTAAGAGTTGGTTCCAAGGACTCTTGTTATGCTGAAATTCCTATAACAGGTAGAAGATATGGACTAAAACTCTTAGAATATCTAGTTAAGATATAGCGATGAGGTCCATTATCAGTGTCACCATCATTTGTTGATCTAGCCACCTGCAATATTTTTAAAGAACTAATCAGTAACGGATGATATTTTTTCCCATCTTCTCAGTGTTACCTGGAGAGATGTGCTCTGTGAAGTTGAGTAATGCTGAACTGGATAACTGCTTGCATCCTGGAGATGTGATTCATAAACTTAAGCTGCAGGTAAGACATAGTAGCATATTTTGCTGTTATGGCGGAGTTCAAGCATGATATGTTTTATACAAATAAACAAAGACATCAAAGAACATCATTTTATGATTGCTGAAGTAATGCATGTATTCAAGGTCCCTGATCTGATTTCAGAATGCTGTTTTGATAAAATGAAGAATTTAGTTGCCTGTTTAATTACTATTATAGTCATTTGAACATAGCAGAGCGGTGATGTTTCTTTGTAGAACATGAATGATATAAACTACAATTTTAACAGAAAATTCTTGAGAATAATGTGCTGCAGCTTAAGGATGATATCATATAAAACTGAAGTTTTAGTGTTAATATTCCATCTTTAGTTTGTATATAAAAGCTGTTATGGTCATATTATCATAAAATATTTTATACATATCAATCATAGACGTTGATGAATGAAATTCTAAGATTGCTGAAGTAACATATGAATTCACGGCTCCTGATATAGTTTCAGGAACTGTTTTGATAGTATTATGAGCTTAGTGGCCTGTGTAATTACTATTCTAGTCATTTCATCTAGTGGTGCTGTGTTGTTTGTTTGGTAGAACATGAATGATATAAACTCCGATCCTATCAGAAAAGTATTGAGAATACAGTATTGCATAGGTAATGCTCAATTCTGATATCATATAAAACTTAAATTTTAGTGTTAATATTCTATCTGTAGTTTGTAGATGAAAATCCTTATTGTCAATATTATCATAATATGTTTTAGACAAGTAGACATGGGCATCAAAAAACAACATCTTAGGATTGTAGAAGTAACATAGGACTTCAGGGTTCCTGGTATAGTTTCAGAATACTGTTTTGATAAAATTATGACTGTAGTGGCCTGTGTAATTACTATTCTGGTCATTTCAACGTAGTGGTGCTTTGTAGTTTGATTAATAGAACATGAATGATATAGCATTGAATCCCAACAGAAAATTCTCGAGAATACAGTGTTGCATTGGTAATGCTCAAGGCTGATATCATATAAAACTGAAATTTTAGTGTTAATATGTTTTTTTTTTTTGTAAATAAGAACTGTTCCAGTCAGTATTAAGGAGTTGTTTGGACCTTTGAAAATTGAAATGTCAGATAAGAAAAGCTAATTTTATTAATGTTCAACAGATGACCACAAAGGAAGGTCAATGGGACTAAAACATACATCCAGTGTGAATACAATGTGGGAGTGAAAAGGCAGCTCGTAGAAAATTCTGAAAGAAAAAATAAAAGGAAGAAATGTAAATAAGTAGGTTTAGCTGGCACCAAAATATGTATTTACAACAATGTTATAGGTACGGTGATCAAAGTGAAAATGTCCGAGACTCGGTTCTAGTAAAGAAAGAGAGAGAGAGAGATCTAAAGGTGAAAGCAATGATGTCAAGGTCTCCAGGGCGTGATGATAAAGAGTGAGGGGGGTGACTGAGGCATTGGATCACAGTTGGAGTCCTCGACCACCATAGTGGGTTGCTGTTGTATGATCTTGGGGGGATGAAGGATCGAGGGAGCCTTGCTTCCTACCATCCAAGACTGAAGGAAAGAAACTCCAAATAGATATCTGGCTGCTCAGTTGGGCCTAGAAGGTAGGCAACGAGCACGAGGCACCCCACTCTAGATCTGCTTGGAGCTGATTCATCTGTAATTATGAATATGTGTAGTCCAATGTCTTGTTCGACACCTCCAAACAGATCTCAAAGATATTGGTCGATCTCCTGAGGGGGGTGGCTTTGGGTAGACACGTGGTCCCACCAGTCTATGATCTTAAGTACTTTGGAACTCTGCTTGTCTCTTGTTACCTTGATCTGATAGAGCAACATGAAAGTACAAGGTGATTCTCCCGGTAGTTCCATGGTGGGACGGGGCCTGCAAGATCTGGGGTTTGTGGCTGAATATCTCCTTGATGAATGTGTCATCTCTCATCTTGATATCGGAAGAAAGTGGAGAGAGATCCCCCTGAGTCCCTATAGAGGCAATGGTAGCGTCCTCTCATCTTGTAGAGAAAGGGCACTTGAAAATATGAATTAAGAGTGATTTGATTAATGAGCTACATCGAAAGACAAGATTCTATGGATTTGGGAAAGAAGTACGTGTTAATGGCTCCTTTCCTTCTCTATATGTTAGAACAAAAAATGAAAAATGGAAAGGCGAGGACCAAAATTTCGAGCGCACAATTAAATAAGATGTCATCATACGAAATATCTTCCATTGATATGGTAAACAAGTATTTGATGGGAAGATCATTTATAAGGGGAGGGCTGGTGACACCTATTTGTAGCTTAGATATAAAGTTAGCCAGCTCCAAGGTTTTATTACACTCGGAAGTGGCAAATTTGATATTAAAACTATTGGAGGATAACAACTCGATGGGTGAATTTACCACTATGAAAACTCATCAACTCAAGAGATATAGGATGGGATTTGAATTCACAACGACCTTGATCTTTATAAAGAGATATAATGATGCTGCTTTTCGATGGAAAATACATGGCTAAGGATAATTCTTCATTTTGATTGTAAGACAATGGATGTTTTCATAAATTTTTACTAACATAAAGGATGCCATCATAGACTGATCCTCCCTTTGTACTAACACATTAGCCATGGTGAATGGGGACATAGAAATATAAAGGATATAATCCTTGTGAAAGGAGTGGGCTTGTTAAAGAAGCAAATGTTGTTGCATGCTTTAATGCATCAAACTATTGTTGAGCTTGGTCATCCCATACTAATGGTAATGTCTGAATGCAACAAACACAAAAATACCATGAGCATACATAGCCTAATCAAGAACAAATCAACGAAGAAAATTGGTTTTGCCTTGAATGCTCTACAATTGACACAATGTCTTAGCTGGAGGTAGCTCAAGAATTGCTTGAGCCTTTAATGTATTGACAATGCTGCATTGTTTATAGACAATGATTCCTAAATGCTGACCAACCATAATGGGAAAAGTGAGGTTATTAGAGTGAAATATCTAACTTATAACTATCAAACTTCAAAGTGATTTAAGAGGTTCCAGTTTTAGGATTGGAACCTCCATTAACTCCAAAAGAGTGAGAGGTGTGACTGTGACATACGTAGACAACACAAATTGACGAGGATATGGTAGATGTGGAGGAAAACTCCACAAATGACAAGACAAAAGTTGACAAAGAAACTAAGGAGGTTTTCATAGTGGTGTCCGATAGTCTTAGAAGAATGTTATAGCATATAGGCCAAAAGGTCCACTGAAAGGTGAGGGCTGAAATTTTTCTCCAGTGTTAACGCATGGATCTGCACCAGGAAAAACATGCTGATTAGTGAGAAAACTCTTGACAACTGTCCCTGTCATTGCTAGCTGCCTCTCTGTTCTGACTGCTGTTTGCTATTCATTAATAAATAAAGTCCGAGTGTCTAAGTAACATGACACTTCCAAATAGGGTTTGTGTCTCGTATTCCACGTGTTCGACAAGACACTTGCCCTAATACGTGTCCGACACCAAAATTTTCGTGTCGAAAAATCTGGACACTTTCCAACACATGTCGGACACGTGCCAAAAACGTGTCCTGATTTCTAGACATGTGTCCTATCAAAAGGGGTATAGAGGAGGAGGAGGATAGAGGAAAGAGCTACGACAGTAATGCTTATTTTAACATGGAGCAGCAGGAGGACGATTGACAGTGGCTAGCACCATTGATGAGCTATGATATTTTTCCATGTGTCTATTTAGTATTTTCATTTTGATCTAGCAGTACTGTAGATACTAGACTTAGTACTAAGTAGTATCTACTCTATTTTGTATTTGTTGGTGGCATTCTCTCAATATCTATGTAATACATTTTGATTTTTGTGGTTTAATCAGAAATATCAAATAGGCAGTGTGTGGTTCGAAGTTTATGATTCATTGATAATTTTATTATTGATTCATCATTGTCATATTTCAATTGAATGATATTATGATTGATGTACATTGTATAAACTTCTAGTTTTTAAAAAATGTAGATCTTTATGTATTTTTTATTATACATATATATATATATATATATATATATAATTTTTTAATATATATATAAAACGTGTCCCCCGTGTCCTATTTTCTAGGGTCGTCGTGTCTCATGTTGGATACTCGTATTTTTGTGTCCTCCGTGTCCTGTGTCCTCGTGTCATGTGACTTAGCTGAGTGTATATTGCGCTTTAAAATGCGCTGTGCTACCCTCTAAGCACCTGGAAGTACTCAAGAACAGTGATTAACAATGAAGTAAATTAACGAGGGTTGAGATAAGATTTTTAACCAAATTACAGCAGTGAGTGAATTAAAGAGGGAAGAGTGTGCACCCTAAGTGATAGAAAGATTCAATATAAGTGCAGAATGATAGCAAAATATATACACAGAGCATGACTGCAGATGTAAAACAACCACACGATTTTGAGGAGCTGGAAACAGTAACCATAGATTCTAGAAGGCAAGAAACAAGAGAAGGGACAAATATGCGACGCTAGAATAAAGATAGTTGAAGATCACAGTGAAAGATCAGCTGGCTTGCATGCTGCGCTCCACAACTGTCCGTACAAGCTTCTGCTAGGGTGCTCCGGAGTCTGGACTTCTGTCTTACTCACTGTTATGACGACAATCTGTTGGAGAACATTCTTATTACAGTACCTTAACTCTCAGATACTAGCTTTTTGGATGGTACACCTGTCAGGTAAACTGATACTAGGCTGCTACAGTCTTGCAGTGTCACTGTTACACTGATTAGCATGCTTGCCAAACTAAGCATCTAAGTCTTTCTTGTCAAATGCTGGGCCACAATGCATGGATTAATTAACCAATATTGCTCTACCTCAGATATCTGTACTTCACTATCAGTGACCACATCAACAGGCTCAACGGGCTGTAATAGTCTCCAGTAAGGCGCTCACATCCCAAGGTAATTGCTGTTTCTATCTTGAATAGTCAATGCACAGATGCCGGATATCAAATCTGGTTGCAGTTCACTTGGAATAATTAGCATGCAAGTTGGAAATAGGCTTTACCAGAGTAGCTGATGTTTGCATGGTTATAAGCAAAGAAGAGGCTGATGATTGCTTATTAGAGCTTTTACCTGCTAAATCTAGCGATCTTTTGTTGTAACCCATGTCTTCTAACATAAATCTTCTGGAAACTGCCTCGTCACAGCAAGACCTCCATCAACATCCCTGTCAAACTATATTTATCAATTTACACATGTCAAATCTTCCATCAATTTCCTCCTCCAGTGCTGTGTCCTTATTCTATCATGGAAGTCTGCTAATCATAAATGCAAGAGCAGGCTGTGGCTCCTGATTAGGGCACTGATCCTCCAGGTATACTTCTTATTTCCAGTAATACCAATCATTCTAAATTTGTTGACAAAGAAAGATTGCATGGATGGTGATTTTAACCAAGGGAAGAGAGCTGCTATATAGACACTATCAAGTATAGCATGTCTAAAAATAGACATTGCTTAAAAGGAAGTGTGTCGCATGTCCATGAAAACAATTTCATTAGACTCTTCTTTCTACAACAAATCCAAATATGTGCTCTGAACTGACATGCAAAAAGTGAAACCCTTATTGTGAATAATAGCATCTTTGTGAAACAACTTGCCTGTTGTTGGAATAAAAGCCATTGGAACTGTGAGCTCTAAAGGGCCAATAATATGTAGCTAACTTTCAGATGTGGTCCTTGAAACTTTGGATCCTAGAAAGTAGGAGAATTGCTAAAAATATCCAGTTCTCAAAATCTAATGGCATTGAATGTGAAGATGGCTCTAATCAATGTAAATTCTGGGATGCTGCTGTAGATGGACTAGCATGATGAAATCAAGTATCTTGACCCTCTAATTGTGGATACGATCTTGTGGTTAACAAATAGGAAAGAGGTCATGCATTTGAAGATAACCTTGGTTATCTTTGATGGTTTTCATTAGTTACCAATGTTTAGATGACCCACAAAGAAGTCAACCGGTGAAAACTAATAAAAACCTTTCTTTATCCTTATTATTCTTATTAATCGACTTGCACCAAGGTATAAAGTCCTTTGGGGTACTAAATAAGAAATACTTCATTATATGCATATATGGTTGATACGTTGTGTTATATCTTGAACTAGCATGTATAGTTAAAGCCCCAAAGAAAATGGCTAGCCCAACTATAACCTAGAGGTGTTATCCACATAAATACACATAGGAACTGATTCTCTTATTTAATTCACCCAGGGGAAACTTTTGAGGGTTTCTTTTAAATGCAAACATCATGCTGTGAGCCTTTATATTCAATTTACCACAAAGAAGATGCCAAAAATATTTATTTGGCAAGCTTTTGACATCTGTCATAACCACATTTGTAAAACCTTTTGATCAAGTAGGGAAATGGTTTTACCTCCTTTGGCTTTAACCTACAATACCATCCCAATGCAACACCCAAAGCAATGGAAGTGCAAATGCTATCATCAAGACATACTTGCCAACAATGATGAGTGTGGTCCCTCCCATCTTTTGAGCCAGCGAGTTTCCAAGGAGTATATTTGTGATTTTTTCCTGTTGTATAGAAGCAAAGAGATTCCTAATTTGGATTGGCCAAAGTGATGTTCTTATGCAGATGTGGAACGACATGAAGGGGGTTTTCACGAAGATCAAGAAGAAAATCAAGTAGCTCTTGTTGAAGAGCCTTTCCCGATTCAATAGGGCATGGAGAACATGGTTGATGAAGATGTAGCTGATGCTTCTCCTTGCTCCTCTCATGATGAAGGTTCATTGAACCTTTCACTCTATTTTTCTTTCGAAGGCAAATATTTGGGGGATGACAGATGTGGGAATCTTTTTTCTATTGATGATGGTTGCCACAGATGCGATGATGTGCATTTTCCTGATGAGCATGATATGGGTATGGATTATTCCAAATTTGTTGGAGTGGCCATTAATGGTTCTTCCAATGTGGAAATTAGAACTTTTGAAGACCTTGGAAAAGCAACCTTTGATGAGATCTCTTAGGATGTGCTTTTGTCATGTTTGCTCACTATTGTTGATGATAAAGGGTTACATATGGGGATATCTATTACAGATGTTGAGCATCCATGCTTACTCTCACCTAGGGTGAATCTCAAACATCATTTTTAGTTGTGCATCTCAGGAAATAATGCAAATTTTGGACAGCAAGAAAGTGATTGTATTGCAATCTCAAGCAAAAAAATGTGCCTTCTTGTAAGGAAGGCTTGAGATCCTTTTTCAGCTCTATATTTTAAGACCTCTTATTGGTTTCGAAAGACATTTGAGCCAACAAAGATCAATAAGGGTGCTTACGAAAAGAGCCTTTCTCCCTGGGTTTGAAGGCATTCAGGTCTAGGATCTCTTTTATCATTGCGACTACATCCCAATGAAGATAATGACTTCTAGTCAGTTCATTATTGACGTGGTTTTCTCCTAGACTATTGCAAAAGAGAAGGAAGGAATCCCTAGCATGAATAATGTGCTAAGGTGGCTTCATTGATGATATGATTTCACTTATCTATTCATGTTATCATAATTAGAGTAGGGGTAAGATCAATAATATATTGTATGAGCCTTTTGATTTCTTCATTTACTTTTACCCATGCATTGCACTTGTTGTTTATTGCATGTTATCTTGGTTTGAACAAGGCAGGACATAAGTGTTTGCTTATTGATGCATTTGACATTTTTGTTATTAGATGTGTGTACAGGTCTGCAGGTTCCAAGAGATTCTTGGGTGTTCTCATACACTTCCAAGAAGAGCACATGTCCCGCAGTTGAAGATAGCTAATACGCTCTATATTGTATGCAGTGTACCTTTCGGGTTGTACCAGAATGAGGGGGTCTTGTCGTTGGAAATTTGCAAGTCTGGGATTTCTTATGTGAAAGTGTTGGTCTAGTGGGGCTCAAGAGTTTTGGTGTAGTCACAACATGTCCTTTTGGTTTTCATTTCAAGGAGTGCTGGCTTTGTGGCTCCATTGACAACTCCTAGATGTGCAGAAGTCCCCCATCATGTTGGGCATTTATGCCTTGGGTGGGTGTTTGGTGCACCTTGAGATTAATCCACTAGGACACATGGCTTAGGGGCTCCTAACCACAATTTCTTTTATTCTATGTAGAGGTGATTGTGCTTGTAAGGGTTGTCAAACCCGCTTTAGCAGACCTCATCTATACCTACTTGAACCTCTCTTCTAATGTATTACTGCTCCTCTTATTTGAGATTTTATGCCATGGGTGGGTGTCTGGTGCACCTTAGGATTAATCTATTAGAGGCTCCTTGCCACCCTTGTGTTTATGCTATATAGAGGTTATTGCACTTGTAAGGGTTGTCAAAACTGTTTTAGCACACACCTTATCTTTCTTCACTTGGAACTCTCTTTTGATACATTACCACTCCTCTTGGTGTCCATGAACAAGAATGATGATGACATCATCCTTTGAACGAAGCCGTACCTTGCTAAAAAGGACGTTGAGGGAAAAGCGCATCGTTCGGGCTAGTTGGGGCATGTCGTCCTCCCTTCAGCTCAATGTTTCACTTGGTTGAAGCCATTCACATCAATTTATCATTGTTTATGTTTTTTGAGGTTTAATCCTCGACTTGTGGGTGACAAACCCTAATTTTAAGTTCTTTTATCTTTTTGTAAGGTGGGTTCTAAAGTTAGAGTCTAGGTTGCTCCTTGTAAATAAAGAGTAGCCCCTCTCATTTGTAACAAGAAAAGGGTTCAAATATGATCATTTTACTTTTTCTCTTTGTATACTTGAGCATTAGAAGCTAGGCACACTTCTCTTTTTGGCATCTTCTCTTGTGATAAAGGCTTAGTGATGATGTTCTAGGGTATACTATCTCTATCAAGGTTGAGCCATGTTAATAAGACCTCAAGATAGGACTTAAGATCTCTCTTGCTTTTTTCTTGGTGGATGTTGGTAAGATTTTTCCATTTTCTTGTTTGATATTGCTCTTGTGCACCTTCAGCAAGGCAAATTAGGGTTTTATTTGCATATTGGCAATTTTGTTTTACAATACTTTACTCTTGAAGGAGCTCTCTATAGGTGGGACTAGGAGTTCATTGTTTGCGCTAATTATGCTAAGACTACTTTGACCTATCTAGGGTTATAAATCTTTGCACTAGTTTGCAAATCTTGAATTGCCAAATTGAGAAGGGACATTAACTTTGATCTTTTGTTGTCTTAGGGTTAAGGTCTAATGTCTTATCCCTTGCCTTCTCCTTTTTTCTTTATCAAATTTCTATTGTCTATCTTAGAAAATACAAAAAAATTATATCATGAAAAACCCTAATAAATTAGAAAATGTTATCTCAAAAAGTATTTTATTTTTGGAAATTATGCTCTGCTAGTAAAGTGCACCCTAGGAGTTTTCTTGGTGAATCTTATTACCACCTAAGTTGCACTTTGTTTGACTTTCAATGAGCTGCTGAAGAGTGAATAAGTTAATTGTTCAGTATCAGTGTTGAGAAATCCATATAGGCCATTTTTTGCCCTCTTCTCAACTTTCACATGTTCATACCCCCTTGGGGGAATTGTAATAGATTACGTAGCATGATGGATTTTAGTAACAGGATTGGCTTTCCTAAGATTTATACATCAATCCAACTACTCTAGCGTGTTTTTTACTTGTTAATTATATGTTGCTTTTCAACGATATATAATTTTTGAGTTTTTCAAGCTTGAGTAGTTGTCTTGGTGGTTAGGCCTTAGGGGGTTATTAAATCCTAGTGTCAAAGTGTACTACCATGCTAGTCGTTAATTTTGAGTCATATGAACATATACCAAGTACCCCTTGGGCTTTTTTACTTTTTTCGCTATAAATAAAATTTCCTTTTAAAAATGTGGGTATTTTAATTGTAAAAATTAAAAAAAGGCATAAAAGTGGTACTAGGGGGGTCAAATTTGCCATGGGGGTGCTCATTTTCTAACTTAGAGCACCCACTTTATCAATGTACCCACTTTGAGAGTCAAATTAGTGATTATTTATCACTTAAATTGGTTTTCTGTTGAAAAAAGCCAAAAAATACCAAATAAACAGGCAAAAATCAACACCCATGATTTATGGAAACATGCCTTGGACATGTTTGAATCAACAAGTCGTGGTGGCAAAAGCTTGGTGAAGGAAGGGCGAGCTCATTGGGAGCCAACTCTTGTGATTTAGGATTGGATTGAGATCTCCATGAGGGAGGGCACATTTCTCCACAAGGAGGACACACTTCTCAAAGCAACATTCGGGCTTTTGGCAATTAGAGAGGGGGCACATCTCTTGAGTGAGATGTGGCACATCCCACTCCCACTCTCTCCTAAATCAGCTACCCTAACACCAATGCGCCCTCTCCATCTTCCTACATGTGTCAATGGAGATCTCCTTGAGCTAATGCTTGCCCCCTTTCCTCTTTGCTATTTACACATGCACTCTTTCATTCTTTCCTCATGGTTAGAGGACCAAAATGCTGAAGATGTGCTCTTGTAATTTGTTAGAACTTGTTGGAATAAAAGGATTTAGAGGAAATCTAGGCTGTGATGCATTTGTGTGTGGATGATAATTGTTGTGTTCATGAGGTAACCTATATTAGTTTCATGTTGTTTCTTTTACCATTATGTATGGCCTTTAAAAGATTATTTCTAATCAATAGGAGAGCGTAAGGTAAGTTTGTTTACCTTTTATTCTTCTATACATAGCCATCTAGAATTCATGTGTTTTATTTGTTTATATTTATGCTATTCTGATCCCTAGTGTAGGCAATACTAGATTTGATGTGTTGGTTCCATCTCTTGAAGCTCTTTCAGAAGAACATAGTCCCTCTGCTCTCCCCTAAAAGACTCCATTTCCCAAACGTTTCCAAGCTTCAAGCAGTTTCCTCTCTCTCTCTCTCTCACACACACACATTTTAATCAAATCTTTCTTTTGGTCACTCTTGCATGCTTAAGCTAGTTAGTTTCTCAATCAAAAGCTAGCTTGTTTAAGTATGCATTCCTAGTCTAGTTCTAAGCTGCAAAGGCTTAGTTTTTATATGTAGATCCAACTTCCTAATTTTTGTTGTACTTTATTCATAATTCTATCTTTCAAGTACATAAGGTTAGGAAAAAATTTCATGCTTTTAACGTCTTATTTAACATTTTGAGGTCTTTTAGGTGGTTGGTTTTTAGCTTCTGACGAACAGGTAGAGAGGCCCTTCGACGACCGTCCAGGACCCCCTGGGACACTGTACCTTGATCTTGTTTCATTTTGCAAAACTTGTCAGCCTGTTGGATCGGAATGTATAAGGACCAAAGGCATCCACCCATAAAGTTTAAAAAAATAATATACCCTAGTTGACCACCCAACACCCACACTCCATTCCACTAGAGGATTTGCGTCATTTTCGTCGTGTGGCCTTTTGTTATTTTTTTTTGCTTTATTTCTGTTTGGTTTGATTAACAACTGAATTAGTTTTATTTACTTAGTTAGATTAGTTTAGTTTCCTTTCAATTGTTTTAAAATTATTTATTATTTCTTTAAAATTTTGCAATAAAGAGTAACAAAACTTGGGTTTGTTCCCCAATATGCTCTAGTGACTAGCGTAGGCTTGCTTGATTTGTGGTTAACCTTCAGAGAGGGGATACTATTATTTGCTAGTTTAATAAGAAGATCCAACCAAGTTTTATTGTCATAGTGGGATGTTGCCTTGAACAATACCAAGTTGTCAGAGGGCTACTTGCTCAAGTGACCATCGTAGGCTTGCTTGATTTGTGTGTAACCTTCAGAAAGGGGATATTATGGGCTAGTTTAATAGATTATCCACCCAAGTTTAATTATCATAGTGAGAGGTTGCCTTGAATAATACCAAGGAGTTAGGGGGCTACTTCAAGCATATTTCATGTCTCTCCTTGTTGGACACCTGGTATAGTTGCCTTGCACTTACCATTGAGGATAAAGCCCAAGTGGGCCAAACACAAAATAAATCCACAATGATACACCCATTCATAATAATTAAAACTATCAAGAGGCACATCAAAACATTTCCATTTTAGCAGTAGCTATTTAACTCATTTCAGTACTAATCTACTTTCATGATTATTTACTTATGTTGATTTCTCAGTTGTGATTGGTTAATAATTCACATGCTGCTAGCTTAATCCATATTTGCTACTTTTGCTTCAGTATTTGTTTCAAACTCCTAGATTAAACTCATTTTCGTAACTTAGCGTAATCATCCTTTGTTTCTTTTTCTTAGGGACCACTCTCCTTTGGTTCGTTAAGAGTTCGCCTAGACAGAGGAGTCAAGTGTTAAGTGATAACAAGGTTGACTCCTGACTTTCTCCCAAGGATGCACCTAGTGGCTTGAAGGTTTCTACCACATTACCGGAGGTGCATATTAGGTGGTAAAAAATCTCCAAAGGCATCTCTTTCCTGTGGTGGGATTGAGAGGGATACTGTGCTCTGTGTTATTTTCAATGTTATTTGTTGGTACATTTTCAGGTTGGTAATTTATTCAAAGTTGGCCAGAGTTGTTGAATTAATGCATGGACCTTTGGTGTGCCTTTGGAAGGAAGATTTATCTTCTTGTCTTCCTTGGAATAATGAAGTATTTGAATTAAAGATATACATACAATGATTGTTCACATGATGCATCACATAGCTTTAAACATAGATCATGCTACAAATGTTTCATAAAGAATGTCATGTTAGTGTTTTATAAATATATCAAAATCTTATTAACCTCAAAATGCTTACAAAGATTACTTCTCATTTGGATGAAGTGCATGAATATATCTATTCTTCTTTGGAAAAGAGGACATAAAAGAGTTGTTCTAGATGTTTCTAAGTGAAGCGCTACTCATAAATATGCTTCTCCTTTATGCCATGTGTGATATTAATGCCAAGTGTCATGGTGAATAGGGCATTCCTCTTCTCTAGTACACGTAAGCCTTGATAGTGCCATGAAAACTACCATATATCTCTCATTGGGCTTCCATTCCTTGAGGAGTCTTTGATCACTATGAGATGATTTCTAGGTGACGTGTCAATCTATGTTAGGGGCGTTTTCTAAAAATATATTTGTTTACCTTGTATACGATGCACATAGCCCACAAAGGTGATGAGTCATGCCTCAACATATCTAGAAATGGTTCATGTGATGTGAGATGAACAAGTGGTGTGAAGTACTTTCAAATATGGAACCTTTTCCTTGAAAATGGTGAAGAAACCCTAAAGGTACCTTCCATTGGAGAAATATTCATATGAAAATGCCGTTAAGTGTGTGACACAGTGAATGTCTATTACATGTGCATCCTTGTCTCCAAATATTGTGATATCAACAAAAAAACATGCTCACAAATACATGAATATTAAAGAAAAGGAAAATAGATGGATCTTTGTCATTGCCTCTCAAATAATTAATACCATGCGTCAAAGTTCATATATGTTGGGGCAATAGAATGCCTCTGAAATTGAAAATTGGACTTGCAATTCTCAGGCATTAACAACTTACTATATGAGTCACTTGACACGAGGACAAGAGACACAGAGGACATGAGAATAGAGTATTTGACTCGGACACGACGACCCTTGGAATCAGGAAACATAGTGAATGTACTAGTATTTATCCAAGGCAGGACACTATGGGACTTGGCTTATATGGAATTTGCAATGTTGTTTTCCTGGAAATTGGTTAGGAATGGATTACTAATTGTTGTTATCCACAAAATGCATGTTTGGTCAATTGTTAGTTGTTGGAAGGGATTTAGGTAAGGAGACAATTCAGTGAAAGTGAAATGGTATTTCACTTTCTAGGCATAACATTTAGGCTACTATAGCATTATACTAGGATCTATCTATAATAGAATGAATATGAAGATATTAGGTGATGGATTTTGTCTCATTTGAATAAGCAATTCTATCTTGTCTTCTTTTTCTTGATGCATGGCTTTTTCTTCATGGTTGAATTCCCTGGGCTGGAATTGGCTGTAAAGTGTCCTTTTAAAGTTTTTTTAAATTTCATTTCGATAATTTAGTTTGTAGGTAGATCAGTTTTGTTTTAAATTGTGCTTAGTTAGTTTGTAAGTAAATCAGGCGTGTTTTCGATTGTTCTTTTGATGAAGTAGAGTTAGAGAGAGGTGAAATTATGTGAATGTTTCCAATGTTTGTCCATGTATAATGGATTGGTTTTTAATCAAGATTTCGTTCCAGAGCTTTTGTACACATTTAAATATATTCCAGTTTGCCCCTTTTTATATCTAGTAGGATCCAGCATTTTTATTTTTAATTTTTGATATTAGTTGTTTGGTTATTAATAAGGTGCTGGATGCTTATGAAAATCCTGTTGAGAAAGGACGGAAAATAAAAGTGGAATTGACAGGATTAGAGTTCCAAGACCAGGAGTTCCAAGACCAGGATGACCCAAATCGGGAGGTATTATGTTTATCTCCCTTCAATAATTTTGGGATGGTTATATATTGTATTGAAATATATACATACTTGGTGATATGGATTCTATACTTTGTGCATATTATTGAGTCAATGGCAAATTTATGATGGAATACACATGGAAGAGAAGCAAGGAAAATTTATGTTAACATATCACATCTCATCCCATAAGTTAAGAGTTTTACTTCCAAAGGGTAGGCATCAAATTTACCTACTTTCTTTGAATTTACCTCCTCTCTTTGATTCTTTAAGCTTCATAACCAAACCTAGTTTCTGTATTCAAGAACTTTTAAGAGGAGTTAAATATGGGTACAGGTTAGTATTGTGATGAACATTGAATCATATTGTTAAACAATAGTGTTATTTCCTTTGCAACTTTGTCTCTTATTTGTCATGCGTGGTTAATTGTATTAGAAATTTTGACTGGCTCTACCTCCTACCTGGTTTCCATGCTCCTAATTCTTCTTTATACCCTTTGTGATTTGATTAATGTGTGTTGTCAACACTTTTGTGTGTTATATGTTAATATGTCATTGGCTATTACACGTAATTGGGACATTACATCACCAGCATCACATTTTGTCACCTTTGTGGGCATCGACCTCTTGTAATGTTGATTTACATTCTTTTGGTTCTCATGATCTACTTTTGGAAGTTCAGGTTCTGTTTATTTGTGAAGAATTGTTACTTTTAAAAGTATCCTTGTATCAAGCCTGTGCAAGATGAGTTTTTCTCTGTTGTCATTTTTTATAATCAAATTGTACATGTTGTCTTGGACTTGGCATTTTTGTATCTTCTGTTGACATCAACTTCTTGCATTGTTGGATTCTTGCAATCTACCTTTGGAAGTTAATGTTCTTAAGGGGCATGTCTTGTCATTTTGTGAACATTTGTTCCTTTTAAACGTATCCTTGTATCAGGCCATTGGAAGATGAGTTCTTACTGGTCATGGGTTGTTATAATAAAATGGTGTAAGCTGTCTTGGACTAGATTGTTCTTTTAGCAGTATTCTCTTCAAACTGTTTTTAAAAGCGATTGTTATGGCAATTTGGGTGGTAATAATTTCAACGACTCCTCAATTTAGCATTTCATTCTAAAAGTTAACACAAACGTTTAACAATTAATGAAACTCTATATTTTTGTATTTGTGACATGAAGGTGGGTGGTGAGAGGGTGAGGGTCTGCATGTGTGACGATGTTGAAAATAAGTTGAGTGATTTTAGATTTGAACTTTGCGCTTTAATATGCTGTTCTCAGATGCTATGACTTGGAATGTGAATATGCCTATGATAAAAATTTGGATTGATATGTGACACTTTAGAATAGCTCTAGGGTTCCTTCCTTCTGAATTCTTCAAGTTCTGAAGCTGGAAACATATAATGTTTGTTTTCTTTGTATAATATTTAGCATGTGCTAATGAGATTCTAACAAGATTTGTTATGTTATTTCTTGTTTCTTTTCATTAAAGGGCAAGAATCAAATTGGCAATTGGTCTTGATGTTATTGAATTATATACTCATAATTCAACATTGGCATTCCAGTTTTGTTACTTTCGATTGCAGATTTGTAGTATGTACCAACGAAATACTTCTTTTTTACAGGTAGATGATCAAGGTTGGGTAAACTTTGGAGGGCTACTGAAAGTAACAGGAAAATATGGCTCAAAAGGTGCGTTTGAAGATTATTACCCCATACTGTTTTTCCCTATTTGGCTTAAATTATCTTTTGCCATTCAATGTTTATGTAAAGGTCCGACGGATAGGTAACTATCCTTTTTAGTAGGAAAAATATTTGTTAATAAGGCGGTAGCTACTCATTTCTTTCTTTCTAAACTATAAATACATTTAGAAATAAAGTGACCCTTTACATAAATATCTTCTAAGAAGGATTTCGCTAAGTTGATTAAATTATGGTCATGCGTTGAATCTCGAGAAGTGCTTAATCTGTAACTCATGTAATAGTTTATTCATAAAGCTATAATATTCATGGAATTTAGTGTTGTTATAAGATGAGTTTGGAGGGGAACTTGTATGTTTACTTGGGTTAAGTTTCATTTGTTTGGATCATAGTCTAAATTATCATTTTGTCAAGTATAAAGCTTTTTGTAAATGGATATCATCTAGTTTTGTTAACTTGAGTTGCCCATGAAACTAGAATAACAATCTCCCTTGAATGTTAGGCAAGCATCTCTGAATGACATATCAGCCATGGTCCCCAAAACTAGAATAACTCTCTCCCTTGAATGTTAGGCAAGCATCTCTGAATGACATATGAGCCATGGTCCCCAAAACTAGAATAACTCTCTCCTATGAATGTTAGGCAAGCATATCTGAATGACATATGAGCCATGGTCTTGTGCACAGTGATTGATCTTTGTTTATATATGCTCTTACATTAGGAAGTAATAGTTATTGGATTTATGTTGAGTTTGGCCATGAACATTTGGGATGGAGAGATTGATGCTATACATGACGTGGAAGGTAAATGGGGTGTTATTTGTGCTAATAGTTATTAGTTGTAAGCTATGTTTACTCATGAACAATTGGAATAGATAGTATGTTGCAACAAGTCACGTGAAAGGGTAAATGGAGAGATTTGTGTTGTTGCATCGTCGATGGTCATGCATATTATTCTTGGCAGTGGTTTGGGCCCCATGTTTTAGTGTTGTTGGATGATTGCATTGTTATCAAGGGTGTGGGTATTTTTTTGGGTTGTGCCCTCGAAAATCCTGTGGGCTGCACACATGCTTGTGCTGTTGGTAGTGTCAATAATGTCTCCCATTCACCAATGGGTCATTAAGGGGGTATTTTAATTTCATTGAGTGAGATGGTCACCCTCTTTAGAGGACTTGAAACAAATATCCCTGTGATGAAAGGATTGCAGAAATTGATTCCAAGGCTTTGTTGCATCTTAGATATGGTCTTGGGTCAAAAGATCCTTGTTATGGTAGGGTGGTACATGTGGGTTAATTGTCAATGTAGTTCTACATGAATACATGCTAACCTAGACAAGTTTTATGCAAATTTACAAGCCATCACTTTCTCTTCTACTGGATTGGTCACTTTTGTTCTCTTCTTGGATGGCTATTGGTAATGATTGTGCTTATGAGGCTTAATATTTCGTCATGGTTAATGTGCCTTTGCTAGAGTGTTTTGGTTTTGACCTCTTTCATGGATTGGCATGATTTCTTGGTGGGTTGTTATTGACCGCATATCTAAGTTGCTTTGGGGTTGGGGCATGTTTGCTCCATGCCTTCTAAAGGGCCATGAAAATAAGTACATTAACACCAGTAGCTTGCATGACATAGGAAGTGTCATGAAACTGTAGGTTGTGGGCAACAATTGACCGCTGACTACTTGAATGTGCTATGCCAATAAGATGTCAGAGAGATGGATTTGTAGATACAATGTTTTGTGGTAGATAAGGCAAAGGGACATATATTGATGGCCGAGGGTGGGATGCACACACCGAATTGTATTTTCAACATCTAAAATGTAATCATAAATCTAATTGGATCCTAGCCTCGTGAGACCTTAGTGGTAAGTTGATGAAAAATAAAGTGGAGATTATATAAATATTTAGAGTTCACTCTCAATAAATTTCCACTTATATATGTTTTGACGCCTTTTGGGAGGTTATACAATGCAAACTAGCGGGTTGTAGTTAAAGCCATGAAGATCGTTGCTGGCCACAAGAAGTTGTCAGGTGTTAGCCATTGCCACCATGATGAGTACATGTCAAAGAGATGGATTTGTAGATACAATGTTTTGTGGTAGATAAGGCAAAGGGACATATATTGATGGCCGAGGGTGGGATGCACACACCGAATTGTATTTTCAACATCTAAAATGTAATCATAAATCTAATTGGATCCTAGCCTCGGGAGACCTTAGTGGTAAGTTGATGAAAAATAAAGTGGAGATTCTATAGATATTTAGAGTCCACTTTCAGTAAATTTCCACTCATATATGTTTTGACGCCTTGTGGGAGGTTATACAATGCAAACTAGCGGGTTGTAGTTAAAGCTGTGAAGATCGTTGCTGGCCACAAGAAGTTGTCAGGTGTTGGCCATTGCCACCATGATAAGTACCTTTTCACTTTTGGTTGGCTCTTCTCCAACTTGAGGGGGGTGTCCCTAGATAGGATTGATGGACGAGGGTGGGATGCACACACCGAATTGTAGTTTCGACATATAAAATGTAATCACAATCTGATTGGATCCTAGCTTTGTGAGATCTTAGAGGTAAGTTGATGAAAGACAAAGTGGAGATTCTATAGATATTCAGAGTTCACTTTCATTAAATTTCCACGTAGATAAATTTTGACCCGTTCTGGGAGGTGTTACCATGTAAACTAGTAGGTTGTAGTTAAACCCTCGAAGATTGTTGTAGCCACAACAACCTTAGAGGGTGTTACTCACTGTCACAACGATAACAACCATTGCAGTTTTGGTTGGATCTTCTCCAACTCGAGGGGGCGTCCATAGATAGGATTGCTAGCCTATGACAATGAGTGAACAAGGAGATTTGGAAGATACAGGCTTAGCAAAACCGAGGTTTGGAATTTTTAGGGTTTTTATAATAAGTTATGGAAAGACCAAATATTAGTGCGATATCCAACTAGGGCAATGGAGTCTAGGTGAATCGAATAACAAGTAAGACCAAGAAGAATGCCATTCAAGAATTGGTTTAGTTTCTTCAAAGATTAGAGTCGGGACCAAGGTTAAAAAAACCGAACTAGTGGTTGAACCGATCGACCCTAAAAAACCAGAACCAGACCAAAACCGGATCACAAAACCGGTCCACCAAAACTACAAAAAATACTAAAATTATTAAAAATTATATATAGATTCATGTGCAACCATGTAAATTCAAACCATTATACACAAATTATGTGCCATACTGAGCATATTTCACTAAAACCTTTACCACTCAACCCATTTTTTATTTTAAAAAAATAAAAAAAATACCCTCACAAGTGTTGTTGTATAGTTATGTATGGAGCCAATCAAGATTCAGAACCGAAACCAGAACGGGTAAAACCGGACACCAGTAAAACTAGACACCAGTTTGACCCGGTGAGGCCCCGAAACTGGTTGGACCGGCCGGTTTTGCCGGTTCCGGTTCGGTTTTAGTAACAATGGTAAGGACTAGGGGATAGGTCACATTACCATGAGAATAGAAAAGAAGTTCAAGGTCTACTAGGAGTTCCAACAAGGAAAAGTTCTAACCACCCAAGATCAAATATGGAGAAAGTAAATACCCTGAAACCCTTTCTAAGGGTGCCAGAGCTATGCGAGACAAGGTCTAAAATGCTTAACCAAACCATCAAGGGAGAATCTGCAAGCTAAGGGCTAAAGATTGCTTCCTTGCGAGAGTAATTAAACTCTTCATCTAGATTAATATTTGAGAGGTTTATAAAGGCTTAAACATTCCACCATCAACCCTGTACCAACATAGTGTACACTGTAAAGCACACTCCAACACTGAGAGGGGTGGGGTAGTGAATCAGTGTTGGGATCTTATCAGTATTTAAAAAATTAATACAGACAGACTTAATCCTAAAATAAGTATCAACAGATACATAATAAGAAAGAATAATAAATCTTGAGATCCAATTAAATTTAAATATATATAAGATTTACATGCAAGGTCTGTGCTGCAACACAGTCAGTATGTATCAGCTACAACTGAGAAATATGAAGATTCAACCTCAGTATAAAATGTTCAGCTTCGACTGTAATTGTAGTTTTGGTCTTCAACCTGAGTGTGTAAATCAATTCCTTGATTCACCCTTCCTTCCAGATATATAGGTACCTCAAAACCTTGTCTTCAAACCACTTTCCTTATCTCAACTGCTTAACTTAATACCCCAAGACAAGTACTCACAAAATTTCAAACTGAACTTCAAGTTTCTGCACCTTCGTCTGCTATAGACTCGCATCCCCAGTCAAATGCTTCCTATCACCACATCGAAATGCATACTTTCAAGTCTCACTCAACTCTTCTATTTATACACTAACATCCTCTTCAAAATATTACAAAGCCGACCTGTTTGATAATTTTATTTTGATCCAAAGTTAACTAACCTGATTACGAAATATATTGATCATTTTTAAGCCGACCATGCTTTGTATTTTAATTTATTCAAGGCTCACAATTCCTTGAAAACAAATTGGCTGCTCATCCTCAATGCCTGCTGGAATTTCATCATGCCTTGCGAGCATTCTTTTTCTATGTGCGCGCATTCATCAAGCCATAAGTCTGCATAATTTGTGTGTTGTGAACAAATTATCAGAGTGCTGTGGGCATTCTACTGTACACTGCAGGCATTTTCAATCAACTCATACGGGTATCACAACAAGTTCTGCAGGCATTAACACTTGTCTGTGGGCATTACTACTTGTCTGCGGGTATTGCAATATGTCCTGGTGGCATTACAATAAGTTTGCGGGGCATTATTTGAGCCTTACTGCATGCCTGCGGACGTTATAATTATTATAACGTGTCCTGCGGACATTTCAACATCCTCTACGGGCATTTTCCTTCATACCTAATGTAGACATTTCAAACTTCAAGCCCTGCGGGCATATGATCACTTTGTCATCCAATTACTAGCAATTTGCTTACTGTCAGTTAGGTGCAGTCATCCTTCTTCCTTTCTTGCATTCTTTCGTCTTCTGCGTGCATTGGTCACTGTGTGACAGGCCTGCAGACTCATGTGTGTCAGTCATTTCATGACATTCACTCACTATTTGCCATCAATGCCAACTCCAAATTCCAACAATCTCCCCCTTTGACATTGATGTCAATCCACAACTCCCCCTAACAGTGAGCTCTCTCATACTTTCTCCCTGTTTGACATCAATGGCAAAGGTGGTGGCACTGATACTTCCTTTCTGCTTAACCTGTAACTTTCTTTCCCTTTGATCAGGTCCCAACTTCAGATGGCTCCCATAATACACACAAAAGTAATATTTTAATTCAAAAGGAAGATAACTCCCAACTTCTGCCTGAGATATACAAATGTATCTTTAGGGAAGGGTTTGGTAAAGATATCAGCAATCTGATCCTTGGTGTTCACAAACTCCAATTTTACTTTTTGTTTACTAACTTGCTCTCTAAGGAAATGGTACTTGATAGGTATGTGTTTCGTTTTTGAATGCATGACCGGTTTTTTAGAAATGCTTATTGCATTGGTGTTGTCACAATAGATTGGTGTAGGCTGACTTTTGTCAAGTTCAACTTGAATTTCCTTCAATAGCTGTTTTATCCAGAAGATCTGGGTACAACACTCAGCAGCAGCTATATATTCAGCTTCAGTAGTAGACAGAGATATGGATGTCTGCTTTCGGCTTGACCATGCTATTAAGCAATTTCCCAAGAAGAAAGCATTACCACTGTTGCTTTTTCTATCATCCAGACTTCCTGCCTAGTCTGCAACAGTGTAAGCTGAAAGTTCAAAATTTTGATCTTTGGGATACCAAAGGCCAAGCTCAGAGGTGCCTTTGAGATACCTAAAAATTCTTTTAACTGCTACCACGTGCGATTGTTTCGGACATGATTGAAATCTGGCCACCATTCCAACTGCTTGCATGATGTCAGGCCTAGAAGCTGTTAAATACAACAGACTGCCAATCATTGATCTGTAGTAAGTGGTATCGACCAGTGGGGAGTGGGGACTGATCATCTTTGCTGAGTTTGCAATTTGTAGTCATAGGTGTGCCTATTGGAGCACAGTCTGCCATCCCAAATTTACTAAGCATTTCCTTTCGATACTTAGATTGAGATATGAAGATCCCTTCTGAGTTTTGAGATATTTGTAGTCCAAGAAAGAATGATAACTCTCCAATCACAGACATCTCAAATTCACTTTCCATTGCATCAACAAATTCATGGCTTAATTTGTCATTATTACATCCAAAAATGATATCATCAACATACACAACAATTACTAGAAGTCCATTCTTTTCGGTTTTAAGATAAATATTACTGTTTGTATTGCAGCTTTTGAAGTCTTGCTGGGATAGATATCTGTCTAACCGATCATACCATGCCCTTGGGGATTGTTCGAGTCCATAGAGAGCCTTCTTCAGTTTCCATACATCATTCTCTTTACCCGACTGTTTGAAACCTTCTGGCTGTTCTGTGTAGATTTCTTCATTTAGTTCTCCATTCAAAAAGGCAGATCTTACGTCCATTTGATAGACTTTGAAATTTTTGAAGCATGAGTAAGCAAGAAACATTCTGATTGCCTCCATTCAAGCAACAGGAGCAAAAGTTTCTTCAAAATCAAGTGCTTCAACTTTTGCATAACCTTTGCATACAAGTCTAGCTTTGTTTCTAATAACATTTCCATCTCCATTCAATTTGTTCTTAAATACCCATTTTGTTCCTATCACATTCTTATCCTTTGGGCATGAGACCAACTCCAAGCTTCACTCTTTTTAATTTGCTCCAGTTCATTTTGCATTGCCTTGTTCCAATGTTCATGTTCATAAGCTTCATTGAATATTTTTGGTTCTATTAATGACAGTAGAGCCAAATCTTTTCTTGCTGTTTTTCTCATTTTCATTCCTTCATCTAGAATTCCAATTTCATTCCTTCTACTAACTGAAGATGGGGCCTGTTTGTCTGCAGGCTGTTCATTCTCTTCATTTTCTGTTACTTCGTTTACATCCTGTTCTTCATCAGATAAACCATTATCTATTTCAGCTTCTTCATGATCTGACAAATCTTGTGGCAGTTCCTCGTCCACTCTAACATTTATGCTTTCAGCGATTCTTTTCCAGTGGTTATTATAGCATTTGTAGGCCCTTTTTTCGGTTGAGTAACCCAAAAATATACCTTCATCAGTCCTGTCATGAAACTTTCCCAAATGGTCATCGTTTATCTTGTTCTAGCACTTACTCCCAAAATTTTTAAAGTATCCTACTGCAGCTGATCTGCCTGTCCATAATTCATATGGAGTTTTGTCACTGCTGACTCGTAATTGCGCTCTGTTGATGGTATATACTGCTGCAGCCACTGCTTCTTTCCAAAAGATTTCGGCGGATTTTGCTTTTAAAAGCATAGTTCTTGCAGCCTCTTGAACTGTCCTATTTTTTCTTTCAGTAATATCATTCTGCTGAGGAGTATTGGCTGTACAGTATTGTCTTTTAATTCAATTCTCTTCACAGAAATTCTTGAATTCAGTCAGGGTGAACTCCCCACCCTTATCTTATCTAAGGCACTTAGTTTTGTGACCCATTCATTTTCTACTTTGGCTTTAAATAGCTTGAATTTGTCAAATGCTTTAGACTTGGTTTTAAGAAAAGTTACCCAGATCATTCTAGAATAGTCATCAATAAAGAGCATGAAATACCTCTCACCTTGAAGTGGCTGAACTCTTGATGGTCCACATAGATCATTGTGCACCAAATCCAGAGGTTGTGAAGTAGACTGATGGATCTTTGGCTTGAAAGTAGTGCTGTCTTGCTTTCCATGTAGGCATGAACCACACAGCCTGTTTGCAGGCTTGGAAATTCTTGGCATCCGTCTTACAGCTTCTGTTCGGCGGATTTTTACCAAATTATCAAAGTTCAGATGTGCTAGCCTTTTGTGCCACAACCAGCTGTTGTCACTTTGACCGACATAGCATTTTTCTCCTTCTATTTCATCTAGGATATACATTTCCAGGAGATCGAGTCCCTTTTCGAATAATTTTCTGAGAACCATTTCTTCTAATTTGAAATTTCTCAGTGGTGGTAAAAGAGAGTAATATTGTGATTAGCATCACAAATCTGTTCTACACTCAGAAGATCATGCTGTAGGCCATCAACGTACAGCACCTCTTGAGCTTTGGCATTCCCTTTGAGAGCCACGGTTCCTTTACCAAGAATTTTCGCTGTCCCATCATCACCAAAAGCCATTTCACCTCCTTTTTCTCTTTTCAAGGTGAGAAATTTCTCTTTGTTGCCAGTCATGTGCTTAGTGCATCCACTGTCAATATACCATTTGCCTTTATCCTTTTGTGCATAGAGAGCTATCCCACAAATATCATCTGTTTTACCTTCTTCATGAATGAATTGTCTTAATCTGCAATTTGCAGCAGTGTGACTGAAATTATTACACTTGGAGTACTCTTCTTCATGAGACAACACATAGAAGGAGTTCTTGGTTTGACTCACAGTTCTCGCAGTAGGATAATCCTTTCTAACAACATATCTTCTCACGGGTGTCCTGCATTCAATAGCTTTATGTTCAAATTTATAACAGTTATAACAGTATCCAAAAAATGTATTCGAGTACCTGTCAAAAGGTGCTCTTCTTGGTGCATTAGAGTAGCTTGGAAAGGTGTTTGACAGATCATTTCCTAAATTTGAAGTTCGCATTGACTCTCCCAGTCTTGGATCAAAATCAGTTTTAGAGGTTGATGAATTTTCTGCCTTACTTGAATCTGAGACTTCTTGTTCTAGTCTTTCACATTCTTTATCTCCTACAGATAACAGTCTTTGGACTTCCTTAAAAGTCTCATTTATCTTGCTGAGATTTAATCTATGCCTTGTAATTAATTCCTTAACGGGATTAACTCCCTGATTTAAAGAGCACTTACCTTGTTGATCCTCAGTCTTGTGTGTGTATCCAATTCCTGATTTGTCCTTGACATCTCTTTGTTGGTGAAGCAGGTCGTTCAGATCTAAGGAGCTTTTCTCAAATTTTTGACCGAAGGATCTTGTCTTCCTTAGTTTTTCTTGAAGAGAATTGATTTCAGCATCCTTTTTGAGAGTATCTGCTCTTATCTGCCTTGCTCGTTCATATCTGTCTTCTAGATGGCCCTTTTCTAGTTTATCATTGATTTTCCTCAAGTTTTCTATTTCATCTAAGGAAGCCGTTAGTTCCATGTCAAGATCTACAACTCATTTTTTCTTCATTAATATGAGAAGTCTTCCTTGGCGAAGAACAGGATTTCATTTCTCCCTTCAACAACAGATTCATCATCTTCTTCATAGTCTAATGCTCCATCTTCAACTTGAGTAAAGAAGGTTTGTTTGTCACTAATATTTCTTCTTGAGTTAGACTTATTTCTTCTCATGTGACATTTTGCTCCAAATTTCCTATTTTACCACAGTTGAAACACTTTAGTGGTAGCTTTCCTTTGTACCTCCCTGTCCCTCTTGGCAACTTGTTGACAAAGTTTGCCAACTCATCTTCTGAGACATCCAATTCTGATGAACAAACTTGTTCCTCCATGTTCTGGTGCTTTTGCTTAGTCGCCTTAAATGTTGCTTCCTTCTGCTTGGGGTCATCAGTCCTCATTTCATAAGCAATCAACTTTCAAGATTACATGTAGTTGACTTAAATTAAGAGTATCCAAGCTGTCCTTTTCTTCAACAGCTAGATACCTTGGGGTGGAATCTAGCTGGGAGAGACCTCAAAATCTTTTGCACAACCAAGGTTTCATCAATGGATTCACCAAGGCTGCGCATGGTGTTAACAACTTCTTCTACCCTCTGAAAATAGGCAGTAATGTTCACTTCCTCCTTCATTCTGAGTCCTTCAAATTGCCCTTTGAAGCCTTGCAATCTTTCCTTTTGAACTTCGGAGTCACCATGATGCATAGTATCCAATTTATTGCAGACTTCTTTGGCAGTCGAGTAATTCATTACTTCGTAAAATTCTGATGCATTCAAACCAGCAAGAATTGCATCCATTGCATTGGCATTTTCTTCACAGGCTTTTATCTCATCTATGGTAGACAGACGACGATCATCTTTTGGAGGAACATATCCATCATGTACTATTGTCCAGTACTCAAAACCAAGGGACATCAAATATGCAGACATCTGCTTACTCCAGAAGACATAATTTATTCCATCAAACTTTAGAACATCTCTGAACTTGACTCCACCCATCTCAGAGTGTCTTAGCTAAGAAAACTTTTTCAGTTGGCTAATCAGTATTTAAAAAATTAATACACAGACTTAATCCTCAAATAAGTATCAGTAGATACAGAATAACAAAGAATAACAAATCTTTAGATCCAATTAGATTTAAATATATATCAGGTTTACATTCAAGGTGTGTGTTGCAACACAGACAGTATTCATCAGCTACAACTGAGAAATATGAGTCTTCAACCTCAGTATAAAATGTTCAGCTTCGACTGTAATTGTAGTTTTGGTTTTCGGCCTGAGTGTGTAAATCAATTCCTTGCTTCACCCTTCCTTCCAGATATATAGTTACTTCAAAACCTTGTCTTCAAACCACTTTCCTTGTCTCAGCTGCTTTACTTAATACCCCAAGACAAGCACTCACAAAAATTCAAATTGAACTTGAAGTTTCTGCACCTTCAGCTGCTATAGACTTCCGTCCCCAGTCAACTGCTCCCTATCACCACATCGAAATGCATATGTAATGCCCCTTCCAACTAAACCACCGTGAGAGCACCCGTTAACCTATCTTATTCCCATAGGTTCGAGCGGGTCTGAAAGAAAAGGGAATAACTGAGGACTGATAGCACTAGGAGCAGAAAGGTACATCAATTCAGTATTATTAAGTCATCAGTGTAGAAAGAAGGCCATAAGAGTTCATATCCTAGAGCATGCAGGCCTTTTTTAGTCAGTATTAAAGTCAACATCAAATTAGAATTGCATGCATGTAAAAGTGAGGCATAAACCCTACAAGTGACATGCAAACCCTAAAAGCATATGAAGATATATTTAAGATGGGTATGGGACTAAAGGAAGTATCTATGATTATTGTTGATTGATTTGGAGCTTTTGAGCAGCAGCACTGTGTGCAGCCGCGACTTTTGGGGTTGATTGATTTGGAGCTTTTGAGCAACAGCACTGTGTGCAGCTGCGACTTTTGGGGTTGAAGACGGCGTCGTCAGCTAGGGAGGGTTCGACAGTGAGATATCTGCCCTAGTCTCTTTGGGATAGACCATCTAGGTTTATCCACAACATTCATCGTACACTTCAGTATCCAGAGATCCAGTACACTCAGAAGGATTATTGACAGACCCATGTTTTGCAGCTGGAAGTAGTGGGGAAGCCATAGAAGGATTCGCTGGGACCACAAAACCCAGTGTTTCCTCCGCATGTTAGCTTACTCTTTCTCAGCAGGCCCATCCTACGACATCCTGAGATTATCAGCCATCAGTTTGCTCATCTAGAGCAGCTATCAGCAAATAGAGAGCTTGGGGGGCGTGAGCAGCAGAACGACAGATCAATTCGCTGGGGCTCTTAGAGGTAGCCAAACCTCTACATGGGGCTCTACATTTGGGTACAGAAGTTAGACATCTACTTCCAACTTAACCCCATGACAGAGACAGATGGAATCAAGTTGGCTACTGTACATTTAGACGGGGAAGCACATGAGTGGTGGAGCCACGGACTAGTGACATTGGGTCACAACACTATCACTTCCTACAGTGACTTCACACAGAGGCTCATGGAGCGCTTTGATAAGGACCCAGAGATTCATTTCGGGGATCTTGCGCAACTCAAGCAGACAGGCAGTATCGAGACATTCATATCCGAATTCCAGAGAGTTTGAGTTATGGTATCTGACATATCAGAGAGTCGGTTGATTATGCTATTTACGAAGGCACTATTCGAGCCACTCCGCGAATGGGTGAAGGCCTTAAGGTTGATTACTTTGCAAGATGCTATCAGTGGGACTCTTGACCTACAAGATTCTGTACCAATGAACAAGCAGCCACAAAAAAGTACTAGTCTCCCGAAAAACAAGGAAAAACCTACCCATCTTCCAGAAAACAGGGAAAGGATAATCCCACAGAAGTAATGGTTGAATGAGGACACACGACGAGATTTGAGAAGCAAGAACTTATGTTTTGCTTACAAAGAACCTTGGGTACCAGGCCACAAATGTATGGGTAAAGGGAAAGTACACCTCATCAAGGTACTTCCAGATAGCAGTGAGGAAGATGAGTCAGAGCAGAAATGAGATGGAGAACTACACAGTACAGAATTGGAACAATTGCCACAGAGAGCCACTATTGCTATCCTCACAGGAGTCCCCACCTTCCAAACTATCAAGATCAAGGGAAGTATCCAGGGACAACGTGGCATTGCTTTGATTGATGGTGGGGCCACCCACAACTTCATAGATGCCTCTTGGGTAGAGAGGAAAATATTTTCCACTGAGGACTTTGAGGGCTTTACCGTTGTCATGGCTGGCAATCACAGGATGAAATGCACATAGAGGATAACTCAGTTACAGGTACAGCTTGGGAATTATACATTGGTCGACGACTTTTGTGTGGTAGATGTGCCAGACATGAGCATTGTTTTGGGAGTACAATCGCTGTACTCAATTGGGAAATACTCAACCACTTCCAAACAATAGAGATGGAGTTCCTGGCACCAGATGGGAAGAGGGTAGTCCTAAGGGGAATGCCCAATGAAGCTTCAGGGTCAGCGACAACAAAGGGGATGACCGCCATATTGGCATGAGGATAAGACTCGGACAAGGAAATGGCCAACTCCAACACATAAGACTCCAAGAAAGGAACAGTGGTGTGTGAAGGGCTTTTCGGGTAGACCTCCAGACAAAGGTAGGATGAGCCCTAGGGGATTTGGACAAGGAGCCAAAACTAGCGTGTTAGATCCTCACAGGTATCCCAGAAGATACAAGGAGGGAATACAGAGCAGGGGTGAAAAGAAACACCAATTTGATGGAAAAGAAGGGCCACCCAGCAACGGAATAAACTTGTTGATAAAAAAGGACAAGAAGAGATAGGGTTAGATGATTTGGTATATTGGTCGGAGATTATTTGAGGGAAAGCAATTTCGAGAGGGGAGGACTGTAATGTCCCCTTCCAACTAAACCACCCTGAGAACATCCGTTAACCTATCCTATTCCCATAGGTTTGAGCGGGTCTGAAAGAAAAGGGAATAATTGAGGACTGATAGTACTAGGAGCAGAAAGGTACATCAATTCAGTATTATTGAGTCATCAGTGTAGAAAGAAGGCCATCAGAGTTCATATCCTAGAGCATGCGGAGCATGCATGCCTTGTTTAGTTAGTATTAAAGTGAACATCAAATTAGAATTGCATGCATGCAAAAGTGAAGCATAAACCCTAAAATTGACATGCAAGCCCTAAAAGCATATCAAGATCTATTTAAGAAGGGTATGGGACTAAAGGAAGTATCTATGGTTATTGTTGATTGATTTGGTGCTTTTGAGCAGCAACACCATGTGCAGCTGCGACAATTGGGGTTGAAGAGGATGTCTTTAGCTAGCGAGGGTTCGACAGTGAGATATCTGCCCTAGTCTCTTCGAGATAGACCATCCAGGTTTATCCACAACATTCATCGTACACTTCAGTATCTGGAGATCCAACACACTCAAGGATTATTGACAGATCCATTTTTTGCAGCTGGAAGTAGTTGGGAAACCACAGAAGTTTTCGCTAGGACCACAAATCCCAGTCTTTCCTTCGCATGTTAGCTTCAAATTTCTCAACAGGTCCATCCTACGACATCCTGGGATTATCAGCCATCAGTTTGCTCATCTGGAGTAGCTATTAGCAAATAGAGAGCTTGGGGGGCGTGAGCAGCAGAACCACAGATCAATTCGCTAGGGCTCTTAGAGGTGGCCAAACCCCCACATGTGACTATCCATCTCACCGGCATCAGCACACAGACAATTCCACAAAGTTTCAACTTGATCTGACTTCTCCTCCTACAAAAACGTCACCTTCAGTTTGGAGGGTGCTTATGGTATAGCTGGGTGGTAACACCGGAGGAAAGGAGCACTACTAGCCTACCTATCCCGATATTTATACATGCAGTTATCTCTGGGGTCATTATCGGGCAGGATATTAGTGGTAAGTGTTAATTTCTCTCTGCAAACCGTAGCCCTAATTAAGCTACATTTTAGGGCATTTTTGCATTGCAAGTTTGCATGCACAGTTATTTCATATTTTTGTATAAGATTGAGTGTGTGAGTCAACACTACAATAGAACATTAGAGAATATCAACATTTGGGATATTACAACATACCTTCAAGGCTCACAATTCCTTATAAGCAAATTTGCTGCTCATCCTCAACGCTTGCGTGCATTTCATCATGCCTTGTGAGCATTCTTTTTCTATGTGCGGGCATTCTTCTAAGATTTATTCAAGGCTCACAATTCCTTAAAAACAAATATGTTGCTCATCCTCAACGCATGCAGGCATTTCATCATGCCTTGCGAGCATTCTTTTTCTATGTGCGGGCATTCATCAAGCCATAAGTTTGCGGGCATTCTTCTAATATTTTTCTGTGTGTTGTGAACAAATTATTAGAGTGTTGTGGGCATTCTACTGTATACTGCGGGAATTTTCAATCAACTCATATGAGCATCACAACAAGTTCTGTGGGCATTAACACTTATCTGCGGGCATTACTACTTGCCTACGGGTATTACAATATGTCTTGCGAGCATTACAATAAGTATGTAGGCATCCTTTGAGCCTTATTGCATGTTTGCGGACATTATAATTATTATAACATGGTCTGCTGACATTTCAACATCCTCTACGTGCATTTTCCTTCATACATATTGTGGACATTTCAAACTTCAAGCCATGCGAGCATATGATCACTTTGTCATCCAATTACGAACAATTAACTTACTATCCTTCTTCCTTTCTTGCATTCTTCCATCTTCTGTGTGCATTGTTCATTGTGTGACGGGATTACAGACTCGTGTGTTTTAGTCATTTCATGACATTCACTCACTATTTGACATCAATGCCAACTCCAAATTCCAACACATGGAACGAAGAAGAAGAGACTTCAAACATTAACAACACTAGATCCACATAGAAAGAACCCTTGAACCATAATTGCACAACAAAAGAAATATATATTGATGAAGCTCCAAAAGGGAGAGAACTCTCAAAGTCCAACAATGAAAATGAAATGAGGAAGTGCCTTTATATTTATAGGGGAGGCTACAACTTCCTTACACAATAAAATATTCATTGTTTCCTTAAAATTAGCCTAAGGCGGGGTAAAACAATAAACCCCCCACTACATGTAACTAACCTTAAACGAAATAATAAAATAAGGTGGTCAATGCCACTTGTACAGTGATGCGATACATGGGGCGCCTAACAAAGGGAAAATGCTCCAATAAGTAAGGATCACATAGTTTGTTGACAATGCCATATGGGCTCTAAATGGCCCTCTAAGAGATGTACTCCAAGCAATGTCAAAAAGACCATGTTCAAGCATTCTCCAAAGCGGGGTCTTCAACCCACCATGACCATAAGCAACCCAATGATGTTTGCATTAGCCTCCAAGGGTTCCTCTAAAACTGACCTACTCTCATGCATTGGAACAAAGCCCTCAATCCCTCCTTATAACTCTAGGCAGAGCTAGCTCTCTCCCCGGCAGTAGGGAGGAAGGGCGGATACGATGGATGAAGTTCGATAAGCTCAACCTCATGACTTGAATGTAAGTAACATAAACCTCCTCTCCTATAGTAAACCACTTCAAGCATGTAAGTGTTAAGTAAAGCATCCTGATACTAGGCTAAAGGGGGTTTTTCCAATAAGCAGTTCTGGCGCTTAAAATTAAGTGTTCTCAAAGCAAATGATTAAAAAGGGTTACGAAGCCCTCAAAGTTGTCCACTTTGTCCTTTTGGCACAAGTAATTAATTAACACCCACTTCTCCACAAATCAACCAAAATAACTTCCAAGGATAGGGAGAACTCCTGATGATTGTCCATATGGAACCAATATATTATCAAACAGGCCAAAAGTGATCAATTGCACTTTATTCTGTCATAAAACAGAAATAATAATAACGCGCCAAATCTTATGAATTATAATAGATCCCATAAAGTAGATATGTCTCCTTTATTTTATCAATAAAAGATTCAAAAGCCTCCTTTCTTTATAAAGACCAATTTTCACCCTTTTACTAAAGTGTAAGCCTTATGAAAGAAGGGAACTTTCTTATACGTGCTCTTATCCCACACTTGAGCGAATGCTATTTAGGTGGGCATCTCATAGAACAATGTCCCCAAAACACATCAAAAGAGGGATTGCTCCATTGAACATATATATGATAAGAAATGGGGCGGCTCTGATGCTGCGGTTTTCTCTTGGAAGAAAGTGCGGCCTCTTTTCAATTCAAAACCATTTCTAAGGTTAGTTATCGAATCTCTAAAACTCTTACCTATTGATACTTCACTATGCTTCCATCTATATGATGATGATAACGCTCCTTAAGGCCGCAACTACTGTAGCTTACTATGGCATAGTTGGAGAAAGAAGACAAATCTTAAAATATTGCATCTCAGGTGACTACAATGGAGTGCTCTCTTAATTATGATAGGTATCCATTAAAGAGAAATTACGACCAATTGTCAAATGCTCGTGAGAGAATTTTGAAACTGGAGACTCTCCTTTTGCTGCCTTCCAATGCCAGTACTGTTGAATTTTAGCATTATCATGAATACTTTTAAAACTTGCATAATAACATAAAACAAATGACAAATGCAGTAAATCACATCAACACATTAACACATCAACACACTGAACACAAGAGTTTTTTCACTGGGGAAACCTTTAAAGGACAAAAACCCCAAAAGCATTAGTAATTCATCTCGTAAATGAGATGATTGAGTTCTTCAATGAATTACCAAACCCTGATGGGTTTGTTCAACAGATCCATAAAATTACAGAAGATAATCTTTTATACAAAAATTCAAACTAGGGCTTCAAGCACTAGATCCTTTGAGTTGCCCATAAATCCAGATCTGCCTAGATTTTCACTTTCATAGCCTGCTTGGATTTTTTCTGCTAGACTGCCCAATTTTCTTCTCCTCTGCCCAGATCTGTTACAGATCTGCCCGAAATATCTGAGCTCTGCCCGGCTTTGTTTTCTGCTGCTTGAATATCTGCCTGCTTCCCCGTGGCCTAATTTGCTGCATGGAGGGCAAATCTGCTGCCCGTGCCTTTGCTCGAGCCTTTGCCCGAACATTTTCTCTTGATCAAACCTCTTCCCGTGTCTCTTGCCCTGCCTGGATCTTCTGTTGGGTTTGCTCAAGCTTTCTTGGGTCTGCTGCAACACAGCCTGAAGGGCATGTTGGTAGCTTATCTGAGGGTAGGACAACCTACTTGGGCTGGTCTATAGATTGCTCAAAGGTGAGGTGCATTGTTGGTAGGTCTCACGGGCTACCTGTTGATTCTCGGTGGCTTCCCTGAGGCCACCTGAGAGAAGAGGAAGGAAAGCCAGGGTGGTGGAGGGACTGCTCATGGAGGAGGTGGGAAACTCGTGGAGGAAGAAGCCTGTCCATAGAAGACTGATGGTTGCCCAGTGAAGACTCCTGCTGCCCGTGGATGATCTGCTCCTGCTCGTGAAGGAAGGAGTTGTTAGGGTAAAACCCTAAACTTGCTTTTGCTGGCTGTGAGATGAGAAGAGCAAGAACCCTAGCTATAGGGTAAAAATGAAAAAATAGTGGGTGCCCTACCTAGACTCATCCATGCTAGGGCATAATCATCCTAGTGGAAAAAATCGCCGATTTTTCGGCAATGTCCCGAAAAATCGCGATTTTTTTTGGCTGCCAATTTTTCAGCAAACATCGGCAAACATCGGTAAAAATCGACAAACATCAGCAAAAATCGGGAAAAATCGGGAAAGATAGGGAAAAATCGGGAAAAATCGCCAAATAGGGGAAAAAATCGGTAAAGAAATTTTGACCCTATTGAAGTACAAAATTTGCATTTTTTAATGCTTGTCGCGGTTTGCCGATTTTTGCCGATTTTTTCGCCGATGTTGCCGAGAAGATGTTTTCTGGACCCTCGTCGATTTTTGCCGATGCCGATTTTTTCTACTATGATAACCATAAAGACAACCTTCTCTTCAAAAACTGTGAATTCTTCTATTGGAGCAGCTTCACATGTGAGAGGAAGTGTGTGTAATAATGAATTATAGCCTTTGAGTCATTTGTAAGTGGACCAAAAACCAAAAGAACAAAATAATAATATTTTATTCTTTTATTACCTTGACTTTCACCTTTAGTGGTACTAAAGGTCTTTTTGCACTTTCACTTTGACTCCTTTGTGGTGCTAAGGGTTCTTATGTATTTTGACTTTTACTTTAGCCTTCTTTAGGTGCCCCTGTGGTCAAAACAAGTTGTCAAGGTGGTCCTTCATCCCCACTGAAAGTACATCGTCATAAATAGAGAGAATTACTAATGCTTTTATCTCACACTCTGTGTGACATCAAGATTAGATACTGATGTGTCTTAACCAAGGGTAGCTAAGCCTTGGAGAATATGACAAAGCTCATTGATCGAGGGTTAGAGTGTCAAACATGCCTAGACCTGGTCTAGGGCTTATAGTGTCATCCTGGTAACATACCTGGTGCCTTAGCCATACGTTGCATAATTTGACGTAAGGTCAAATACTTGGTAACAGACCAAGCGCCTCCATTCTCTCAGAGAATGGCCCTCAACCCTGGGCCGAGTCCCTAGTCCCGGACTAGGTAAATTCCTCCATTCAAAGAATGGCGACTCAGCTCTAGACTGGTTCCACATCGTGGTCCTAGACCAGATGTTACCATTCAACAGAATGGTCACTCAACTCAAGGTTGAGTCCCTTAGTGCTAGACTAGTTCCACATCTTGGTCCCAGACCAGATGTTACCATTCAACAGAATGGTCACTCAAATCAAGGTGGAGCCCCCTAGTGTGGGACGGGTTCGACATCCTGGTGCAAGACCAGATGTCACCATTCAACAGAATGGCAACTCAACTCAAGGTTGAGTACCCCAGTGCTGGACTGGTTCCATAGCTTGGTCCTGGACCAGATATCCCCATTCAACAGAATGGTCACTCAACTCTAGGGTGAGTCCACGCCCTGGTCTTGAACATGGTGTCTCAGAGAATGGCTCTTGATGCTGCTCAAAAAAGTTAAATTTTTTTTTGTATAACTGTTGAATCAATTTCAAACTTCATTTTGCTGTTACCAAAATTGTCTTCTTTTTTGGTAATTGAGACCCATAAATGAATTGTTGAATCATTGCCTATAAAAGGTGATCAGTGTTGTTTGATCTGTAACATATAAGTGTTAGTCTTTTATGTCCATTGCTTACGGATTCTTTGAGCGGTCACATGTTCACATTATTGTTTTCTTTTCCTTTGCCCATCCTCTTTACAAAACGATCATGAGCGATAGTCCTTTTTAGAGAAATATTAGCCGCAATTCCACATAAGCTAGGCGCTTCTTCAATAGGTAAAACCTAAGATTGGTGAAAACCTCCTTTCAATGCTGTGGGCCACTATCTTGTTGATTTCTACAGAAATCCAAAGGGTCTGAATGCTTCATGCCAAAAACTGCTACAGGCTGTCATTTTTATCTGTAAGAGGTGTGTGATAAATGCTAAGAATTGGCATAAAAGAACTAGCTATTTGTGGGTGATTATTTTCTTGGAGTCCGAAATTCACAACAACAAATCTTTAATCATCAGAACTGCTTTAATGCATTACCCAGAATGTTCCATGGCTGTAAAGTGAAAGTACCGCACAGAACCTCTTCGTAAGGCTAGAACACTCTCATTTCTGAACTAAGGCACACCCCTGTTGAAATGTGGGTAATAGGAGGCTTCCAAGCCGGTTGTTCGTCTTGTTGTTCATAGATGAGTTTAGGCCCTTGAAAGGACCTTTATCTCTAGAGAGCCTACATTTGAGGAACTTCACGCAACCAAGAAGGATCTCAAGATCAAGATACCCCTTGGCCCTAATGGATTTTGGGTTGAAGTTTATGAATAAATTTGGCATGGTTTTAGCCTTGCTTATTTGAAGATATCTTGGGAAGCATAAAAGTTATTCCTAAAGGTGTTAAGTTGGATTTGGTGGGTGCGAGGTGTCCCATTACATTCTCGAATGTCTCCTATAAAATCATTGCCAAGAAGATCCAATTGTTGGTAGGTAGAATTATTCAGAAGGAGCAAACATATTTCATTTATTTTTAAAGTAGGATTTAAAATTAGTTTCCTATTTGTCAAAAGTTTACTTTATTTATTTATAAAGTAAATAGTAAAATATATATATTTGCTTTCTTTTATTTAATAGATAAAAAATCAAACTAGATTTACATTTATTATTGATTAGTGGTAATTGCATTTCAACATAGGGACGAGTGAATACTCTTGCATAGTAGGTGGAGAGAGACAATGGACCAACTAAACATGGTTTTCTAGAGTAAAAATTTTAAGTCAACCTTGTATATGTATGGTCATGAGGAAATAGGAATATCGTTAACAACCCACATGGGGATCATGAATGTGTGGAAGCTCCTCCGTGATCATGAATGTGTGGAAGCTCCTAGTGAAGGAAACATGCAAGAAAAAGTTCCCATGTTTTTTATTTCAGAGGGTAAACGTTCCCAATAAGGTCCCAGCTATCCAGAACGGTTCCCTCTAGATTTGGAAAGTTTCCTACAAGTTCCCAAGTTCCCTAGAACGTAATAACTTTGGGAATGAGTTTCCTAAAAGCTGGGAGTGGTTCCCGTATTACATAGGTTTATTCTTGATACTATTATCACTTCTAGAGAAAACATTCTCCTATGCAAAAAGGTCTCCTTTTAAATGTTTGCTTTGATAAAGCTTATGTTATAGTTAAATGGGGTTTAATACAACCATGTTGGATTGTTTAGATTTTGGTTCTTTGTATCAACCATTTGTAGCACCATCCTTTTAATGAGGTTTTGGATGTGTTAATGTAAATGCTCGACTTGGCTGTAAAAGATTAATTGATCTAACATTCTATGGAGGACACGATGCTATGTTGAATATTGTTTTAAAGTTGTTGGCGTAGACTTGAGTGAGGAAGAAAGGATTTTGTTATTGGGTTGGAGGATTTTCCATTGGTTGTATTAGAAGCTGATGTATATCGAGCTTGGGGTGATCATTCAATGTTTGGACGTTTCACTTGGTAGATAGCTTTTTCGCACGGATCAATGGAGGTGGATCATGGTTAGATTTAAGAAGCTCTGGGATTAAGCTCTTCTTAATTTGGCACGTGTTGGATGTACTATAGTTGTGGACAAAATTTTGGATCATTCCTCATGTCTCTTTCCTTCCGAATTTCAGCAACAAATATTTGTATCATTACTATAGTGCAACAATCTTGCACTAGTAAGATCCCCATCCATCAATCGAAGCAACGAAGGGGAAGATTTATGAATTGTGACTTTTGAATTTTTCCCCATGGCCATTTTACGAATTCATAAATAGTAAAACGCATGTGCAGATGTATAACTGTAAAACATATCAGAAATAAATTTCTAACCACATACACATCATGTATATACAAGCATAATTATCACATTCATAAAATAAAATCATTGCATATTCAAACACAAAGAGGAGATTGTCTTTAAGCAAAGAATATTCAAGCAACACACTGTGTAAGAGCAGTTTTCCACGCAAATATAGGCATTTTGTCCATCATATGCTCTTTACTGAGAGACAACCCCCAAGCTGGACTATAAGGCCACTAAGGCAAAGGAAATGCCTATAGGATTCTCTCTCTCAATCCCAATTTGTTCCCAATGCTTAGCAAAATGCTCATACAAAGCTTTGTAGGAATCTCACTCAACCATCCTAGCCATGGCACTCTGTCCAACTGCCCCACACAATACAAGGAAGGCATTTGCCTTCATCGATTCATAGTTTCCTAGGGAGGTCCAACCCTTACAGTGCTTACCAAGGTTATACGAACCGTGGGTGTGATCGGAATCAACTAAAGAATCCGATACAGGTGCAGCACTCATTCCAAAATAGGAATCGAGGATTCGAAACCCTAACCCTAATTAACCTTAATTATCCAATGTAAACAACTTTATAATAGTCAAAACGAGGTGGAAGAATCAAATGAAGAATCCTAGACTCTGATTCGGGTGCGGTTAGGCCGAGGGACGAATCCGGTAACTATGGTGCTTACTAGTGTTCAATAAGAGCCGATTTTGTTGTCTGCTGTAGGACAATCTCTTGTAGCACTAATTTATCGCTTTTCAAGCATTGATGAGTAGCAAAAATCAATGGGTAAAGGTTCCTATCATGTCCAACCTCTATGCTCACCTACAACCATCTCTTTTCTCTCAAATATGAAAATTTTCCTTTCAAATTAGAAATTTTGGTTGCAGTAGTCTTGTAATGGTAATGGAAATGGAATGAACAACAAGGGAAAGAAAAACTTTATGTAGTGTAACATTTGTATGAGAAAAATGGATGATAGACTCCAAAGGAGACGGGAGGATGGTGGAGAAAACTCTATGTAGTGTAACATTTGTATGTGAAAAATGGATGATAGATTCCAAAGGAGATGTGAGGATGGTGGAGAAGACAACTAACGTAACTTTTGACCATAGAAGTGAGAAGTCCTACAACAATCATAGAAGTATATTTATCCCATGCTTCTATAACTTCATAAGAAGACTTTCACTACCAATCTCACACATGCATTCAGTGATCGGATAAAACAATCAAAAGAAAGTTATTGGATCATTTAGGGCAAATGGCACCAAATGGATTAGTTCTAAGGTTTACACTTGGCAATAGAGGATTTAATCTCCCATAGGCTTCCTTTCCTCTTCACTTGTAGTGGAATCATAGCCCCTCTAGTGTTCTTTATACAACCATCTTGGACCATTTTATTATTTTCTTGACATATTATTTAGATTGCTTTCAAAACAATATGAAAAGCCAATCACATAGTAGAGTGATATTTACATTACATATGTTGGGCCATTCATTAGTTAGGCCTTGGATTTGAGCTCCACACTAGGAATCCATACAAGTATATTTACATTATTTACATAATTTGATTCAACACATTGCAAGTCAAAACTGGGGGTATTACATTTCATCACCATTAAATTTATTTATTTATTTGTTGGAGCAAGAATCAATTCCTTTTTCTATGGCTTTTATATTCTTAGATCCTAGGTAATTTTTAAAATTCCACCTTCTTAACTAGCTTATTTCTAGATTTATGCAGTTTTTTCAAAGTGCATGTTGCTTCCCTCTTATTATCTTTCTTTATGGCTCATAGAACAATTCATATGGCTATATCTCTTTTACCAACGAGTTGCTTTTTTATCCAACGGTGTTTGACATCCATTTTTTTCATTTTCGTTTACCCTAGGTGTGAAGTTGTAAGTCAAGGATGGCATTGCGAATGTGTGCAAGTATGTGGATTGATGCTAGTAGTTAGATGAACCTAAAATTGGGACAAATTGACAAATATTGACTTGTAAACTATGTGGGAAGACCAAGACAATAGGGTTTAGCTGGCATGAGGGTTGGTTTTGTACTAACTAAATCCTAGTAATTATGTGAGGTGCCCACAAAGCTATTTATGAAAATTATAAGCATGACTCAAAGTAGTGAGGGGGACTCTATGGATTCACCTTCCATTTGGTGATTCATTAAAAAAAAGGAGAAGCAAGAAGCTGGTGTTTATGAAAAGGATAAGTAGGATGCAAGGTAGTGAAAGGGACTCCATGGATTCACCTTCCAAGAGTAAATCACCTTTCTTTGTTGCAAGAACTAGAGAAGGGGCACATCTTTCCATCTAGTCAAAATGATTAGAAAAGAGAAGGAAGAAGCATACACGGTTGTGGGGAGGTGTCTTTTTCGTAGCAACATACACTTTGAGCATTAAACATAGCATTCTATTCTTCCATTAAATGTGTGATACTATTACTATTGTTGGGTTAGTGTGTAAGTGCCCTACCAAGAAGAAGTTGCGCGATCAATTATTTAAGTGGAAAAAAATGACATTAATAATAAATTGGAGGAACTAATGAAGTCAAGGGAGACCCATTGGATGCTTCCCCAGTGAAAAATCTTGTCTTCAATGTGTTGAAGAGAGTTGTGTTGTTTATTGCACTTGTCATGTAATTATGTTAGTCTGCAAATTTTAAAAGTATTCATGCTAATGCTAAAAATTCAACATGGTATTAGAGCTTAGCATGCAAATACACAGTAAAAGGAGATTGATGTTGTCTTCCTAGACCTTGGGATATTTTGCAGACTTAACATCTGACTAAGTGATAGAGATGGCCATCAACATCTTTAGACCGGAAGAAAAGTTACAAGGTTCAGCTAACTACAACTCTTGGAAAGCTAGGCTTACAACTATTCTAGAAGAAAATGACCTGGATGACATTGTGTTCAATATCAGTGAAGAGCCAACATCTAATGCTGGCAGACTTGCTTACAAAAAGAAGCAGGCTAAGGCTAGAAGGATCATTTATGATTCTGTCAAAGTAACGGTGATGCCCAATATCACAACATTGAAGACAGCCAAAGAATGCTTTGACACCTTGGCCAACTTGTATGAGAAGAAGGATCCCAACCAAAAGAGAGTCTTGAAGAAAAGGTTACAAACCTTGAAGCTGAACAAGCCGGTAGGGGTTGGGCAGAGCAGGGCAGTACGACCGGGAAGTAGGGCAACAGTACGGACAAGAAAGGGTAGTTAGATCTGGGTAGGAAACTAAGAAATTCGAGAGCCTGCTATTTTGGGCAAGAGAGAAGAAATTAGGGTAGAAATCTGTAATTTGGTGAAAAGACCAATTTGGCATTTTTTGTGGAAAAATTGATCTTCTGGGCAATTGTGGGACAACCCAGTTAGGGTTTTTGGATCTTTGGAAAAACTCAGTCATCTCATTTACGAGATGAATTACTAATGCGATTGGGTTTTTTGTCCTTTAAAGGTTTCCCCAATGAAAAATCTTGTGTTCAATGTGTTGATGTGATTGATGTCGGTTACTGCACTTGTCATTTGTTTATGTTAGTCTGCAAATTTTAAAAGTATTCATGCTAATGCTAAAAATTCAACATGGTATCAAAGCTTAGCATGCGAATACACATTAAAGGGAGATTGCTGTTTTCTTCCTAGGCCTTGGGATATTTTGCAGACTTAGCATTTGACTAAGTGACAAAGATTGCCGTCAACATCTTTAGACTGGAAGAGAAGCTACAAGGTTCAACTAAAGTGACTACAACTCTTGGAAAGCTAGGCTTACATCTATTCTAGAAGAAAATGACCTGGATGACAATGTGTTCAATATCAGTGAAGAGCCAACATCTAATGCTGGCAGACTTGCTTACAAAAAGAAGCAGGCTAAGGCTAGAAGGAAGGATCATTTATGATTCTGTCAAAGAAACTGTGATTCCCAATATCACAACATTGAAGACTGCCAAAGAATCCTTTGACACCTTGGCCAACTTGTACGAGAAGAAGGCTCCCATCTAGAAGACAGTCTTGAAGAAAAGGTTACGAACTTTGAAGTTGAACAAGGATGAAGGGGTTGGTTCTTTCTTCGCGAAGATTGCACAAGTAAGAGATCAACTTATTGCTATTGGTATTGTTGTTGTTGATGATGACCTTGTGAAAACTGTGGCTGATGGTCTCCCAAGCTCTTGGGAAACCTTCATGGCATCTGTCAATGGATGTGAGAATCAACCAAGCTTCGAAAGGCTTCGGCATGATTGCATAGAAGAAGAGGGAAGGACTTCAGGCAAGGTTAACCTTGCACTTGCAGGAAAGACAAAGAAGTTCAAGAAGCCCTCACCTCAGCAAAAGAAGGTAAAGAAACCTCAAGGTAAGTTCTTTGATATGTCAAAAGTGGAATGGTATAACTGCCACAAGTTTGGACATTTTGCCAAGGATTGCGGGCAAACCAAGAAGAAATCCAAAAGAAGATTTTGAGCCTTTGTTGCAGAAGAAGAAGAAGAAGAGGAAGAAGAATAACCTAGAAGAAGAAGAAAACCAAGGCTAACAAAGAAGAACCTAGAAGAGAGTAGAACCTAGAAGATATTCTACCTGGTTTCTGCTGTCTTTGGATCCATCACAGCCCGTGCTACCTCTTGGTTGGTGGATAGTGGTGCCTCTAGGAATATGACAGGTAAACGTGGAGCTCTCACCAGTTATAGAAAGAAGAAGTTGACCACATAAGTGGGAACTTGGAGATGAATCCACTTAGTTGGCTGAACTTCACTTCAACTTGACTCAGGTACAGTTTTTCGTATTCATGATGTCTTATATGTTCTTGGTTGGAAGAAGAATCTTCTATCTGTTGTTTGCTTAGAGGATAAGGGCTACAAAGTCCTCTTCATGGACAAGAAAGTCCTTCTATGGGCAAAGGATGAAGATCTAAGCTCAGTTGTATAGATTGGGGTTCGAGAGGGAGGCCTTTACAAGGGTTCTAAGGATTCCACTCATGCTTTGGTACATCATACAGTTTATCCATGTGAACAATGGCATAGGAGGTTTAGATACCTTCACTACACATCTCTCCCAGGCTTGTAGAAGATGGTCACAGGTATGCAGAGGTATCTCCAAAACATGATGGAATTTGCAAAGGATGTGCTCTAAGTAAGAACACTAAGAAATCCTTTTCCAGAAGCAGGAATAGATCTAAAGGCATTTCGGATTTGATTCATTCTGACATTTGTGGACCTATGTCTTCACCCTCTTTGAGTGGGTGTTTATATTATGTCTTGTTCATTGATGATCACTCTCGGAAGTCATGGATTTACTTCCTCAAGGCCAGGAGTGAAACTTTTGACAGGTTCAAAGAGTTCAAGGAATCGATTGAAAATCAAACTGACAGACACATCCGTATCTTGAGATCAGATAACAAAGGTGAGTATGATTCTAATGAGTTTGATGATTTTTGCCGCGAAGCAGGAATCAAGAAAGAGCTGACAGTACCCTACAACCCTCAGCAGAATGAGGTTGCATAAAGGATGAATAGAACGATTTGTGAAGCTGCTAAAGTGATGATTACTAATCTGGATCTTTCTTTATCTTTGTGGGAAGAAGTTGCAGGTACTGCTGTGTACATCCAGTTCAGAAGCCCTCATGCTATCTTGGGGGAGAAGACTCAGAAGAAGTCTTCACCAAGAAGAAACCTACAGATGACCACATGAGGATATTTGGCACTCTGATGTACATTCATGTGCCAAAGGAAAAGAGGGCCAAGCTAGAGCCCTCTGGTAAGAAAGGTATATTTGTCGGGTACGGTGATTGCTTGAAGGCCTATGGTATCTATGTACCTAGACAGGGGTACATTGAAGTTGACAAAGATGTGATCTTCCATGAGGATGCTGTGTTTCGTAAAACATAAGAGCTTTCAACAGAAGATGAAGTACCTCCCCTTGAGTTTCCAGATTCAGAATTTCAGATGTAGGCAGAGGAATTTGATGATCAAATTCCAAATGCACTTGAGGACACTGGAAGTCCACCAGAAGAATTACTTGAAGTTACTCCTTCCAAAAGGAGACTTGCTTGGTACCGAGAAACGGTACAAGAAGGCAAGAAACATAAACCTCCTTCCAGGACTTTCAGAGAAAGCATAAGGCCAGAGAGATACTCCAGTCTTATAGGCCAGCTTATCAGTGCAAAACCTTCCTCATACGAAGAAGTAGCATGTCAACAGGTATGGGTTGATGCCATGATTGAAGAGTACAGTTCAATCATGAAGAATGATGTGTGGGAAGTTGTTCCCAAACCAACAGGAAAGTCAGTGGTGATATCTAGATGGCTTTATAAAATCAAGCATGCTGCTGATGGCAGTGTGGAAACGTATAAAGCCAGATTCATAGCTCGTGGCTTCACTCAAAAAGAAGGCATTGGCTATGATGAGACATTTGCTCCTGTTGACAGGTATACTACCATTAGAACCATCATTTCACTTGTTGCAGTATTCGGATGGAAGTTACATCAGCTGGATGTAAAGACAACCTTCTTCAATGGCAAGATTGAGGAGAAAGTCTATATTGAACAACCTGAAGGCTTTGTGACTCATGGGAAGAAGACCGATGTATGTAAACTGAAGAAAGCCTTGTATGGACTAAAACAGGCTCCGAGATCTTGGTATGCGAGGATGGATGGATTTCTCCAAAGCTTGGGGTTTTCCAAAAGCATAGTTGATTCTAACTTGTACTTTAAGGTTGTTGATAATCATGTCTTGATACTTGTTCTATATGTAGATGACTTGTTTCTCACGGGTGATGAACAGTTGATAGAATAGTGTAAGAGGGAGCTTACCTCTGAATTCAAGATTAAGTCTCTCAGGTTGATGCTCTATTTCCATGGATTAGAGGTCTGGCAAAAGCTAGGTGAAATCTTCCTCACTCAAGGAAAGTATGCAGTGGACATCTTGCAGAGATTTGGGATGCAGGAATGCAAGTCCATGAGCGTACCCATGAATACCAACTTGACAAAGTTGCCTGACTCAGCTACCAGCTCACAGAGTGTGGACTCTACTATGTACAGACAACTTATTGGATTCTTGATGTATCTTGTGCATACAAGACCGAGCATTTGCTACACACTGAATGCTCTGAGTCGGTTCATGTCTGATCCGAAGCACATTCTCTTGGTAGCTTCCAAACACGTACTCAAATGTGTGAGGGACTATCACTTATGGGCTCAGGTATACTTCCAGCAGTGGAGTATTATTATCTGGATATGCAAATTCAGATTGGGCTGGCAGTGCAGTAGGCCGGAAAAGTACCTCTGGTTCTTGCTTCAGTATGGGATCAACAATGATGTCTTGGTCTAGGCACCTGGTCAGATGCCTCTAAGGTTTCAGGAAGCGAGAAGCAAGCCTGGCAACAAAAAACATGCAGGCCAAAGCAAGGCAATACAACTGAGCAGAAGGGAAGTGGTACGAACATGGCAGGGCAGTCAGGTTTAGGCAGGAAGCTAAAAAATTTGGGCAGCGTGCTATTTTGTGTAGGAGAGAGAAAATTAGGGCAGAAAGCCCTAATTTTGTAAAATGATCAATTTGGCATTTTGTGGAAAAATTGATCTTCTGTGTAATTGGGGTACAAACCAGGTAGGGTTTGTGGATTTTTTGGAAAAACTTAGTTATCTCATTTACACGATGAATTACTAATGCGGTTGGGGTTTCTGTCCTTGAAAGGTTTCCCCAATGAAAAATCTTGTGTTCAATGTGTTGATGTGATTGATGTTGGTTACTGCACTTGTCATTTGTTTATGTTAATTTGCAAATTTTTAAAGTATTCATGCTAATGCTAAAAATTGAACATGGTATCAGAGCTTAGCATGGGAATACACATTAAAGGGAGATTGTTGTTGTCTTCCTAGACCTTGGTATATTTTGCAGACTTAACATCTAACTAAGTGACAAAGATGGCCGTCAACATCTTTAGACTGGAAGAGAAGCTACAAGGTTTAACTAACTACAACTCTTGGAAAGCTAGGCTTACATCTATTCTAGAAGAAAATGGCCTGTATAACAATGTGTTCAATATCAGTGAAGAGCCAACATTTAATGTTGTCAGACTTGATTACAAAAAGAAGCAGGCTAAGGCTATGAGGATCATTTATGATTCTGTCAAAGAAACGGTGATGCCCAATATCATAGCATTGAAGACTGCTAAAGAATGCTTTGACACCTTGGCCAACTTGTATGAGAAGAAGGCTTCCATCCAGAAGAGAGTCTTGAAGAAAAGGTTACGAACTTTTAAGTTGAACAAGGATGAAGGGGTTGGTTCTTTCTTCACGAAGATTGCACAGGTGAGAGATCAACTTATTGCTTTTGGTATTGTTGTTGATGATGATGACCTTGTGCAAATTGAGGTTGATGGTCTCCTAAGCTCTTGGGAAACCTTCACGGCATCTGTCAATGGACGTGAGAATCAACGAAGCTTTGAAAGACTTTGGCATGATTGCATAGAATAAGAGGGAAGGACTTCATGCAAGGTAACCAAGGAAGGTAACCTTGCACTTCAGCAAAGACAAAGAAGTTCAAGAGGCCCTCACCTCAGCAAAAGAAGGGAAAGAAACCTCAAGGTAAGTTATTTGATATGTCAAAAGTGGAATGTTATAATTGCCACAAGTTTGGACATTTTGCCAAGGATTACATGCAAACCAAGAAGAAATCCAAAAGAAGATTTCAAGCCTCTGCTGCAGAAGAAGAAGAAGAAGAGGAAGAATAATAACCTAAGAAGAAGAAGAAAACCAAGGCTAACAAAGAAGAAGAACCTAGAATAGAGTACTACCTGGTTTCTGCTCTCTCTGGATCCATCACAGATAGTGCTACCTCTTGGTTGGTGGATAGTGGTGCCTCCAGGAATATGATAGGTAAACGAGGAGCTCTCACCAGTTATAGAAAGAAAAAGGTCACCACAAAAGTGGAATGTTATAATTGCCACAAGTTTGGACTTTTTGCCAAGGATTGCAGGAAAACCAAGAAGAAATCTAACAGGATTCCACTCATGCTTTGGTACATCATACAGTTGATCCATGTGAGTTGTGTCATAGGAGGTTTGGACACCTTCACTACACAACTCTCCCAGACTTACAGAGGATGGTCATAGGTATGCTAGAGGTATCTCCAAAACATGATGGAATTTGCAAAGGATGTGCTTTATGTAAGAACACTAAGAAATCCTTTTCCAGAAGTAAGAATAGATCTAAAGGCATTTTGGATTTGATTCATTCTGACATTTGTGGACCTATGTCTTCACCCTCTCTGAGTGGGTGTGTATATTATGTCTTGTTCATTTATGATCACTCTCGGAAGTCATGGTTTTTCTTCCTCAAGGCCAAGAGTGAAACTTTTGACAGATTCAAAGAGTTCAAGGTAGTGATTGAAAATTAGGCTAGCAGACACATCCGTATCTTGAGATCAGATAACAGATAACGGAGGTGAGTATGAACCTAAAGAGTTTGATGAATTTTGCTGCGAAGCAGGAATGAAGAAAGAGTTGACAGTACCTTACAACCCTCTGTAGAATGAGGTTGCAGAGAGGATGAATAGAACGATTTGTGAAGCTGCTAAAGCGATGCTTACTAATCTGGATCTTCCTTTATATTTGTGGGTAGAAGCTGCAGGTAATGCTGTGTACATCCAAAACATAAGCCCTCATGCTATTTTGGGGGAGAAGACTCCAGAAGAAGTCTTCACCAAGAAGAAACCTGCAGTTGACGGCATGAGGATATTTGGCACTCCGATGTACATTCATGTGCCAAAGGAAAAGAGGGCCAAGCTAGGGCCCTCCAGTAAGAAAGGTATATTTGTCGGGTACAATGATTGCTTGAAGACGTATCGTATCTATGTACCTGGACAGATGTACATTGAAGTTGGAAGAGATGTGATCTTCCATGAGGATGCTTAGTTTCGCTAAACACAAGAGCATTCAATGGAAGATGAAGTACCTCCCCTTGAGTTTCCAGATTCAGAAATTCAGAGGAGGGAGAGGAATTTGATGATCAAATTCTAGATGCACCCGAGGACACTAGAAGTCTACCAGACGAACTACTTGAAGTTCGTCCTTCCAAAAGGAGACCTGCTTGGTACTGAGAAACAGTACAAGAAGGCGAGAAGCATAAGGAAACTCTGCGGGCTGCTTCAAGGCCCTCATGGGTATGCCCACAGGATGCCCGAAGGTCTATGTAACAGGACCGGAACCCTCATAGGTTCATGCTGTGGGTAGCCCAAGGGTTTAGGAGAGTGTCCAACCCTTGGAGAGGGTTGCCCTGGTGATGAGAAAGAGGGCTGAACCCTCACTATTGCTACCAAGATGAAGAGAGAGGCAGCCCGTGAAGATTAGGGCTTCTTGTGAGAAGAAGGAGGAGGAGATAGGGTTAAGCCCTAGCTCACCAAACTGATAGGAACTTGCAGCTAATAAAACCCTATGTTAGGGCTCATAAAACAAACAAGTGTGAATGCTCTAGCTAGACTCATCCATGCTATGGCACCACATAAACCTTTTTTTCTGTGATATCTTCAATTGGAGGAGCTATACCTATGAGAGCAAAGTGTGCAGTAATAATGAAATGGATTGATCTTCTTTTATATTCTTTGAGTCATCTATAAGTGGAACAAAAGTAGAAAGATCAAAATAATAATATTTTATTCTTTTCTAATTTTGACTTTTGCCTTTAGTGGTACTAAAGGTCTTTTTGCACTTTCACTTTTAAACCTTATTGGTACTAAGGGTCTCTAAGTATATTTGACTTTTGCTCTAGCCTTTCAAGTGCCCCTGTGGTCAACACATGTGGTCAAGGTGGTCTTTCATCACTACTCAAAGTACATCATCATAAACAAAGAGAATTACTAATGCTTTTATCTCACACTCTGTGTGACACCAAGATCGGGTACTAAGGTGTCTTAACCAAGGGTAAATAAGCCTCGGAGAAGATCGCAAAGCCCACTGATCAATGGTCAGAGTGTCCAACATGCCTAGACCTGGTCTAGGGCTTATAGTGTCGTCCTGGTAACAAACTAGATGCCTCAGCCATAGGCTGCATAATTTGACACTAGGTCAAATACTTGGTAAGAGACCAAGCGCCTCCATTCTCTCGGAGAATGGCCCTGAACCTCGTGCTGAGTCCCTCTATTTGAAGGAATGGCTACTCAGATCTAAGCTGAGTCTACCAGTACTAGAGTGGTTCCACATCCTGCTCCCGGACCAGATGTCACCGTTCAACATAATGGTCACTCAACTCAAGGTTGAGTCCCCCAATGCTAGATTGGGTCCATATCGTGGTCTTGGACCAGATATCATCATTCAGTAGAATGACCACTCAACTCTAGGTTGAGTCCACACCGTGGTCCCGAACCAGGTGTTCCCATTTTCCTAAGAGAATGGCTCTCGATGCTGCTCAAAAAAATCAACAGAGATTAGATAGTAGCCTCATTCTCTCTTAATTTGATTCGGTTATTATATTATTGTCCTATTATCATAGATCTTGTAGTTGCTCCGATAGATGAATCCTTATACAAGATGGCAGAGGGGAAAGGAAACTAAAGCTATGACCTATGGAAACCCTAACCCTGAAAAGATGGATGGTTGTAACGTTGATTAAGGATACCTTCTCTTTATGCCACTAGAGAAGCCGAGTGACAAACGAGGAGACCCAGATCAAACCTGAAAGGAAAGACCTAAGACTAATCACCGGATCAGACTCCAAACAGAGAATTCGTAAGGTGAGTGTCTGAAACCCTAGATTCAAGGAAAAGCCACAAATTAAGGATACCCGAGTGGGGTGGCTATTTGAGATTGAAAATGTCACTCAACTGTTTAAAATAGATGGCTTACATAGATTTAAGTTAGATCTAGGATTTTAGTGTGCTGGTTCAAATGATCAAATTCGAATCCTAGGGGGTTTAAGCAGATGACTGAGAAATCCCCAAGACGAAGATGACAGTGACAATTATGGCTTCCTGCACACTAGCTGGGATGAAAGATTTGATAATGAAAAATACCCAGAAGAAACCAGTCAAAAAACAATGGGAAAATGGCTAACTTGTTGAAGGGGGTGTTTTCTCCCAGACAGAGACCAGTTCTTGGAGTGGGGCAGAGGATTGCAATCTAGACGTTTTTGAGGGAGAGGGGGTTTTTCAGTATGCCTCACAAAATCTAGATCGTCGAATTTGCAGATTCCTAGTGCAAATTGGTCTGGTGATTTTTCTTAATGCTAAATGATGGTTTTTTAATGAAAAATATTGATGGGCAATGCATGAAAATCAAAAGGTGGAGAACTTACCTAAGAAACATACCTGAATCATTGCTGATGACTTCCTAGATGATGAAGAATGCCTTTCTTGAGACGAAATAAGATTTCCGGATAAGCTTTTGATGAAGTGTTGCTTTTGCTAGTGTCCCTAGCGCCCCTGTTTGCTTGCCAAACTAAGAAAAATCATTCAGAATGGCAGATAAACGGGAAATGTAAGCCGAAAAGAGTACAAGGTGAAGAAATCATAAAGAAGTTCAACTCCTTGATAACCAATGTTCGAGATATTGCAACAAGGCAAATTCCCCCCACCAATGCGCCTCTCTCAGAATCGCCTCCTTCAACCTTTAAGTAAACGGGTAGAAGCTAAGATACAAAAGGTATGTCGGATATATCTTAGTGCAGAAGAAAAGCACTGTCAGTCATCAACTCATTCATTCATCAAGCAAGTAAACAAGATTGTAGTCTCAGACAAAATCTCTTTATTCCAAAATCTCTTTATTCCAATTCCGGTGCCAAAGCTCACAAATTACAATGGGGGGGGTCACCTCTCTTAAATAGTTTGAGAGAGACATAAAACCTAACTTAGTTTATCATCCAACGATTGAGATTATAACATCATCAACGATGGAGATCAAAATATATCAATCAATAAATGGATCAAGTGACTAAGTTAAAGAGGGGGCGCAGTTTGCTTAATGACGCCCCTGTAAAGTGAAATGTCACAACATAACATAAGATATGACATGATAGAGCATAGGATGGGGTCACTAGGGGCTTAATTAACCCTAGGCCCCTTTACAAGTTCATAATATAAGATATAACAATGAAATACAACAATAGCCAATTAGAGGGGGCGCCCCTTGGGGGGTCTTCCTCATTGGCTGAGCCATAAATAAATTATTCTGACATCTGCTGATTGAAAACTGCTAGAGGATTGTCTGGGATGCCGAGAAACGTCATCTGTCAAAGTTCCAAGCCATTTCCTTGACCCAGGAGTTCAAATCGATTTTCTCAGTGAATTTCTAGCTCATTTTTTGTTGGTACAATCTCTGGAAACTGATAAATCCAACATAACTCATTCCACGATGCAAACTGGGGCAAACTGATTGTTTTGGATTTGGAGACATAGAAGAATGGTACAAGTGATTACTCATACCCCCTGGAACACTGCTCTGCTCTGGGAGAACCAAACATATTGCCATCTCGAAAAAGAATAGATCATTTGGCCAATAATTAAGTGATAATAATCAATTTTTTGGAGAACCAGGGCTAAACTCTCAAAACTGAAATTGCAGTATTGGTCCTGAGCATGTTTCGAACAAATATGGACCATGTTGTATTTTTGAGTCGCTGCCTTGGGAACCATGATTGACTTGGTCAACTAAGTTGACCAGGTCAAAGTACTTGAAATCAAATTGAGACACTGTACTAGTATGATCTTGCCACATTCCAAGGTAAGACATGCTCCAATGATGTATATCAAAACCCAACTTGAGTTAGTTATTCATAATCATGGTTAGTCTTCTGGAAATCTACTTGCTCATGCCATACTTACAAAGTGTAATCAATGTGCTATAGATGGTGATGATGGAAGAACCAGGCTAAGGCAAAGGGGAAATAACTTTGACTGACTTTGACTCAGTGATCTATCCGACTGATAACCAATATACTCTACCAAGGATGGAGGTGCCTCACAGATGGGTGAAGTACTTGGGTATGCTTCCCTTAGACTTTAGCAAGTTTTCCTTTGCAACTTTATAGCAAATATAGGTCAACCTTCAAAGGTAGGTGCCCTGGAAGCCTTCGGGGCGCTAGTACTGACAAAGACCCAGTCTTTCTAGGCTAGTGTCGCCCTGTGGCCCTATGGGGACCATTGAACCAAACGCAATACAAGGAGTGAGTGCTCATCCTTTGACCATTAACCTTTCAATGACTTTCACAATTTTTAAAAGATAGTAGCCAGCCTACAAGAGCAGGTGCCTTGGAAAACTTCTGGGCTCCAGTAAATGACTAAGGCTACCCGTTGCCCGTGAGCAGTCCATAGCCTCGACGGGTTCGCCTCTCCCTGGTGCCCTTGTAGAGGGCAAACTAAGCCTTACATTATACAAAGAATGGGTGCTCAATCTCTTGGCCATTGACTACCTTTTTTCAATATTCTAAAGTTTTGCATCTTTTATATGTAGCTTTTATGTGTTCTGATGCTTTAGTGTTTAACAACACTGTTATGGTGGATCACCTGTTTTGAGGACTTAAGGAGGACAACCATGTACACGTAGCCACACTGGCCAAGACACATACTTCATAGCTCGAGACACATAACAATGTGGAGTCTGTGACACATAGTGGTCAGAATGGGGAAAGGGTCTTCAATCTCACAAGTCTCTATCAGTCTTTGTCATGGGGTAGGAACAAAAGTGGATGAACTGGATGGACGGGTACAAATGTAGTGGAACTAACCTAGCAGTAACGGTTACGTTTTGTTTGTGTATGGCATGGGCAACAGTCTTCACTTTGGGTTCCTTGATCAATGATAACACAGGTTAGAGCAATACATAACATATAACATAGGTGACCATAATCATCCTAACATGACAAGCACATGTATCTGAGATACATCACAGAGCAACAACTAAACCAATGAAATATACTTGATCTCACCATGTATACTTGTCTCCAACTGATAAGCCCTTGACTGTTTGTACCAACTCCTGATCTGCTGCTCTGCTGAAATGAACTAGATCATCACCAAAATCCTCTCAATGGACTCCTGAGTCTCAGTCCTGGCAAGGAAAATATCAAGAACAAGGCTGTGAAGTGGAATGAAGCTGTTGAGATCCATGCTGATATCCCATGTAAAAGTAGCTCAGAATAGAAAAAGAGACAAGTCTGCATGCTGCATCATGGAAGCCTGGCTGAAAATGTATATGTGATAACATGTCCCTGAATTTCATTAAAGTCTATTGTTTCATGAATTCTCTATGTGATTGAACATGAGCATTTTATGATTGTTATTTTTTCTCTATTTATGTTTTAAATCTACTTTTGGCATCAAATTCTGCCTTGCTATGCATTAGTATTTGGTGAATTGCCTTAAGTAGGTAGCCAAAAGTCTGCTCACTTTTGGAAACTCTGAGTTGGTAATGGAGGATAATAATGTAAATGGGTTTGTTGATGTCCAGTGGAGGTGGATGTGGGCACACTACATGTATAACGGTATGAGATAATAGTTGAAAAGAATGGGAAAACATTGAAGAAACAGGGGACTGCTATTAATTTTAGTCACTGGAAATGTTTACAGTGTCGTTGATCACATTGATGACCATGATGCAGGGCCCTATGGTGTTACCTGGAGAATACCTGTGTTTGAGAGGATTCTTTTCGAATCCCACACTCCTAAATGCCATTGAAGGTAAACATACTTGTGGAGGGGGGGACTCTTTAATATGTTGTTGCCTTCGAGCCTTGGACTAGACTTGGAGGGAAGTCATTGTAGTTTTGCAATGAGCTGTGGAGCTGAAGGGATGTGAAGATCATGAGGGAACACAAATAAGGTGGCAATGCACAACGGTTTTACTATTGTCCTACTTTTCCAATCATCTGTTGGTTTCTGATGTAACATATCTTATAACCCGAGAAGACAATCCTTAGAGGAAACCTTCAACTGATTGCACCTGTAAGGATGCCAGCCTCAGAAATAGTGAACAGAGTTTGGCAGAGGGAATTGATGATTGCAAAGCTGTGATACTACTTGGTGTGAACTGCTGCAGGATAGCTGGGGTAGTGTTGATAATGTTATGGTTAGAGATTAGGATAAGAAATTTGATTCTTCTTATAATGACCCAATCTCATATTTCATATTGTATTGGATGGGTGGATTGCTCATATGTTCCACATAGCCCTTTTTCACTGTAATAATGATCGTTCAAATAATGTTATTTGTGTTTGTAAGAATTTTAGTGTTTGTTAGTTATACTTTTAAGCTTTGTCAAACATGGAAACGTCATCTAGGTGTATTTGGTTTACCTGCTGGATATGATTTTCGTTTGAATGTATGTGGTCAAGCTATCCGATTTGTTGAAAAATGGCTTTGGCAGATAATGTTTTAACTTGCATTGCCACTTAGAAAGTTCCAAAGCAACTTTTTAATATAATATATTTACATCTTATTGTTTGCTGTCTAATTATGCAGGTTGCATTCGTGTGTCTTCAGACACAAAAAATTTGCTTATCAAAGAGTTCCAACTTCTATCGAGGGTACTCAAAGTTGTATCTGGGGTATGAGCCTTATTATTTCCTTGTATTTATTTAGATGTCTTAAATGATCTTATATTATAGACCTGTAAGATGGGTTATACAATAATTTGTCATCTGATATATGTGCTTTTGCTAGTATTCTTATGATTAATCTTTTCTGAATGGCTTTGAGATGCAGATTCCGGAACAAGCTCATTCTGGTTCTATTCTAAAGAATGTTGTGTTTGGAATCTTTGATGATGGAGGGAATATTGATTCCAAGATGAATGGGTGCCATCATACATTGACAGTTGATTTGTGTACTATGAGTTCTGTTCAATACACTTTCATTGAGGGAAAGTGTACGGTCCCTAAACTTCAGCTTCCAGAAGACTCTGGATTGTTGGAATTTAAAGCTTTCCATTCCTGGCGTACAGAGCTCTTTGTGCATATTAAGGTAATAACAATCATATCTGATTCATGGGATTCAACCTGTCTACAATGAGCAGTTCCTACATGGGTTGTTTTTCATTTCATTATATGAGAGTTCAGATTTGGTAATATTATTATGATATTCGACAAGTACAAATCTTGTATCTTCTAGGTTGATGTTCTTCCAAATCCACGGCTAGAGATGGTTAGTGTTCCAGAGCAACCTTTGGATGATGGAGCAGTATGTCATGCTTACGATGAGAGCACAGCAAGTCAATCACAAATAAGTAATCAAATTGTATTAAATGAAGCAAGATTGTACATCGAGTCTTTAATGAGCGAGACGACGGTGAGTGATTTTCTTTTCTTTAAGAACTAAAGTTTAGAATTGCTTGGGTCTATGGTTATATTTGCTTACACAAAGTGCATCCAAGCATATGTGCACATAATGTCATCATTGAAAGGAACTTGACAAAACTTATCTTTACTAAATTGAGATGGAACAATCGAGTATTAAATGGCCATATTTTCTATTACTCTTTGACAGTCTTTCATGTTTTTGTAGAGTCTGTGCATTAGGATGGGATGCTCTAATAGATAAAAAGCTCTTTGGGCAATCTTTTTGTTGTTGTGGTTTGTTTTCATTGGTTTAGAAGCAATGAAATTCTTAGAGCGTGTATTTCATGATGAGCATTACAATGACTCTAATTTTCCAAATGAATCCTAGTCTTTCAAACCATGCCCAAGTGTGGATTTCTCAACTAACAATAACAAAGAGAAAACTCTGGCCTTGGAACTCGAGTTGTTGAAGAGTTGCATACTTTGAGTCAAGAGTCAAGTTGTACCCATAGTTATCAGAATCAGGCCGGTCATCGAACTGGTCAAAGCCCAAAAAATATGAACCAGATTGGAACTGGGAAAATATCAGACCAAAAAACTGGTCAACAAAAGAATATGTAAAATATTCAAATTTTGGAAAAAAAAGCATATATATATATATGTGTGTGTGTGTGTGCATGAATCGAAACCATTATAAACAATTATGCAAAGTTTCTCATGTATATGTCAAGTAAGGGTGCATATAAGTAAAATAATGTCGACTGTAATCCATATCTGACCAAAAATACATAAACAAAGAGGCTCTAAATGGTATCTAGAGTCCAAAACATTTCATGCTACAACAAATAACTGCATATCATCAAAATCATTGTCTATATTGAGATCCTACATATGAATAGTACGCTGTGATCCCCTTCCTCCAGGCTCTAGCCCTTTCCTTTATGTTGAAACTCAAAGTTGGTCCTCCAAGGACATTAGTCAACACCTTACAATGATGATGAAACTTCTTATTCCAAGCTTTTAAAACAAGGTAGAAAAAGCTTTCTGTGCTTACTAAGTGATTTTGCTATAGGGAATAATACTTTTTTATTAAGGTCATGACAGAGGACTTGAACAATTAACACCACAAACATCAAGGTACATAGAAGGTTTGGTGTGCTTGAATAAATACCAATCCCATACCCTCATACATGATAGAGTCCAATGGAAGTGTTGCAATCTCGATATCCTGAAAACTTTTGTCTGTTGAATTTTGAATGGGATCTAAAATTGTACTTTTTGCATATGAAGTGCAATGAGGTTGAATTCTATTTTTTAAAAGAATTTAATGTTTCCAATTATTATTGATGATTACCAGAGTCTAGGGCTTACCTTTTTCTATTTAATTTTTAAAATTTCATGTTCAAAACTATGTCATGTAGATTGGTACAGAACCGGTTGGTTCCGTATGGAGCCGATCGGTTTGGGCACACAGAACCGGCTGGTTCAGTACAGAACTGGCCATTTCTGGTCAGCAACACTGAAACAGACCGGAAAATACCCATAACTGATCTGGCTAAACGGTTTGCCAGTTCTGGTCTGGTTCTGATAGTGATGGTTGTACCTAGGTTTGCAAAATGTAGCAAATTTCCTCTAATCCTCCAAATGAATCCATATCTTGTCAAACCACGCCCAAGTGTGGATTTCCTCAACAAACAATATGAAAGAGAAAAATTGGGTCTTCCAACTCAAGTGGTTGGAGAGTTACATTCGTTGAGTAAAGAATCAAGTTGTACCTAGGTCCTTTGTTCTCTAATTGTCATGTTCATTCTTCTCATAGATTGAAAAGGGAAGATGTCATAAGAGTCTATAACATTAATCTAAATAATATTTTTTTGGTAGTTATGTTTAGGATCAAATTTGCTATAGTGATGATGCAATATTTTGTCCTTTGAAAGCAAAATTTGTTATTGAAGTAACATGCTAGGGAGAAACATAAATATCAATTGAAAAAGTATTGCAACCAAAGGAAGTTTGATATTCTTTTTTTATTTTTTTATTTGGCCTTTTTGGGTATTGGAAACTTTACTGGTTGAATATAGAATCAAGTATTGTGTGTCTTTATGCAAAAGGAAGGATATGTTAATTGCGGTACTAAGTAACTAAAGTATTAATGCTTTTTAATCAATGTACAGTTTCTATCATGATTACAATCTCGATTGCCAATCTCAATTTTTGTTCCACTTTCTTAGACAATTCATTGATTTTTGGTCAAATTTCATTATCAAATCATTAGTACATAAGAGGCCCCATTCATATGCTTGTTGTACTCATTGATAACTCCTTGCTTCATGCCTTGATTTGATATTTGGACAGGCTAGATGGTTTAGGAGAAGACAATGGTGGTTCTTTTGCTTGTGGTTGATATATATATGATGTTACAGGCTGTTTTGTTACCATGACATGGATATGTTGTGCTTTCATTCCACATTAATACTCTTATTCTAAATTGTGTGCCTATCAGCCTTGTTACTAGGTGTGTGTTCCCAGATGCATAACAATTGTGTGAAGGAGACTGTTTATTTCTGGGATTTAATTTTACATTAATACTCATCTTCTAATTGTGTTTTAACATTGTTAGTTGCCGCTTGTTATGAACAATCTCACGTATGTAACAATTTCAAGAAGGATATGGTCTACAAGGCATTGCATTGCTTGTAAGAAAAACATTGCCGATCTAGACATTGGCTTTGAGGTGGAAGTCACCAAGTTGATGTGATAATGGCCTACCTCCCCCTGATACTAAATTTTTGGCAGTTTGCACATCATGCTTTGAGGACCATCTTTGTCTTGGGGATACTATGTATTTGATGTTATAGGCTATCTTGCCACAATATCATATCTCTAATAGGATTTTGTTCCACATTAATATCCCTCTCCTCTTATAATCTATGTGTTGAATTGATATAATTATGTTCCACACTAATTCCCTAAACTCTTCTAAACCACGACTTGAATTGTTGTTGGGTGTGTCTTGTAGACAAAAGATGGCTTACAAGATATTACTTGAACCGAAATCTTACGAATTTGGAAGTTGGCTTCGGGGCACATGTCCTTCGGTTGCTTTGATTGCATCCTTCCTCGCTTTGGTATTAAAATTGGCAACGATTTGTGTCATGCCTTGTCGGATGTCTTTGGCTTGTGGTTGTTATATATGTGATGTTACAGGCTATCTTGTTCATATGGCATTCTCCATTGGTGGGATTTTGTTCTACATCAATAAGCTTCTAAATTGTGTGTGCTAGCATTTTTTGTTGGGGGTATGTTATGAATAATGGCACCTATATAACAATTGGGAGATGGAGATGGTTCATAAAGAATTCCACCCCAAAACTTTTGCAAATTTAGTTGGTGTACAAGACCATGGGTTGATGTGATAACATTTCACCTTGGACTATTACTAATTCATATATACGGTTTTGGTGTCATGCCTTGTGGGCAATGGTTGTTGTCTTTGTCGTGTCAAAATCTATCTTACTTCAATGGCATTATCCTTATCTTGGCATTTTGTTCCACAAGGAAGTGGTGCCTCTTGCTAACCTAATGGTTGATATACTGCAGGGTGAGTATGCTTGTTTGCTTGGCCTTCCCCTTTCCTTCTTTTTGTGGGAAAGCTAAAGAAATTCTGTTTATCAATACTTTGAGTAACCCTTTCACATGCTTACATGAAACGGCCATGTATACCTGTGTGTGCATGCTTCTGTGTATCCATGCAAGCATATTTGCTTGTGTGCACAAGAAAACATGTGAGTTGTGTGGGTTAAATTTCATATATGGGTGCAGACAGAAAATAACTATAATATTAATATTCATGAAATGCTTGTGCAAGTACATCTTAAATACATCTTCCCAAAGTGCACCAGTACCACCTTCTAATTTAACGTTCTCTACGTCTTCTCACATTACACAGTGCCACCTTTTCAATCTAGTCTTGTCTCACCTTTTCATGTAACCTTCTCTCAATACGTGAATATAGCACCTCTAAGTTGCTTAATTATAATATAACATTAATTACATATCATTGTATGAAAGTGGTCAAGGCATCTAACCTCCACCTAACTTTATAATTTAAGATTAATCACATATTGTTTTATTAACTTGGGGTTAAGCCACCTATCCCCCAGCTGACTTTATAACTTTCACTGCACATATAATATGAAATATACTTTATATTTTCATGTTATATTCAACACCCCCTTTTAATACACATTGAATTCACTACTTAATCCCCCTACAACCAATACAGAAATTACATTCCCTGCTTAATTCCCCTCCAACAAACACAATACTCCATACTTCAATAAGTTAATAACTTAAGACTTTTACAGAGGAAAAGTTAGAAGATCACATATTTGTCAACTCCCATTCACATATTTGGTTATCAATCGCGGACCACTGGTTTACTAGAAGAACCTCTTGGGTACATTGTGTTCAATTGTCACTAAACCTTGGAAATGACCTTTTTGTGGAACAATCATAAACTCATTAGAGGAAATTTCAACTCAAAATGGGCCTTTTAACTTTTATTCAAATTCCATGTCATTATGTGTTAGCCAATGAAATTGCTTTAAATTTGAAATACCGTATAGGTCTTAAACACTTTTTTAATATAAATTTGGGGATAGGTATCATTAAAAAAACTACTTTTTTTGTTTGTATTTTTGTCATATCTCCATGTGTTTTTACTCAAATTTCGATCGGGAGAGCTCGTTAGATGCGGAATTAAATTTTGCATCCAACGAGTACCCACTTGGCATACTTTTGATGGACCCCGCTACCCCAAAAACAAGAAATACCTGAAAAAATGGAATGATGATGTCATCATTCCGTTTTTCAGGTATTTCTTGTTTTTGGGGTAGCGGGGTGTGTCAAAAGTATGCAGAGTGTTTACTCGTTGGATGCGGAATTAAATTCCGCATCCAATGAGCTCTCTCGATCGAAATTTGAGAAAAAACACAAGGAGATATGTCAAAAATACAAACAAAAAAGTAGTTTTTTTATTTTCTTCCTCCAAAATTAATAAATATTATTTTATTATTTTAACTATTATTTTATTAGTTCATTTTAGGAGGCCCATTTTGAGTTGAAATTTCCTCTAATGACTGTGGCTGCTTCCTGGAGTGTGTTGCAACTCTTCCATGCCAAAAAAAAGTCAGCTCTATCGCTGTGCCTTCAACTTGTCCTTGTGACTGTAACAGTTCTATGGATATCCTGGCATCTTCTCCTTACAACATCAGGCAAAAAGATTCTTTTCTTGTCCACAAGATGATCACCAATATACATTCAAATTTCAATCCCTTTTTCTGGAGACTGCTAGTTGTATTTCTGAAATTTATGTTTCACAGCAGTTATATCAGCAGGTATAGCAGCGGTGAAACAACCCCTTGGAATTCTCGAGGAAGATGTTAAATCACTTACCAATTGTCCTTTTATGTAGTTAAATCATCAAGACATATATAACTGTAAATACTAAATAACATTACGTGAAGAACATACATGGCTGAAAATGAAATTTGGAAAGTGCACAGTTTTGACTTTTGAGCAGCAGCAGGGAAAAACTTCATTTATATACTCAACATGAAGTACATGTACACATCATAGCCTTCTCTCAAGGCTAGTGCAAATCCAGTAGCTCTCGAAAACCTTATCTAGGGTGAATATGAAAACCCTAGCTCAGTTAATGAGTTCCAATATGCAAGAATCACTTGAACACATTCTCCAAGGCAAGACACCATCTTCTCTTCTTCTCTGACATACCCTAAGTTACCAGGATACGGATACGGATCTGCCAGTTTTTTGAAAAGCCAGGATCCGGATAAATTTGAAAACATATTTGGAGTTTAAAAAACAAATCCATTTATGAATCACGACATTAAAACTGAAATCATTAGACATTTTATAAACTTGAAAATTGAAATGATGCATCGTGCCTCGTACAAAAAGCCAAAAGGATAATCCGATAATATGATATGTCATGATAGTAAATACAAAAATGAGTGTCTCATCAATGATCACTCTAGTAATATGATAATGTAGAGTGAATCTAGCTACAAATCCTGAAATGGGTCTACATCTTCGTAATCTGTATATGGAAACTCTACTTGTACATCGACATCATGAATAGATGATGCGGGGCCTGGAATCGACATACTTGTACTTTGGTAAATTATGGTTATATTGATCCATGTGTTGTATGTTGAGCTCGTCTCCACCATTGATAAAAACATTTTATCTTTTAATCTTAGTCACTCGTTTTTAAAGTGGTTAGGATTCGGTTATGATTGTGGTTCTTTCATTTCTATTTAAAGGAGAGAGCTTCTCATTTGTAAGGGGTCTTTGGCTCTTGGATCTGAATAATAGAAAAACTTTTTTCTGTGGAAATTTTTCTGGATCTGCTTTGCATTTGATGTGCTCAAATGGTGATTAGCTTGTCTTCAGCTTTCTAGCATTGTGGAAATTCTCGTGAGATCTATATTTTTTGGGGCTATCATTGTTTTGTCTACAGGGGGACGTTTTGGCTGGAGCGTTTTTGTAGGGGGACCTCAACTCGATCGGTTCTCTTCGTCTTGGATCATGGGGTTTTCATTAGTTTCTTTGTGATCTATGATTACTTCATTTTACTGTCTTGTAGCATTCAATTTCTTTATTTTGTATGTGCAAATCTGATATGGTTGACGTTTGCTCATGCAGGGTAGGGGGCGCTTTGGTGGCTTGGAGCTTGCATATGCCATAGAAATCACGGGGATCTTCCAGAATTGATCGGGATAGCAAAGATCGTCACTGTTACAAACTTCTACAAGATTTTCTAGGTAAGATCCAACAAGTAAGTTTTTCTTTCTCAGATCTTATTCCATTTACCTTGCTAAAATTCAACTTTTTCTGAAAACTCCTAAAACACTAAAAGACCTAAAAATCAATAAATCAGGGAACCGTCTGATATTTTGCCCAACCATTTCTGGGTTTCATAGATCGGGCCTCCCCTTCATCAAATCAATCGAAACACTGGTCAAATTCCTCATAGTTTGACCTAGATTTGATTTTTAAGCAGAAAACTGCATAACCCCGCACTAAAAATTTGACTTGCTGGGGTTTTGAGTTTTTTTGAATTCTAACTTCACAGAAGGGTAGATCGGGTCCCACACAGCCTGAATCAACCCCAACGCTGTGCAACTGCTTGGCCATTTGGCCTAGATCTGAAAAATTGACTGAAATTGCCCTTGCGTCGTCACTGAAAACTGGACGTCTTCACTGAAAACTGGACTTTTTCGGAAGTGATTTTTTCTGAAATCTGACAAGATAAGCTGATAGATCAGGGCCCAAGCATTTTAGAACACCCCCAACGCTGTGCTAGTTCATCCCGGTTGCCCTAGATTTGAAAAATCAGTTTTCAGCCTCCTAGCCCCATCATCAGATTTTGACTTTTCTAGATCTGATTTTTCTGCTGATTTCCTGATTTGGGCTTGTAGATCAGGTCTCCTTGACCTTTTTTCTTCCTCAACGCTAAGCCATTAGCCTCTCGGTGACCCTAGAACTGCAGATCTATCCTCCTAAGCCTTAGCGCTAGCCATCAATAGAGCTAGGTTTCTTGTACCTCAGCTTTTTTGGACCAACTACTTTCTAGGTTCGTATATCAAGGTGTCTCCTAGGTGAGTTCTCTGAAATATTGGTGTACTGCTGACTTCATTGCCCAATGCACACAACATTGATCTCCTAGCTAGTGCTGCTTTTAGGCTCTTAGCCTTTGCCCTTTACCAACATTTACTGATAGCTCAAATACCTTTCATTGAGTCCGATTTCTAGGTACTAGATAGTCTCAGCGCTTGTCTTGCTCACCCTGTCACAGTTACGTATCCAAGACAGTGGTCACCTCCACAAGTTGCTAGTACCTAAACCCTAGAGCTAGGGTTTCCATTCACCTTGCACCTTAAGTACTCTGAAGCCCCATCTGATCTTCTTTTGGTGTCTAGGTTCGATCTCTCTTGTAGGGAGTAGATCCGGGTCTCCCCCATTGTTGTCCTGGACTAGGATAACATAAAGTGAAGGCTGCCTTGATTGACGTAACAACCATCCATTTGGGAGTCTAGGCAGTTGTGGTTCCAACCCTTAGTTGCTTGCCCCTTTGTCATCCATTCTAGATCCACTTCAAGCAGGCAACTAGAAGGCAGGTGATAACAGTGTGGTCATTTTGTTCTACCTTTCGGTAACTATGTCCTTGACTTTATTATAAAATGTTTCAAAGGGGTCATTATCATTTTCCTTGATAATTTCCTGTATCCTCTCCAGCATACTATCTATGTTCTCATAGAATTCCCCCAAGCAAGGCATATCTTTGTCAAAAACCTTGATCATGGTCAAGATTGGCTCAGTAAACTGCAGAAGGTATTGGACCTTGTCCCACCATGCATCATAAAGAATGATAGACTTGATCTTCTGTCCTCTATCAGAAGTGGAAGTCCTCCATGATTCCCAAAGAGGGTCAATGGCCATCGCCTGTAATGCTTGTTTGACCTCCACAAGCCTCTTTATGACTAGGGTGTGGGTGGCAAAACGGGTTTCAACAACCTACAAGTTTAAAAATTTAAACGTTAAATAAAAAATCATAAATGAATAAAATTAACAATTCACAATACAAATAAATAATATTGATTTAATAAAGGAGTACTTTCAGTAGCTCCAACTTTGCAAAAGCTCGATATATGGGCTTGGGACATTGAATGGTTGGTGATGAACATCTAGATTTCTTTTGCTGCTACATATACCTCATTGATCCACTCAATCTCACCATTCTTGGCAAGCATAAGGTTCAATGAATGTACTGGACATGCAGTCCAGAAGATGTGATCATTTCGACCCTCCACAATGAACCCTGCAACTCTACAAACCTGTGCATTGTCCGTAATGACTTGGACAACATTCTGTGGCCACACAGTTTCGATTGCATCAATAAGAATTGAGAAGATGAATGATGCATCTTTCTCTATTCCACTGCAATCAACAACCTTCAAAAACATTGCCCCTTGGGGACATATTACAATAACATTAATTAAAGGGCGGTTTCTTTGGTCTCTCCATCCATCAGAAATGATGGACACCCCTGTTTCTACCCATGTATCTTGGATTGACTGTAATTGTCTATTCACAGATTGTCTTTCTAATGTTAACAAAGTAGTGCGAACCTTTTCATAAACAGGGCTCTTTTACCCTTGTGGCGCTTCATTGACTGCCTTAATCATTTGTTGCCAATAGGAGGATCACACTAAATTAAATGCTAGTCCATTTGCATATATGCAACGAGCTACATGCTCATCAACTACATCTCTGCCTTGGTTATTAAATGCTGCTTCAAGAGGCCCCAAAGAAGGCCTCTTATTAGCTGTAGCCGTTGATCTAGACGGCAATGGAGGCCTTGTTGTAGAGCCTTGCATAATGAGTTTTCCCTTAACAACTTTCTTATCAGCGACATCTTGCAAAGATGCATAGTACTTGATTTTTGCAAGACTCAAACCTTGTCCAAGTTTACCATTTGCATTAGGTGGGCCAATGCATAACTGCACCCCCAGGTTTGTATGCTTGGTGAGATGTCCCTTCACCCTAGTGTATGAGCCATTTCGGGTGGAACCACATTCACTACATTTCCATATGTGAGAGCGACCCCCAGGATTTTTGCCAATAATTTCCACAAACTGCCATAGAGGAGATTTTGGGTCTTTACAGGCATTTGCCCCCCCCTCAATTTGTTGTGGTGGTTCCATGTATATGGGTCTGCATATATTTGAAATTTATAAATTATTATTAATGTGTACTCCCAATCCATAAATCAATGCAAGTAAACAAATTAAACAATAAATAAAGTTATTGTTTACTAGTTCATTACTGTTAGTGTTAACTGTTTATTAAAAATAATATCATAAAATCATAAAATCATAAATCATAGTTCACTGTAACAGTGAACTATGATTTATGATTTTATCATCTATCATTTTATTGTTTAATAAACACTAACAGTTGCTCTGTTAGTGTTTTTTTTTAAAATAAAATGATAGATGATAAAATCATAATTCGTAGTTCACTGTAACGGTGAACTATGATTTATCATTTTATTTAAAGAAAACATTAACAGAGCAAGCTAACAGTGAACTATGATTTATGATTTTATCATCTATCATTTTATTGTTTAATAAACACTAACAGTTGCTCTGTTAGTGTTTTTTTTTTTAAATAAAATGATAGATGATAAAATCATAATTCGTAGTTCACTGTAACGGTGAACTATGATTTATCATTTTATTTAAAGAAAACATTAACAGAGCAAGCTAACACCTCTGATCTCTGAATACTCTGAGTTAAAAAAAAAACAATAACTCTGTTTTTTTAATATTTTTTACCAACTCTGAATTTTCATTTTATTTAAAAAAAAAACACTAACAGTCCGAAAGTTCAAAAATATTGTTCATGGATTATTGTTTAAATAATAAAAATCTCACCTCGTAACAGTTGCAGTTGGCAAAGGTATTTGGCAGTTGCACACTGCACAATGACCGGAGTTGGAGTTTGACTACACATTGCACACTGTCGGCGGATATCTTTCAAAAGTTTCGATCGGTGGATATTCTGGAACAGACTGGCGGCTCTGATCCGTGAGTGGGGTAGGGCACTCTTCCCTATCAGAAGACGCCAAAGAAAGAAAACTAAAAAAAAAAACCCTTTCTGTCTGCTCCTGTCTGCTGCGCGCGATGAGTTTGCGGAGTTGTGAGTGGCCGGTGGGGTAAGGGCAGTCTTATATTTTATTGCAAATTAAAATTTATTAAAATTAAACTGCCAGCTGTTGGATCAGGCCCACCAAAACACAACTCGACTCCTCCCTTTTCGTGGATCCGTTTTCAATTCACGGGATCCGTTTCCAGCGGGCAGAATACGGTTCCGTAATCGACGACGACGACAATGAGGCGGATTCGTGCCGTATCTGGGCGGATCCGGATCCGGTTCAGAATTGCGAATTCGTGGAAGCTTCACCTAGTCTAGGCAATTCCGGTAACACAAGTTTTACCACTAAACACTGTTCCCTAGACCTCCAAGATGTTCCAAGATGCTCCAGGAAGGCCAATAAACCTTGGTGACCCAAGAGAGAGATATCTAGTGCAAGAGAATATAGAGAGAGAGTAAGAAGATTTGTGGACACAACTCCCTAGGGCACATCTCACCATAAGAGTGAATAATAATAATTGGGAGTCTCTCTATCCTCTATTTATATGAGAGGTAAGGGAGGTCAACAATACAATGTGGGCCTAATTCCTTACATGCAACCTACAATAAGGTCATGCAGGCCAACAATACATTGTGGGCCTAATTCCTTACAAGCAACCTATAATAAGGTCATTTAGGCCAACACAAATGAGATGCTACACTAAAAAGCACATGTGTCATTGTCAAAGGTGATGTCATACACATTAAGGGCTCCAAGTTGATATGTGTTTATCATGAGATAGGCCCTCCATGGACTCTATCCATCCTCTTAAGTATGTATTCCACTAGGTGAATTGTACCCGACAAAAACATTGCCATGGCCTACGCATCCACGACCCAACTCAAAGCTGCTAAAAGGGGATTCTAGCAACCCCATGCTATCTAGGGCATGATGTCCTTCTACAATGTACAATAATATGCCTCCTAAGTGGGGCATTTTCCAAGCAAGTGAATTTGTCAGGTGGCCACAATGAAGAGCATTGACCAAACTATCAAGAGAACTCTTATGCCTAAGTGGAGAATACTAAGCTAAAAACCATACAAGGTCAAGAAATCACAAAGTAAGCTATTTCAACTATGTAAATCCACCACGAACAACATGTCCTATGCACCAATCCATCTCTGACAATCTAGGTGTTGAACAAACACCATGTACCCCAAAACTAATGAAGCACCCCAAACATGGTGTAAACACTCTTCAAGTAACCCAAAAAACTAACACCCCCTCTTTTGCAAGGAAATTATTTACACCAACACGTATTGAGTCATTGACTCCCATTGCAACTCCAACAAACCCACTTCCTTTCGAATTTATATTGGCTGTGGTCCTAGAATCAACCACTTTTAGCTATAAAAATCTGATCAACTATGCAATCATAGCATCTTGACCCAAAGAAGAATGACCACTTGTGAAACTTGGAGACATTGCTCTATTTTGTGCAACTTAGCTTTGAAATATTCTCTCGAGCACAAACACCTTGAGGTAAAGGCATCCAAGAAGGAGCAAGCCCTTTTAGAACAATGTACACCAACTTTTGATCCTCCACCTTGTCCAAATGATGGCCAATTGATCCTTCAATTCACTGATCCTAGTCAAGTAGCTCACCATGTTCATGCAAATGGATGAAAACTAGTTTTAGAAGAGCAACTGTTGAGAAGAACAAGAGTTTTGAAATAACTCAACCAAAGAATCAAACATATTACCTATCTTCTTATCTAAAATGTGTGAGATGAAATGGTCCTTCACAGATTCAAAAATGGTTCTCTTCACTTTGGCTTTCATCTTCCAATGTGTGGCCCATTTTGTTGGATCGATAGGTTATGGAATTTCCTTCTCAACATGATCCCAAAGATTGAACTCCTTAACAATGATTTGGAGCTTGAGCTTCCATATGAAAAAATAGTGGAATGTCCCTCCATCTTGTCAACACTCTCTAAAGACCAAGAGGCACCTTAAACAACTTAAACAATTTTCATGTAGACAAAATGAGCAATATATGAAGTAGACGAAAATCTTTGATAATAAGAAGAAGCAACCCTTTTGAGGATCAAGGTGCTTCTCTCAAGCAACCTAGGGTTTCACACCCAACAACCTCAAACAAGGTCAAGTACTTCTCCCAGAGTGCCAAGTAATCTCTAGTTGTAAAACAAGGTCCCTTTAAATCTAGAGTGATCAATGCAACAAGAATCTCTAATGCCTTGTGAAATTCCTAGTGCTAGTAAAGGTCTTTGACATTTGATGTAATATAGAAATTTCACCTCTAACCTTTGGAGTTTTCCCGAATGTTAACCTTGCAAAGTTTTGGCTTGAGGGCTGTTGTGAAAATGTGTATATAGAAGCCGAGGAAAGAGTGTAATATTTCACTTTCAAACAGTCCAAACTTATCGGGAATTCAAAGAGAAAAGATGTGAAAGAACTTGGATAAGTTCTAGTAGTCTAGGGTACATTATTTTACATAAGTCATATCTGAAAGTTATCTTTCAGAGGAGTTATAACAGTAGAACAAGAACAAGCATAGTAGCTGCAAAACAACCCGTTAGATTCCTCAAGGAAGATGTTAAATCACTGAACAATTTCCCTTTTGCTTATATCAAGTCATGAAGACATATTTCAATTGTCCTTTTATTTATGCCAAATCAACAATCCATATATAGCTGTAAATAAAATGCATGAAGAACATCAAATATGGAAAAAGCACAAGTTTTGGATAGATGAAAACTTCATTTATATACTCAAGATGAAGTACATGTGCATACCATAGCCTTCTCTCAAGGCTAGTACAAATCCACTAGCTCGCCAAAACTCTATCAAGGGAAAATATGCAAACCCTATCTCAACTAAGGAGCTCTAGTATGCAAGAATCACTGCAACACATTCTCCAAATAAGATGTCCTCCAAGATGCTCTAAGGCACTCCAAGAAGACCAAGAAACCCAAGTGGCTCAAGAGAGAAGAGTGAGATCAAATACAAGAGAATATTGAGAGAGAGGGAGAAGACCATTGCACTCTTCTCTCCAATTCACATCTTATCATAGGAGTGCTTGCAAGTGAGTGAATAATATTGAAGGAGGACACTCCTTTCTCTATTTATATGAGAGGTAAGGGAGGCCAACATTACAATGTGGGCCCAAGCTCTTACAAGGAACCTAGAATAAACTCATGTAAGCCAAACACAAGTGAGATGCTAGAGTTCAAGGTACATTTGTCTTGATCCTAGGAGATGTCGTATACAATAAGGGATCCAAGATGATGTAGCAACACAAGATAAGTCCACATGTCTTTGTCACAAGCCTCCACATACTCTATCCATCCATGTAAGGAATCTAGGTGATGTCGTACACAACAAGGGATCCAAGATGATGTAGCAACACAAGGTAAGTCCACATGTCTTTGTCACAGGCATTCACATACTCCATCCATCCACGTAAGCAGTGTATGCCATAGGTTCAACTGTCGCCTACAAGAATATTGTTGTAACCTAGGGTTCAACTCCATGCCTCCAATTGGAATCCAAGCGATGCAATGCTATCTAGGGCTTGGTGCTCTACTTCAGGATGCACAAGACTCCTCCCAAGTAGGGCATTTTTTAAGCAAGTGAACTCTTGGTGTGACCGCAATAAAGGTTATCCACCAAACTGTCTAGAGAACTTCAACGCTTTAGTGAAGAATGGGATGCCAACAACCATACGAGGTCAAGATATCATTGAACAAGCGCTCAACTTTGAAAATCCATCACGGACCATATTCATTGCACGAATCCACCTAGCACAATCGAGGGGCTCAACATGCACCATATAAACCAAAACTCATGAAACACCTCAATATGGTGTAAACACTTTTGGAGTAACCCAAAAAACTATTACTTTGATGGGTTTGCTTGATATTGTGTCCTCTAGATGGGAGCTATCCATTTTTTTTTGAAAGTTTAAACCTTAGGAAAATTTAAAAACCCCTTTTTATTTTATATTTCAGCATAGGCATTCACTCACAGCTTTTTAATTTTTGTAACTTCCCGTTTTGTTTTCTTATCTCACCATTACTAGGGTCTGTATGGTTCTCCTTTCAAGTCTCCAGGTCCCTGGTGTATTGCTTCGATATCCTGTTAGATTTCATTTCATATATTTTATCCCATGTTTAATTTATGGGTGTGTACACACAATAATACAATAATGTGTATTGAAATGAAATGAAATTATATCAATGTACACGTGACTAAAAATAGAATAACAAATGTTGCATATATTCAAGATATGTTGCAGCAAGTATATTATATAGGGTGGACAACAAGTATATTAGTGGATGACGCAATGTTGTCAGACCAATGTAGTGGATGGGTGTAATCTAGCCTTGGCAATGTAGAAGGAAGCCTTGGGGAGCCTCAGGTGGTCTACCCACATTACGCAAGGACCACTCTTTTTCATTTATCTCTCATTACATCATTTTTCTTCTACCACTGTGTCATCTAAATATCTCTCAATTGTCAATATATAGTGCCCATAGGTGGATTCAGGTGATTAGGCGATATAACTTTGAATTGTATGTTATATAACTTATATAGAAAACTTAATATACTTTCTATTTTTGTATTGTATTCTAACATGGGTGTGGTGATGTTGGTTGGTGGGCTGCGGAGGTTGTGTGTGCCTGTCATCGTGGGCATGTGGTCGGGACCACGTTGTGTCAGTGTGGGTGGAAGTGTGTGTGCAGACGTGTGTTTGTGTCTACATGTGCACATATTTGCATGTGCATCTGTGTGAGGGTCTTTGTGCTTTTCCATTTGCATGCATGCAGATGTGTCTGTCTGCATGGGTGTGTTTGTTTGTGTGTTTTTCTCAATTGTTTTATTATTCTCCTAAACATGTCTGATATTATATTCTCTTTTCCATTGCACTCCCTTTTAACAATGATGGGTATCCCAAAACCTTTGTTTACTAGAGATATATATCACTCCATTCAAGCTGGAACTGCTGATATCATCAATGAAATGATATTATCTTCTTCAATGACTGTTATAGGCTATGTTAGAGGGAGTTAGCTGATTAATGAAGTAATGATTTCATAGCAACAAGGTTTTCAGTTACTGATTTTAGAGGGGTTTTATTAGAGTGGCTTAAATAGGCAAGGTCTCAAATTGTCTCTCACAAATTAAACTACAAGTAGAAATAACATCTGATTTTTATTTTCCTGTTGCAGAAATGGGAGCATGAGTTGAAACAAGTTGGGTCCAAAGTTAAAAAGCGTGAAGATGAGCTGAACAAACTGGAAAGTAAAAAAAATGAAGTAAATAATTCTCTGAGTGACTTGGAAAGTAGGTTCTTTTAACTCTTCTCAGTTTATAATCTAGTGGTAACAGTTTTGCAATCTTGTTATCTTGACATCATGAAGGCTCTCTTTGTTGCTGCATTTCTTCCTAAAATGCAGTTATTTTGCTGAATAATGTATCTATTTCAATATGTGTCTGGGTTATGTGATACAGGAGAGCTAAATAAATGTATTTCTTCTTCAAAAAGTGATGGGAAAGGACCTCCAAATCAAGGTTCTCATAGTGTGGATGATACTTTAGAAGAAATCAAAAGACAGGGAACGACTGCAGCCGGCCTATGGCTTGACTTAAGTAGGCGGAGTGTTCAATCAAGACAAAGCCCCATCATACAGGATGTGGTTGGAATTGTTGCGCTGTTAGGGAAAGTAGAAGATGATGTCCTCAGTTGGTAAGAACTTAAATGATATCTCTAAGCGATAGGAAATCAGATGGTTTTAGTATTTTATATCTTTTATTTTGAGTGTACATCTCCAATTTGCAGGGCACTATCTGAGTATTTGGGAAGGGAAAACATGCTTGCAGTTGTCTGCAAGTCTCGTGCAGGGGTGGAAACATTTGAGCAATATGATCACAGTGGTAACATAGAGACAAACTTAGGTATCCATGGGCTAGCAAGTGCCCAAACAGTAAGAATTAATGGAAGGTTCCGTGTGATTTGCCTTGAAGACTTAAGGTAAAGGAATATTTATGTATTGATTATTGCAATACACTCAAATAGAAATGAAAAGACAAATTTTGGGAATAAAGAGAGTTGTGGCATTTAAAATATGGTAAATGGGCAGGTTATATTTTCTTGATATTAGCATATCCATAAAATATTTTACGGGGATTTTTCCTTGGAGTTTTATGGGGTAAACTTTATAAAATCTACTACATTGTTCTCAGAACAGTTAATGTCATGCACACGCAAGGCTGACCGTGTTATGGTTGAATGCAGGCCTTATGAGGGAGGATTCAAAGTTGGTGATCCACAAAAGCAACTGATTATAGAGGATCCAAAATTATCAGATGGATTCCTCCCTGACGGATATATGGGTTATGCTGTAAATATGATAAAGATGGATCAAGAGGAGTTATGCGCTTCAACTTCATCAGGGATTGGATTGAGAGGAACATTATTTTTTAATCTTTTATCATATCTGCAAGTCTACAAAACAAGAAACCACATGAAACAGGCGATATCTTACATAAAGGATGGGGCTATCTCATTGGATGGAGGTATCATAAGGAGAAAAGGTGTTATTGAATGTGGAAACAGGTAATTGGTGATACAGATACTGCATGGTCTAAATGAAATCCTATTGTTTTTTTTTGTCATTTTGTAAGGAATAACTTTTGATGTTTGAGTAGACTAGAAAATATTTGTTTTCATATAAATACTTATTTTGTATTATCTTCTTTAGTACACAATATGGCAGTGACTTGAGTTCAAGAAGTTTTATTTTATCATCCATACACCATAGGCTTTACAATTGACATTTTTGTTATAGTCTCACACTAGTTTAGTATCTTAAAATTTCAACCCATTGATCAGAGGAGGCATTTGCCTGGATCAGAGATTAACAATGAAAATGAAGAAATCTCTTCATTTTTCCAGTAATTTTAAAATGGTCTGGATCTTTGGTATTTTAAACAAAGCGAAGGGTTTATAATGGAACATTTCATTCAATAGAAATTAAACTAACCCAAGATTCTTATTTTAATTCAACAAAATTGCAGTGGGAACAAATTATGTCATGAACCCAACCAGCTAACACAGAATTCTTGAATTCTTTCTGTGCATGGAGCTTCTGTCAATGAATAAGCATGCAAACATAGAAGAAAAATCATGAAAATAACAATTGGCACATACCTGATCTATCAAAGCTTGTGAGCATGCCTTGTTCTGAAATAAAAATTGTAAAGGATTTGGGACGATACAACGTTGGATGACCTTCAGTACGTTCATTAGTTGAAACAACCTTATTAATGCATCATCCCTACATGACGTTGACTTTTGATCATGTTCTATTGTGTGTAATATCCCAAACTGATATTTTCCTGTTTATGTGTATACTGTAGATTGCTAATAGACTTACTCGTTAATCAAATAGGAAAGCAAACCCCGAACTTTGCATACAAATATGTGCCCTAGAAAAATACTGAGATGCTATAAAATAGGAGAAATCAATGCATGTACATACCAGTATATAGATCAGCTGATGGTGAAGAGATTGGTCCCAGCATGCAAGGATTCTGCCATACACCAAATCGTCCTCCATAGGTGAATGCGCCCTCCTCTCAAACTATATAAGCTCCAGAATAATAAATAAGCTACTGCTGGAAGCCCGAATGATGTGCACTAGGGTTATAATAACCCTCTGATGATGATGGAAGCGGCAGGCGGAAGTTCTGAACCCCGTAGGTAGGAAAAACGAATTTCTTTGTCTCTAATCACGGTGACACGGTGTGACGGTGAAACCCTCTGGCTGGATGAATAATCAACCTCTCGGAATAACTGCTGAATGTAACCTGATGATGAACTAGTGCTGAACCTGGATGATCCAACCTGATGATGAACTAGGGCAGATAGATTTCGCTGCCGAAATACACCAGTTAGCTGAGCATGCGCTCAACCCCAACTTAGCTCATCGAGCTCTCCAATTCGACTCCACAAATCAATTATCACATAAGTGAGTTCTCCATTCACTTTATCTTTCTTTTATAACTCTCAACTGCGAAAACCCTAACTTTTGACCTAATTAGGTCACTTTATCTTCTAATTTGCAGTTGACTTGCATGCATGCGCATGGAGATTTAATTAGGTGCATGCATCATTAAATAATGCTCGGCTGTCATGCATGCAGGTGGCCTTTGGCTCTAGTGGCCCTCTTCGACCCAATGGTGATATAATATTGATGCCCTAGATCTTCTATATATGGCATCAGTCTTCGGCTGATTCCTTGACTGTTAGTACCCGCTCGAACCTATAGGAATCACATAGGTTAGCAGGTTGGTCCTCAATGCTTAAGCAGAAGAGGACATTACATTGTGGCAGAATGAAGAAACTTTGATGAAGTGTATTAATCATCACAATTCACTGTTGTGGGACGGAGTTTTTATCGCAACCCTAATTGTGAAGAGAGGTGAACAGGCAACACTTTATTGAAAAAAGCAAGGAATCGAGTTAATCGACAGATAGATATAATTGTTGCAGGAGAGATATCCCTAACTGTTGCTTGTGGATAGTGATGTCTCTTCCTTTGTCTTTCTGTGAACATCAACTTTGTAATCTCATATAATATAGTTGCAAGAGGCAAAGATCTCCAATGCTGAGATATGAGCAATGATGATCCTGCAACTACTATTGCTTGGAGTGAAGACCACTTAACTACAACCAACTTTAGGGCAATTGAAGAACCTGTCACATAATTGTTGCATGAGATATATCCCTAGGACCATAACCCTCATAGCAAATAGAAAGGTCCTTGCATTTCTTTGTTGTGAGACCAATGACTCTGTAATCACTATAGTGGAAAGAATCGCTGATTTTTCGGCGATGTCCCTAAAAATCACAATTTTTTCTGGATGCTGATTTTTCGGCCCAAAAAAATCATGATTTTTCAAAAAAACGGACATCAGCAAAAATCGACAAAAATCAGGCAAAAATTGGCAAAAAGTGGGATAAAATCGGGAAAGATCGGGAAAAAATCGGCAAATAGGGAAAATAATTGTTAAGCAAATTTTGACCCCTATTAAAGTACAAATTTTGCCTTTTTAATGCTTGTCGTGGTTTTGCCGATGTTGCCGAGAAGATGTTTTCTGGACCCTCGCCGATTTTTTCCACTATGGTAATCACACATAATTGTTTTAAGAGGTACAGGTATCCATCCCCTAATTACCACAACAAAGATCTTGAAACCTACTCTTTCAAGTAGTGAAGACCTCTTAACTGATGAGAGAAATGAAGGTGTTGTGACCAAACATTGTGAGCTTCAATCCACATTATGGGAAACTTATGTTGCATTAGGGATGTATCACTAGGAAGCATGACTATGGCAGGGGATGTCTCATTTTTCTCGGGGACATTTCTGGGGACTAGGAGACCTCTCCAACATCCCCTGTAAATTTGTAGTTGTCCCGACTGTCCTAGATATGTTTGAAGTTTGAACATTCCTTGTTAGAACTGACAGCTAAGAGGTGCTGGTTTTGTGGGTTGGGGGGGAACATAGCTGCTAAGGGTTGCACATTTTAGATGGTAACAATTGAGCTAAAATAGCTAAATACTATTTCTATTTAAAAATATGTTTTTCATTTTCAATTTGAATTTTAAATTTTAGGAAGTTACCTAAACCACTTTAAGGATTACATGGAAATGAATAAATCAATTCTAAAGTAACTTTATTATGATCTTTAATGCCGTCATGATAGAGCTACAAAATTTTTATAGGCCATCTATAGATAGATGACATATCTACACTATCCACAAAACTTAACTAAAAATTCTACAATTGTTGAAAATTTCAAAGAATAAATACATGTTCAATCTTGGAGGGTTTTCTCCTTTGCAATGCGTAGAAATGGAAATTGTAGTCATGTTGTCCACTGATACTTGGGTTTCATACCACTCGAGATGTTTGATGGTGCAGAATTCCTTGAACGGCATGGCTGCGTGAAATGCGGCACCAAGCTCTTGATACTCCCTCAAGTAATCAGCAAAATCCTTACCCTGTCCTTTCATATCTGGTCTGAACTTTCCCCTTCAGGTTCTGTCTTTAAATCTAAACGGTTCTTCCCCTTTCTCCTCTTGTATGTTACGAAGTTAGTATCCGAATCCTCCCTATTCATAACATGGCCCCTCAGGCTGGGCCGAAAACCAGCTCTGATACCACTGTAATATCCCCCAAGTGGATCTGAGTTAATTTTTTTGTTAACTGTTTGTAAAGTTGTTTAGAAATTTTGTTAGACACTTAGCTTGTTGTGCTGTAATATCACTGTACTGAGTCCTGACCCCTGTCTAAGTGTGGGTTGAATTCTCCAATGATTGCTGATATAGTATGGTTTGGACGTTTCGTCAAATACTTTGTGACCACCGTTCTGAAAATGGTTTGACTGAGATTTTTCTTTTTCTTTTGTTGGATGTGTCTTAGTTTGTATTTATAAATCAGGTCTCATCTTATTTTATCATGTCAATTGCCAAAGGTTTACGCACACAGGGCTAACAGTGCTTTCATTAAAGTTTATTGATCGTCTCCCACTAATTTAAAACAGCAGTGAACAATTACTGACAGAGTATAAGAGTGGATGAGTGCTGAAAGTAACTGTGATTCACTAACTACTGTAACAGCAGGTCTATAACCAGACTTTAATGAGAAACTACAGCTGCAACAGAGTCATAAATACTATAAATTATTTCTGAGATTACCCCCTTTGCTTACCTGTAGGTGCATAGTACGTTGGTAACCTTTTGGTGAAGTGACATGCCCCCTTAGTGCCACGATTTTCTGAATTTGAACACAGGTGACTGGTGAGGACAAGAGTGAGTGTCCATAAATGATAACACAGCCTCCCCATAAGCAATAAACAGTAGAAGTTTGGACAGTGTTGAATAGCACTGTCTCTGGGTATTCTCTTTCCTCTAGGTCACTCTCTTTTAACAAGTACTCAGTTCCAGCAGGCCCACGATTTCCTAGAGCCAGCGCCTTCCTTCTCACTCAGTTCTGAATGAAGCGATTTCCTCCAGATATTTCTCAACAGTAGTAAGATCCAGAAGCACCAATGTGCTCTCTCTCCTTTTAGTCTGCTGACTCGGCTCAACCACCAAGTGAATTGACGCATCTCTGAACTGTAGAAAACGAGGATCTGAAAACAAAGAGACAAAATGAACTCCCCTCTTTCTCGACTGAAAGTCACAGTCACATGAAATGTAGTGAAGAGAATACACCACCACATAAACTAGAGCGCCTCTTCCAATCACCCTAAGAACTATGAAACCTCTTTAGATCTGAAATGAAAGCCTGGTATGATTTTACTGCAAATGAAGTGCGGTAAAGAGATTTGAGTGATCTCCTCCTCCCAAGAGCCAAAGCCACGATAGCTCTCCAAAATCACTTTTAAAAAATAATTCTTGAGTGAATGGGAATCAGATCGATTTCCTCTTTTAAACTCATTTTCCCCTTTTTGGATGCTTTTACCTTTTTCTTGCCACTTTTACCTTTTTGTAACTCTGGTGACTTTTCTAAATTTGAATTGACTATTAGTCACAATGTTCCTTATAACTAAGTTACCGAGATATGGATTCGCTAGATTTTTTAAAACCAGATTGGGATACAGCAGGGAAACGACAAGTACAAACAAATATAAAAATATTTTTATAATAAATAGAAAATTAGAATGAAGAAACAAAACTATTTAGGAAACATGAGTAGAATTATAAGTTATTGCCAAAAAAGAGAGTTCATGTATAATTTTATAAGTTGTGATATTGATAATTTAAAAAACCATTTCAGCGTGAACTTGCAGCAGGTCATAATAGTGTTTTTGTGAGTCACATCCACATGTCTCTATCAGCATGGAATAAAGTGGGTTTCTTGAACGTTATGGCAAGACTGCATAACAGTTTTGGTGAAGTGAGCAACAACATAGTGCATAAAGATAGAACAGCCCTTGACAACAGACCTTGACCATAAAGATATATCAAACAAAAACGTTGAGAGCAAACCTTGGTATTGATATATCAGATTTCAAGAGCATATCTTGACATAAGGATATATCACACCTATTGATATATCAGATTTCAAGAGCATATCTTGACAAGGATAGAACAGATCTTGAGCAGGAATGGTGTTTACGCTTTTAGCCTATAAGTGTTTAAGGTTTTTTAAGCTTTTCATAATAAATGTTTGTTTTGGGGGGGTCAATGGGTCATAGAAGCACTGGAAGTTGTAAGATCCGTTTGAAAATTTCAGGAATTGTTTGATTTTTCACAGGATCTGTTTCATGGGACTGGGGTATGTTTCCTTCTGCAGGGGATCCGTTTCCATGGTGGATCCGAGGCGGATCTGATCCGGATACGTGGATGCATGGATCCTACACACTGGGGTGGTGGATCCGGTAACACAACTTTATAACCCTTTTCCCTTTTTTCCTAATGTCACTTAAGAAATATTACATTTTAGGCCTAAGCGACGTCAAATACCCAACTTGACCCCATTTTCTTTGTTGTCTATAGCCTATGGGAGTTTGGAAGTCTGCTACATCATCTACCTGGAGTGATCATTTGAAAAGGGATATCACATTTTGCATGTATTTTGTTGAATATATGTGCATCAAAATATTTAAAAACATATGCCATATACAAAAAACAATCCTAAGGTGCTTAACTTCTAGAGTCTTTTGGGAATTGGCTCTCTGCGCTATGACTACCCTCATCACTTTTGCTGTGATTAACACTAGAGAAATCAATGCCCTCTTAGGAGGTGTTTCAGATCTTTAAGTTATAAAATCAACTAGGTTAGGACTTATGTCTTTTGTCAGTTCTAGCACATGGGTTGCATAGAATTGGTACTTCTCGTTATTGTTCTTGCTGAACTCCAAAGCTGAAATCTTTCTTTAGTGTTCTTCGATTGCCTTTGACATGAATGAATCAAATTTTGGAAAAAGTCGCGATTTTTCCAGTTGAGGTTCTCATTTTTATCATGATGACAAATAGTACCAAGCTTGAGAACAAGCTTGAAGGAATCGATAACCTCTGAGCATGGAAGTATAGAGTGTTTCTCACACCTGAAGAAGCATGACCTGGAGAACTATGTCAAAGAAGAAGCTGTAGATCCAGAGGGAGATGAAGACAAAGCACACGAAGGACTTAGTCAAACCCAAGAGGATTATTTTCTCCTCCATTGGATCTCACATGTATCATCCTTGTAGAGTCCCAAGGATATGTTTGATACAATAACCGACTTGTACGAAGGAAAGAATATCAATAGGAAGGTGATATTAAGGAACCAACTGAAGAATGTGAAGATACAGAACTCAGAGACGATGTAGTCCCAGGGTTTCTCAAATCAAAGAACAACTTGAAGCAGTCAAAGAGAAAGTGAGATTGTTATGATCACCTTGAATGGCCTCCCAAGATAATGTGACTCATTCATTCAAGGATTTTGTGCAAGAAAGAAGCTGATCTCTTTCACCAGACTATGGAAAGAATGTACACCAGAAGAAGCTCGATTCATAACAAGTGAGGAGAAATAGAGGATAAGATGGGAGCAACTATAGATCAAGCTTTCACAGTGAACTTCAGAATAAATCATAGAAAGAAGGAGAACCATCATCACAACAGAAGAAAAAAGGAATTCAGAAGAGATCCTTCCAACATTCGAAGCTACACTTGTGATGATAAGGGACACTACTCCAGAGATGTACCAGAAATAGAGGCTTCTTCAAGAAGTCAAATAAAAAAAGACATCATGCTCACGTCGCTGAAGATTTCTTCTACTGGTGAAGACAAAGATCATACTCTTATCCATTTCAGTATTTGGATAAGAAAGAATGAAATTAGTGACACTCAGAACTAGTACACAGGGTCCCAGAATCAGTAGAATGTTCCATGACATAAGGATTGAGAAGGAATCTAGCAAAGAAACAAAGATAAGTATTTGAATTTTTTTTCCTATATATCTAGTTGCTTATATGACATTGTTTAGTTGTGTACATATTTATGAAATGTTTTATGCATGATAGAATGTTTGTATTAATGAACAATATACTACTAATATGCATGTTATGGGTAAGTAGCCCATGGTGCTATACAACACTCCATTGCTACTTATCTAGAATGAAACCTCTTTGATGACATATTGGGATTCGTACACAATCTCAGTAATGTAATGGTAGAGATGGAAGGCATCTGGAAAGTTTCTGTGTGTATATAGGATATGGATGAATGTTGTATTCGCTAAAATAGTTGCACGATTATATCTTTATGCATAAGAATTTGTCATTATGAATATGTCTTTGGAAGTTGATGTTAGGTTTGTTTGATCAGGAGCTGGATACCACAGCGATTCTATGTGACAACCAAAGTTGTATAAAGATGACGGAGAAGCCAGTGTTCCATGATATGTCGAAGCACATAGAAATCCAATATTTTTATATACCGGACATGGTACAGAAGGGAGCTATAACGCACCAGTATGTGAGTACCGATGAGCAAGTTGCTGATGTGTTGACCAAGCCTCTATCTTGAGTAAAGTTTGAATACTTCCATGGCAAGCTTGGTGTAGTCCGAAAAGACCTTCCTCGCAAGGAGGAACAGTGATGATGATGCTGTAGACTTTCCTCGTTGGGAGGAGCAGTGATGATGATGCTATAGACCTTCCTTGTAAGGAGGAACGATGATGATATGGACCCTCATCGGAAAGAGGGAGTAGGTTGATGATGACCCTCCTCGAAAAGGGGGAGGAGGTTGATGATGTGGACCCTCCTCGAAAGGGGAGTAGGTCGATGATGTTGCAGTGGGATTGTATCAACCCTGGACATTAGTCCTAAAATGATCCGCAAACCTTTGTCTATGTGTTGTGAGAGGATTGCATCGTCCTTGGACTTATGTCCTAAAGTGATAGGGATTGATCATCCCGTAGTTGGATCCGTGGACTTATGTCTTCGTGAGGTGCGAGGATTGCATTGTCCTTGGACTTTTGTCCTAAAGGCATAGTGATTGATCATCCTGTAATTGGATTCGTGGACTTATGTCTTCGTGAGGCGTGAGAATTGCATTGTCCTTGGACTTATGTTCTAAAGTCATAGGGATTGATCATCTTGTAATTGGATCCGTAGACTTATGGCTTCGTGAGGCATGAGGATTGCAACGTCCTTGGACTTATGTCCTAAAGTGGTGGGATTGATCATCCCGTAATTGGATTTGCGGACTTGTCTTCGTGAGGCGTGAGGAATGCATCGCCCTTGGACTTATGTCTTAAAGTGATAGGGGTTGATCATCCCGTAATTGGATCCGTGGATTTATGTCTTCGTGAGGTGTGAGGATTGCATCGTCCTTGGACTTTTGTCTAAAGTGATAGGGATTGACCATCCTGTAAGTGGCTTAGGATTGCAACGTCCTTGGACCTATGTCCAAAAGTGATAGGGGTTGATCATCCCGTAATTGGATCATGTGTGTTGCAGGTTATGCATGTTGTTTCTGATGATGATGTTGCTGATCGAAAGATCAAGTGTGGCTGTAGATGATGATGATGATGATGTTGATCGAGAGATCAAGTGTTGCTACAAAGGATCACTAGTGATCGAGTGCTGCAAAGGATCAAGTGATCGAGTGCTGCAGAAGATGAAGACTCGGTGCCGTAGAAGATGATGTTCCAGTGCTAAAGATGTTGAAGATGTTCAGTAACTGTTTCGGTTGCTGATGATTGTTGAAAACTTCCAATGACGTATAGATGTATCACCTTGATGATGTTGCAGATGCTCTCTCTCCTTGCTCCTACAATTGATGTTGTTGCTGTCAGTAGAATACTCTTCTCGTTAAGGTGGAGTGCTGAAATACTAAGTCACCTAACATGGGGACACGGGACACGAAGGACACGGGGATTCGAGTGTTCGACACGGGCACGATGACCCCCGGAATTAGGGCACGTTATATATATATATATATTTAAATATTATATATATTAAAAATATAGACATATAGATCCAAATTTTTACAAATATTCAATAGAAATCAAAATCAATGCACATTT
>LPNX011148821.1:1245221-1274256 GCA_001517045.1 Pseudotsuga menziesii
CTGACAGTCCTTGGACACGCGTGTTCGAAAACAGGACACGCTCGGACACACGTGTCCAAAAACAGGACACACTGCAAAGACGTGTCGGACACGTTTTGTCAGCGTGTCTGTGTCCGACACGTGGACACGGGACACGCAGGCCCTTTTGGACGAATCCGGTTAACTTCAAAGAATATTCTAAATATATTTTACTGATGTAACCTATGGTAGAATATTTTACTGATGTAACCTATGGGAGATGTTTAATTCCTCCGTTGGGATGTTACTATTGTATTTGGTCATCATATAGTCATGAAGTAAAACCTCCGTTGTAAGTCGGGTCAATAGAACCCTTCTAAATATAATATAATATTGTTGTGTGTCTTCCTAGGTGAAGTCAACCCAGTAAGTTTGTTGGGGCCGACTTGTTAGGGAAAAAGTCAAGTGGAAGAAAGAGTATAAATATAGGAGTGTTCCTTATTTGAACACTCTCACTTGTGTATAGCGCATAGGAGAGAGAGAGACATATTTGCAAGGAGAAGGAGCACATGTTTGGGGTTTTGTCTTTGTACTTTGATACATCTATATAGAGGAAGTTTTGCTGGGTTTTCTTCCCCATGAGGGTTTCCCAGAATAAATCTCTGTGTTCTTTTGTGTGTTTGTGTTTGTCTTTCTTTCAGTGATCCTTTTGTATATGGTTACGATGTTATGATGATAAATGTTATTAGATCTTGTATAACCATTAAAAACTTAACATCGCAAACACTATAGGGTTTAACCCTTTAAATTAGTGAACAAAGTGTTGGATGTTTATCAGAGATCTATGTGAGCCAAAGTGCTCCAATGAGTGTTGCTTGTTGTGCTGTATATTTTGGGTTCTTATGCTATTAAAGGCTTACATGTAGTCTACATAACTCTAATTTTCTATTGCAGCTTCTTAGTTAACAAAGGTAGGATTGTATGTGATCACTGAACCTTGTTGTGGGTGATATGCTGATGATTATTTGTGATGGAATCCCAAATGTATATCAGTAACTGATATATGGTAAATATCTGATTAGAGTCATGCAGTGTGAACACTGGGGTGTTGACTTGAGTACAAGTGTGCACGTTGCTGTAAAGAACATTCAGTGCTGAGTTACTCTAGCCCTTCACATTGGTTCTATTGTCTTGTAATTTTCTAGTATTATCAGAACTGCTAAGTTGGGTGTGTTTATCAAAGCGTACAATATGTTGGTAAGTGTTGTCCTTACAATTTTGGTGCATCAATTCCAAGTGTTGGATGCATGAAATGTTGCACAGCCTAATATGAAGTACGATGCCAACAATTACCTGAGGTCCTACATTCCCTATTTCTTTGACAATCCTATGAATCTCAAATAGGGCGTGTACATGCCCCCTCAAATTAATCAGCCCCGAAGAGTTGATCTTAGTGGATGTACTGTCAGTTTTATGATTATCAAGATCAATGATTGACATGTGAACTTTTGTGGTTATAAACAAATTAATAAAATGACAATTTTCACCCTTGCCAAGGTCATAAATGTGTTCCAAAGGTCTCTGACAAGGACCGTCACTTTTGCAACAGAATTTCCATGTTAGTGTTTGCACTTATAGGGACCTATGTTGCATTGGTTTCTGTAATGGGGGAGCGGTCGGAATGGGGTTGACAAGTGTTTGGGACAACTAGAATACAGGCACACAATTTATACAGAAAATAATAAATATAAAAAAACATTTTAGAAAGTTGGAATTTCCATAAAAATGAATGATAATTTGTTAAAACATTGAAATGTAATTTAATATCAATCACATTCAAGGATTGAAATTGAAATCTGAATTTATTGATTGTGTTTTTTGGTTGGGCTCTAGTGAATCCACATCAAATGACAAGCCAAACTTAAAAAAACAAATGAGTGATGCTGATTGGCCTATTCAACATGGATTCACTGATTGCAGGCTGAGTGTAAGGGGCGTCGCTGCTTGTGCACAGGTATCAGTTTGCAGGAGTGTGAGAGAGCCTACATCAAAAGTTTGAGAAAGTAGTGGGAGTGTGAGGATGTGACAACTGTGAGAGAGACTACAATGAGAGTTTGAGATGGTGGTGGGAGTGCGAGGGTGTGAGAACAGAGATGGAAGGTGAGTGTGAGGGTGTAAGAATGCAGAATGGAGCCCATGGCTAGTATAGGGTTAGGGGTTATGGTAGAATAGGTCATGTTTAAGTTTCCTCAAGTTTCTATTTTAGGTTTTTAATTTGAGGATGGCATGGCATCCTCAATTTTGTTTTTTGAGGAACATCGAGACCATACTCTAAATATATCTGAAATTTGCTCGGAATGTTTAGGGCAGAGTTACAGGACTCGCGAGTCAAATCGCAATAATCGCGATTTTGACTCGGCGCGGCAGGTAAACGATCCGTTCTGGATCGGGGGCGAGTTTAACTCGGGCGAAATGATTTCTAGGCCCCAAATACGCTGTTTCCATTGTCGTTTTCTATCTGTCCTCTCCTCTATCCGCGTCATTTCCAGCGCTCTCATCCTCTATCTCGGCGATGGCTTTTCGAGCTCTCTGCTCCTCGACAATGGCTTTCAAGCCCTCCTCTATCCACGCGACGGGCGTGGGCAGACTGGGACGGGTGATCGTGGTAGTAATCAAGTGCGATTCTCCTTCACGAATAAGCGGGATTCAACATCCTGCGGCCCTTTGCACTGGGCATATGGACAGTGTTATCGCCAGGGTTCCGGGTTCGACGGGTTATAAATTAGTTTTTTATTTAATGTATTACTTTTCACAATAAATTATTTATTAAATGTATTAACTATTAGTTTTATTATTATTTGATTTTGATGTATTTTAAGTATGTTAAAAAAATTTCATGATTAGGTGTTATAAATGATTTATTATTTATAAAATATATTATATATTAGTTTTTCTATTATATGTAAAATACATTAAATATTTCTTTTATATATATAAGATATAATTATCCTATAATTATGTAGGTTAATATATAAATGAATATAATTTATATTTTAATAATGTTAATATTAATTGATTCAATGCCATTTTTTATTATAAATTTATATTTGGAATAGAATAGATATAATTTGGGCATTTATATCTATGAAAAATATATGGCTATTTTTAATATATATGAAAAACATATATTTAATTAAAAAAAAATCAAAATATGCATATATATTTGATTTTTTGTATTTGCCGATTTTTTCCCGATCCGATTCAAACTCTTCGCTCTTTTGCCTTGCTGATTTATTGCCGATTCCGAGTCTGGTAAGTATGGTTTAGGGTACAGCCAGCAAGTCCCATGTTCCCCATGAAGTTCCTAACCATTGTGGAATGTTTCCTAGGCATCTCTATGTCCTTAAAATGGTGGAACAATGGATATGAGGGTTATTGCTTTTTGGTTTGCGGGTGAGGGTGGGGTCCAAGGAGGGTGGGGGAATGAGACCTCATACAACATAAGCAGGGACTAACAACAATCAACTTTCTATCATTCACTTGCAATCAAAAGAAACAAAACACTCACTAGCATCCTTGCCAAAACAAGAAATATATATTGTACAACCATAGTTACCAAGTTCGAGTTTGAATTCAAATTTGAATATGGTAGTTTACAAAAAGAAATCATGTCTAAAATTTGTAATACCAAAAAAATTCAGCAGTATGTCTAAAGAATTTGGCAATGTGAGTGGCCTCCTTTTTAGATCCCAAGTGCTTATGGCTCTAGATTGCAGAGCAAATTTCAAAATGATAATTAACCCCAAATAACTCTAATTGAATTGACGGAAGTGAATTGAATGCATATTAAGCCCCAAACTAATTGAACACCAAGCAAATTGAATGTGTATTGATCCCCAACTAACTAAATGCCAAGTGAGTAAATTTTAAACCAATAATTTGGCTGAATCAAACAAACTGATGATTTTTCTAATTTATTGGCCAAATCAGTTGAATTTGGTAACTATGCATACGACTCACATATTAATTTTACCGAAAATCATACTTGACTGCCTATCATTTTGTTAAAAACCTGTCCGAAAACAGAACCACACCAGACCCCTGCTGCTATTATCCATTCTCTGTTGTTCAGAAATAGTCATCATTTCTGTTCACTATTTGTCACAGGTTTCTTGCATCCCTGCAAGAAACAGTTGGCAAAAAATACCCTACTTAAAAGTCAAACAGGAAAAGTAAATTCTTGGGTTTTGAGAAACGAACACTAGAAGTTTCCTTGATAACGATAATGTCTAATTCACCTCATTTGTGACAGAGGCCTTGCACTCTAGAGGATTCTGAACTTGAAGTCTTCTTTGTTGGGAATTTTTTAATTATCAGATATATTTATGATTGCATTGTGCAATCAATTATATTGGTCAAATATAAAGTACCTAATCATCAACTCAACAAACATAAGCTCCTTTGCCAATCCTAAAACATAAGATCCCGTGCCAATAAAAAACAAACCTGTTTGTTTGTAAAGGCATGCCTTCTCCTTTTAAAAGAATATCTGGATTCCAATAGGACGTTTTGAGAATAGGTTGGTGAGAAGTGGGACAACGTGATCAAAGGGTTGGATATCTATCGCCTTATTGCAAGCCACGAAAACTTAGCAAGGTTGGAGGTGTGCAATGGTATTTGATTGTAGGTGGGAAAAGCGAGCAAATCAAAACATGTGACCATGGTCTTGGCTCAGAGAGGGAAACACTAGTAAAAGATTTTCGTTATGTTAAAATATTGATAAAACCATCTCCTTAGCACTCTACTCAACCCATCCATGGAGAACAATGTTTGCAAATGGCATGCTATTCGAAGTTTTTTTCTTTGTAAAGGGCATAACATTCAGTATGTCAATATTCATATTGGAAGAAGATGACACACAATTTGATCAACAATGCATGCACCAAAACGATACACTTTTCCTTGTTTTGAGTAAACAGGGAGATGAATTTGGTAAAAGAGAAGGCTTGCATTGAAGCAAGGCTTAATGACAACAGGGAGATTTGGAGGGAATGCCCATGATCTTCCACAACTCATCTTTGGGATGTAAGATGGCGCACAAATATTGGATGGAATTACCATGATCTTCCACCACTCCTCTTTCGGATATAAGAGGACACATGAATATGGATGGATCGATTGAAATTTTTTCCTTTGTGAGTGACAAAACATTCAACATGTGTAGGGTATTTATTTGAAGGAGATGAGACAAAATCTTATCAACACTCGAGCATAAAAAGAAACAGACAACATGTCATCATGACCAAAGAGTTTCCGTAAATTGACCTGCCATATAATGTTTACAAAACAACCATATAATAAAGACCCATAATTTCAAGTTTTAAATTGAAAAAGACGAATAATTCTACTATTTGCTAGTATTTTTCTCTCGAGACAAACAACTTATAATTTTTTTCTTGTGATCTAACAAGGGTAGTAGGAAGTAGTTGTGGAATGGTGGGACAAAAACCACCACGAGGAACACTATAGTGGAGGTTGTGAATTTAATGGTAATACATCTAGAATACTACAAGCATCGACAATGATAGTTAACGTGGGTAAGATCTTGGCATGATCAACAATAAGAATCCCATTAGGAGCAGTTAAAAGTTCATTTTTCAAGTGTTGTAAAGCTATGTCTCCATCCTTCATTTTAGCATCCCTTAGCTTTTTGTTCCAAGTATTGATGGATCGATTGAAATTTTTTCCTTTGTAAGTGACAAAACATTCAACATGTGTAGGTATTTATTTGAAGGAGATGAGACAAAATCTGATCAACACTCGAGCATAAAAAGAAAAAGCCAACATGTCATCATGACCAAAGAGTTTCAGTAAATGGACCTGCCATATAATGTTTACAAAACAACCATAATAAAGACCAATAATTTCAAGTTTTAAATTGAAAAAGACAAATAATTCTACTATTTGCTAGTATTTTTCAAAGAATCGATGAGCAGAATCAACATCAATCTATATGCCAAATAAAAGAATTTAGTGAAATTGTCATTGAAGTTGAAGTTCAAACTATTACTCAGTGTTCCACCAAGTTTCTGGGACGGGGGGGCGTGGGAGCGGGGAAACGCACATTGGGGACGTGTGGAGACACCCCAAAATTTTGGGGTATTTTGGGGGACGGGGGGGAGGGGAGGCGTCAGGGTCCCTAACATAGGGGGGCCGGTCTCTAAAATTATAAAAAAATAAAAAATAAAAATAAAAATATGAACCCCAACATATAAACATATCAATTCCTCATCCCATCACCATTTGCATACTAGCATGCTTATGTTCCCGAAGAATTTAGTGTAATTTAATGTAATCGTTCTAGCCAAGCATATCATATCGATGTTTGTTTCTTTTTATTTGTCTCTATTTCGTTTTAAAATGATCATTTAGTGTAAAAGCCTAAAATTTAAGATGGCCCATTTCTTTTTAAAGTAAAAAAATTTAAAAAATCGAGGGCAGTGGGGGCCTCTCGGAGCCCCCCATTTTCAGGAGGGGGCGTGTGGGAGCCCCCCAAACTGGGAAACTCCTAGACCCGCGTTTCCCCATGTTTTGCAGAAAGGGGGGCACTGGGAAACGTTTCCCATGGAGCTTCCCAGTCCACGAGGCGTGGGAAGCGTAGGGGGCGAGCCCCCTACCCTGGGAGGTGCGTCCCCATGGAACACTGCTATTACTTTAGAGGATAAGTTTATAAGCACTATGTCAATTGATGAAGTTTTGGTATTTTCTCAAAGGGGTTGGATACATTGGTAAGGACGCTAAGTCACACGGTTCATGTTCGGGTTTAGGTTCGACAAGGATTAGGTTTGGTTCAGGTTCGAATTTTCCGATGAGGTTCGAATGAGGTTTGACAATAGGTTCGACTATATATATATATAAACTTTCTTCATATACTCCCCCTTAACTAATTTTCTACACCCCATAGCCCATAGGATTCAAAGCACTTAGGTCACTATTCATAATTCCATCGTATATACTTGCTGTTTATGACATTTTTGCTTATAGATGTGTGCTTCTAAGAGTAGGTTTTTGTGGTTTAACAACGATTTTACATGCTTCCCACAGCAGTAGTTTGTTCTTAGGGGTAAATCTATGTTCTTACTTGTTGTTTGGTGTGCTTTTATGTAGACTACAAGTATGATATTTCAAATTACACAGAGCATTTAATTTATAGACGACATAAATAAATAGAGAGTATTTAATTTATAGACAACATAACTAAATCAAGAGCATTCAATTCATAGACAGCATAAATAAATAGAGAGCATTTAATTCATAGACAACATAAATAAATAGAGAGCATTTAATTTATAGACAACATTTAATTTATTGATATTGTGTGTGTGTTGGTGTCTTTTTAATTTCATTTTTCTTTAGCAAAAAAATTGAACCTCAAAAAAAATTGCCTTTAGGTTTTGGTCCAGCTTTAGGTTCGCCTTCAAGTTCAGGTTCGACGAGGATCGGGTTTGGCTTTAGGTTTGACATTAGGTTTGTCTTTTAGGTTTGGCGAAGCCAAACCTTAACAAATTTCAATTTTTTTTGATGTTCATCGAACCTCGAACCTCAAGAATTAGGTTTGGCGAACCCTGTGACTTAGGTAAGGAGTGAGGACTTTTACACTAGCAGGCAAGGATTAGGTTCGGCGAACCTTGTGACTTAGGTAAGGAGTGAGGACTTTTACACTAGTAGGCAAGGCTCAATCCCCATGAGGGCTTTTCCTAGAGCCATGTAGTTACCTTGAAGAAGTGGTTGAATGTGTGGTTACACCCAAAGAGATTATATTAAATAATCTTGTGATCCATGTACACAAGAGGATCAAAGCCCACCCCATGTCTTGTAATGCCCAAAGGAGGATCAAGGCCCACCCCATGTCTTGTAATGCCCAAAGGGGTTGGATCAATTGTTCAGTAATGCAGAGCTTTCACTGGTGACCAACATACAATTCCCACAAGGGCATTCAACCCTTTAGGTCTCCATGTGGGCACCTAGAGGCAGTGGTCGAACTGGTTGTATCCATCGATGAGGAATGAGGATCTTTTCACAGATGACCAAGGTTCAATTTCCATGAGGGCGTTTGGCCCTTGAGGTAATGGTCGGACGTAGTGGTCGAAAGTGTGAGGCTTGCATTGCACTCCCTGTGCACACCAACCAGCTTTCATCCTTAAGTTTGGACGTTCATCATTATGACTATGGCCCTAATTTTTAGCGTAGGTAGGTCTGGGGGAGCATCATTTTGATTCTTAAGGAAATCAGAAAATATTTTTTTCTTAGGGGATCGGGACTGAAATGAATAGTGAAGTAGAGGCATTAGCATTATATCAAGGATTGTGTTTGTTGAAGAATAGATGAATAGATCAGATCACGATGGTAGAAGGCTTTTCATAATAATCAGTCATATACATTCTAGAATTCTTCGAGAATTGAGAGCTTATAACAGCTTAACAGATTCAAAAGTCAACTGGGCTGTAGCAATCGAAATTGGAAAGATTTGGATAAGGGCGGTTTTGGGAGGTGTGGAGGGGACTATGTTTAGAGAATTTAGAGATGCAATGGGCATTTGGTCCCTTGCTTTCTGTTAGGATGTTTGCATTTGAAAGATTTGGATAAGGGCGGTTTGGGGAGGTGTGGGGGGGGGACTATGTTTAGAGAATTTAGAGATGCAATGGGCATTTGGTCCCTTGCTTTCTGTTAGGATGTTTGCAGTTGATCGAAAGTAGGCATGGTGTGATGGTCATTTGCGAGAGCTGTGGAGCTCGACTACACTGTTTTGGGTCCTGTGTAATAAAGAAGGGAACGAGAATGGAGATTGGAGTATTTTGAAAAGGAATTGGTCTGAGCTTGGAGGTTGGAGGAGTTTGCAAAGGGTCAATTCAATTGTTTTAGAGCCATGTCTAATTGTCATTGTGATTTTAGTTGGTGTGCACTTTGTGAGACCACAGACTTGAGGAGGGGGACGAGGAGGTATGAGAAACAGATGTTTGAGGTTCGTGATTCATTATCTCCTTCGGTCAGGAAATGGGAAGGATGGAAAGAGTGCTAGCTATTTTGCCTACTTCTTGGAGTCATTGAATCTTCGTCCAGGAGTCTATCGTAAACGAGTTCTATGCAAACGAAAAGGGAATGACACCATGACACCCCAGGGTGTCTCCCAATGAGATATTGTTACCATTTTTTCATGCCTTGAAAAATTGTTTCCATTTCTTTTTCATACGCTATATTTACAAGGAGTTTATGTATGGCCATAAACTATGAAGGCCTTGATTACTGGGAATCCCAAGTGTTTTGACAGGGTCCTTTGCTGGCCTATTCAACAAAGGTGGTGGATGCAGAGTAGTTTGTTATAACTTATAGGACATATTTGTAGATTCGTGAAGGCTCCTACACCTTCCCCACTCTTCCTGTCTAGGCTTTCTATGTGTCTTTGGTTGCAAGTTTTTGAGGGGTATTTTAAACATTCTCGAAGCACCAATTTCCCTGCTTGTCCAGGAGCCAATTGTTGTACGGTAACCCCGTGGCTGAGAGCACTGAAACGCTTTCTGACATTTTGAGTAGCATACTCCTCAACAGGAATGGAGTTTGTATCGATAGAATAGTGCAATTGAAGTAAAAGTCTTGACTCTTTCCATCCATGCATAAACCGTAGCCATGAGTTGTGGGCCCTATTGGGACCTTTTTTTTGTGGGCCCTAGTGGGACCTTAGCTTGGCCCCACATGCAATAAAATTATTAAGGAATAGACTCAATGAATTGATTTTTGCGGGAGCATCTCTGGCAATTTGTGCGTTTGAGGTTTTTGATGGCAGAGTGTTGTGGCTTGGAAGAGGAATCATGCTTTCGACAATGTTAGTGAGTGTTTCAAACTGTCAAACCAGGATCGTGCTCTTAATGGTCCTTTGGATGCGCTAGTGAATATCTAGATCTGGGGCGTTGGACAGTGGGGCTTCCGTCTAACCTGGAACTGAATAGTGATCATGCTGATGAATTTCTCATTTATCAACTGAATAGTGAACATTTTGGTATAATAGTTGCAAAGTTGCAAACATTTTCTGATGAATATGAATCATAGTATCGAGTATGACGCAAATTTTGCAAATTTTGTTATGAATGTGAATAGCATCTCTTTTTAAATTTCGGTTCTTTCAAGGGCAATGAAGTAGTCAACATTTGACGTGAGGTCCAATGCTCCGACGACTGGGCAAGGCCATTTTAAAGCTTGGAGCGAAGTGTTCATTTTAAAGCTTGGAGCGAAGTGTTCACCCCGTGAAGGCCAATGCAGTAGTGATCAGCCCAGGGATTTCAAACCATGGAACAAAGCATTCACCCCTTGAGGGAAGATGGTGTTGAAAGGCAACTAGGTTACTTAACTCTCAAGTCCCTCCGAACACCGATAATAGGTAGGTAGCAAAGGATAAAAAGATTTTTAAGGGGGTCTCAATCCATCCTTTGGGGTTATGCTCCCCGGTTGAGTGTGGGGAAGGAATCCCCGATACTATATATGCAATTTTTCTTGTACGTCGAGCGATTTTGGAATATGGATTAAACACTCTTTCCTTACCGTGAAACTTGAGAAAAAATTTTCGTTTTCGGTTCTGAATTTGTTTCTTATTTCGTTTTTCGTTTCTAGTTTTTGGTAACTAACATCTTAAAGGATTCCTTTTGAAGTACGTGATCTGCACGTGAAAGGTTCTAGTAGTATTATATTGCATGTTGCAATAGTTCAATAAATTCTCATTACCATGCTAGGAATCCTCGAATAGAGGATAACAGGTTATGGAATTGGGTAGGGATGATTCTCCTTTTGAAGTATGTGATCTGCACATGACAGGAAGTAATAATATACATTGCTTGTTGCACTGGTTCAGTAAATTCTCATTAGCATGCTAGGAAACACAGAATAGAGGGTAAGATGTTATGGAATTGTGCAGGAATCATGCCTGAGTAGATGATAATTTCTTGAAAAATGTAAGATGACATCTTTTACGGCAGATTGCCTGTCGGTAGTTTGTCGTCCTCTTTTGGTGAGAAAGCTCGTCTTTCTGATTTTGAATAAATCACACTCTTCCTTCTAGTTTATAGCTTTCAAATAATTGTTTATTTGGAGAATTATACTGCTCTTGCCCTGTTATATTTCCTGAATTTGCTTTCTACATATTCAGAGAAGAGTTAGTTTTATGCTTTGTTTTCTTTGTGGATGCTCACGATAGACATCTTACTGTCGAGCAGGGAGAAAGTTGCTGTGAAGTTTCCAACTACCTCAGCAAAAGCATCGCCGTTTACCTCAGCAAAAGCGTCGTCTTTTACCTCAGCAAAAGCAATGCCATCACTCTTTCATCTGCGAGTTGATATTCAAGAAAAAATTGCAAAGAAGAAGGAAGAAAAGGAACTGTTGGAGAAACAAATCAAACGTACTGGTGACAAACTGGAATGTTCAAAGAAAGAATTTGAAAATAAAAAGAAAGAACTTGAAGAGAGGGAGGCTCGGCAGAACATGTTTCTGGAAAATGCTCGGGAGCAAGGCTTATTTTTGGAGAACCACGAGCTGTGTGATTAAATCATAGATTTTTAGTTATGATCTTTGTATGTAATCATTTATTTTGGTCGTACTTTTGTTCTAAACAATTCACAGAAGACTGATTAAATTTTGAATTATCCTTTCCATGATCTTCATGTAAATATACATGCAAAGAATCTTCATGTAAAGATACTACAATGTCAGGAAGTTTGGGACGATAGCTTTTGTACAGCTATTTATGTTCAAGCACTAAACATAAACACTTCACTTTTCTGTGTAGATATTTTTGAAATGAAATCTCCAAAATATTGTTATTTTTTAATGTAACACATCGGAAACTGCTTCTTTTGTGTTCTGGGGAGCGACGGGATTGTCTTTTCTTTGCTATGCTACAAGTTAAGACAAGGAGGAACACGTCCTAGACATAGAACATGCATTTTGGGATTGGAGGTGGAATGTAAATGATTTGGTTGATATTTATGGATTTGTTTTTTCACCAACATTAGCTCTCGAAGCCAAAGAAACTAGTTAAAATTTTAATTAGTTTTATTATGCCATTAAATTTTGTTTTGTCTAAGACAAAAAAATTATTGGAATTATCTTACTGCTTCCCTCCTATCAAACGTCTCTTTATATACTGCTTCCTCCTCGCTTGAGTTTCTTCAATTTTGACCATGCATTTAGGGAAATGTGTGTATTGTTATTTCACTTGTTTGAAATTTTTTTATCCGACAAACAAGGGATCGGGGTCGGGGACTTGTGTAACTTGTGTATCAAACCAGGTGGTCTTATGTATCAGATTAGTCTTTTGAGCAGGCTGTGACTTTATTACTAATATTATTACAACCAGATTATGAACACAATACTTGTATTAATAGCTCGTGCATATAAATTGTCTATCTTTACAAGTTTGTGCAGGCTGTGTGACTTTATTACTAATATTATTACAACCAAATTATGAACACAATACTTGTGGTAATAGCCCGTCGATATAAACAATACTTGTCTATCTTTACAAGTTTAGATTTACATTTAAAAATAACTAAAAATGGATATGATTTTTAAATAAAACTGTATATCAAATTATCAATATAATCAAAGTTTAATTTGTATTCGATGTTTAGACTGCAGCATTGCCAAGTTCAACGTTGAATGTTCTACCTGCAAAAACTATGTTACTAAGTGAATCATTTATTTACTAAAATTTGCTATTCCTTCGTTAAAAAAGCCACCCCCCCCCAACTGTTCCCCTTTAGGTTATGGATTAATAAAAAAAAACATTCTCCCTCGAAAAAAAAAATCCCTATCCCTCCTTTCCTAAAAAAAAGAAAACCCTTCAGACACCAGAGCTGAAAGACAGCAGATACATAAGACCCGAGCCTCCCTAACACATAACAGCACTCTCAGTGATTCATCTTACACTCACACTTAACAACTACATACTTCTTAGCTACGTTGCTGCCTTCATCGAACCCTCATGATGATGATCCATACCATGCACCAGCGTCAATGTCGCCAGCTTCAAGCAGTTTGCCTCTATCTTGCCCCTTACATCGCCTCCAGCTGTCAGCATCGATGTCGCCCTAGTCAGCCAGCAGCCATGACGATCCTTCTACGAACTACTTCTAATCCTCTTCCGAACACCTTCCGAACTTCTCCTAATGTTCTTTCGAACCCTTCTCGAACCTTTTCTGATGCCTCTTTTAACCTTGCCCTTGCCTCTTCCCTAGCTAGCCCGACCCTTGCCCCTTCCCTGGCCTTGGCTCTAGCCCCAACCCTTGCCCTTACCTTCCCTTGCCTCGACCCTAGCCTGACCCTAGATTCATTTATTTCATAACAAAAACATATATTTGATTGTAATCCTTGATATGATGTGATATGTATGATGTGGTACATGGGCACCCATCCATGATGCGATTGATTTTATGATTTTATGTGATGAAAGGAAACAATGTTGATAATATGGACCAGCTATTGATTTAATATTGTTATGAATGCATGTTTGCATAGTGCTAACCTGCAGGGTATAGGGGCTATGTGATAGCCAAGTGTGTGATGCAAAGTATGACTTAATACATATCTTGAAGAGAGCCTTAATTGCCAAGCGATGGTACGATGACACGTACCAATAAACTCTATAGCAACATAGTATGGTTTGATGGGGTATATACCCAGTATGTTGAGAGGGATGGATGTATTTCCCACCCTATGTCACTATGATACCCGAGGTCGTGGGAGGGCAGCGCTGAGACACGCTCCCCAAGTTGTTGTGATGACGACGGTCGGATGCCTGCTAGGAGAGGTTAGGTCCGCTAGTTAGCCGCCGCTACCGCTTTCAGGTTCTGTGTGGGGAGGTTAGTACAGCTAGCATCCACTTTGTACTAGCAGAGGAAGGAAATGGAGGATGCGGACGTAGGTTAGGGTGGTTTGACATATTAGTTATTATTGTTGAGTGTTGGACATTTATGATACCGGATTAGTGATGGTAGGTACCAATCTTAATTGACTAATTAATAAGAACATAACTGTTAAATAACTCTGAATGTCAAAGAAATCATATTATATTTGTATATTTGTCTTGTTGTGTGAAATATTATTTGTATCAGCTAGAATTTAGGTGTTTTAGTTATAGTACATGTGCAGCCTGTGCATGTACTGGCCATGCATGCACACCTTACACATGCACGCTAGTATGAATATACAATTATGTAGTATGTCAGATAATCACATAAGTTGTAATAAGCAACCAAATATTTGTGTATTGATCAATTCCGATAATGGATGTTTAAGTTGTTAGGGCATGTGGATGAATGAGTCAACAAAACTATTCGTTAATTGTGTAAAACGATTAAGAGAAGTATTGTCTCTATGAAATATTAATTGAAAAACATTAACCTCGGATAGTTGGATGGGTTAACTAAGTAATTGTGATTTATTTAAACCTGTAAATGTACCTTATTTATTAAGAAACAATGTAATAGATTAGTGCGAGGGGACTTTACAATAAACATAGACATGTCGATGTTATTATTTCGATCAATTAATAATAATACTACAATTAATTATTTATTGATTAATAATATTAATTATTATTATTTTTACTGTTATTATTATCTATTATTATTATTTTATATTATTAGTGTTTATTATTAAGTACTTATTATTAAGTTATTAATAACATATAATAATTGACAATACTATTATTACCATTATTTTACCATTCAACATAATAATTAAACAAATAATAAGTGGTGTCATTTTATGTCAGTTGGTTATGTTTTAAATTTAACACGTTCAATTCAATGGGATAAGCATTTAGTAATTTCCCACCATTTCATTAGGGGTGAAGAATTGTACAATTCAAGAAAATTTATTAACGTACAACAAGTGTCTTAAATAATCTGAACTGGTTGGACTGTCCAAGAAATGACTAAATAATACTTATTATTTTAAATATGAAGGAGGCAGTGGAAGAAGGTAAGGCGGTGGAAGAAAAGAGGGGAAGGAGGTATAAGGAGGGGGATTGAATGGTTGAGGAGGGGGATTTTTTTTGGAGAGTATTTTGGTAGAGAATTTTTTACAAAAGAAGGGAGGAAAGAAGGTGCTGGAACAGAGGGGGAAGAAAACTGGAGGAGGGGGGTAACTCCAGAGGAAGAATTACACTCGAGAAACAAGGAAGTTGCTATCGGGTTTATCGGCACGTGGGCTCGGGGGCTAGGAAACCGACGGCCAGCAGGTTCAACGCTGGTCGGCAGGGTGGATCATCCGAATTGACATCAAGGCTCAGACGAGGGAGAGGCAAGGCTACAGGGGTAAGAATTCAGGGACTATCTTCAACTTGCTTAAAGTTCAGGTATTTTTCGGTGTAACCCTCTCGTTATTGCAAAGATAAACGAATCTGGAAAATCAGAATAAGAATAAATGTCATTTTGCTATAAATAGTTAATAGCCAGTAGACATTTCTCTTCTATTTTCTCTTATGACTATGAAGTATTGTATAGGTGACTATGAAGTATTGTACAGGCTAAAGACCATTTGAAAAGATCTGGGAGCTCCCCACTATGGTCTGTATACTGAGCTAGACATTGCATTAAGAGTATCCAAAGAACAAAGTCATCTAGTAGGCAATGAGTGGAGGAATCTGAATGCAGTGTTGCTGAGGGCTTATCAAGTGACTAGTGACCTTCCACCAGATAAACAGTCGAGACAACAACAGTAGCAGATCCAGCAGCATAGACAGAAGTAGCTTCTTTCCTAGCATCCCTACCTGTTCCATCATCTCCTTAGCTAGCAGAAGTTCCTGGTTGCCACATACTGGGGTAGCGGTGCCCTCTTGATGCTAAAATATGTAGATGTAGTAGTGTCTGAGTAACTAAGCCATCTATCGTACATGTTGTTATGGCGTATATAGTTGAACTTTTATCAGCTCTGCAGAAGTTCTCTACATTTTTTTACCAGGTTATTTAACACTATTAAAACTTACCAGGTTAATTAACACTAATAAAACTGAACAACCTCCATTGTATACATTTTTTTACCAGGTTAATTAACTCTATTAAAACTGAACAGCCTCCATTGTATAAATGTCCTAGATTGAATCTGAACATGGATGAGCTTATGAATAAAAGCCATGGAGTAAATACAACGTGTGCAATGTTTGCCCGTTATTGTTTCAGTGCACAAATACAAAACACCCGAGTAGCCTGCCTTTTGTTATTTCTCATATTGCGTAAGGTTTCACATTACGTTAATGGATGTTTGCATATGGTACCTTCAGAGCTACTAGATAGAGTTGAGGGCATGTGCATTTTCATGAAACCGTTTTTCTTCTGACAATAGACTACTTGATTGAAGATTTTTGGTCGAGGAAATTCACTTTCTGGTGGATGGGCATGGGCATTGTTGATGGTCATCTTGTCGTTTGGTGATAAATCATTCTTTTAGTTTGGTGTTACTTTCTTGCCAGGGTTTGATGGATCACTCTTTTGACATATGGATGCTTTCTATTACACTGTATGTTTTCTTTTTAAAGCAAAGATATATATATATATATATATATATATATATATATGTCTGTGTCATTAGGATGGATTTTATTTATGTTGGTTAGCCATTAAGATTTTCTTAGGAGATATAGTATTGTAACATTAAGCAACATTACAGAAAGGGATACATATTTAATGATGTACTTTTTTTCTTCTATTTATTGATCTTCATGTTGTACTTTTTTTCTATTTATTGATCTTCATGTTGCTGCGCATGAGGCTCACGACTTGGTTGAGCTTAATGGTTTATTTTTGCCTATTTTTACCTTGACCGGGGCTTTGTCATGACTAACAACTTTATTTCACATCTTACAACATTTTGATCGTGTACACATCTTCTTTTAGACACGTTAAGGCATATCTTCATATTTTGTTATTATTTGTTACATATGGCGAAGCGACACGTGTTGAGGCATATTTTCATATTTTGTTATTACTTGTTACATATGGTTATAGATATTCATATTTTGTTATTATTTGTTACATATGGTTACATGACGGGGCCTGAAAAATGGAGAACTCAGGGCTGGTGCATACGCCGGATCTTCAAGGAATTCTTTATATATGTAATTATGGTAGTATCACTCACGTGATACCCATTCTTGAGTTGACTACCATGCTAAGGAGCAAAGACAGTTGTAGTTCTGGTTTTACTGTTGCAGTTCGCTAGAAAGAAACAGACTTTTTCATAGGGAACTTATTTTTCATTAGGGGACCTCTTGCATGGTTCTATTTAGTCAATACATGGACTTTGCCATTATTTTTACGATGAAAAAAGAGGAACTTAGTTTTCATTAGGGGACCTCTTGCATGGCTCTATTTAGTCAATACATGGACTTTTTCATATTTTTTACGATGAAAATAAAGTAAGCAACAAAAATGTGGGAAAGGGAGATAACCATTAGCTGGGCAAGCTCCCCTAAGAAAGAGTGGCTAAAATGGCTCCCTTTCCTTTCTTTTATAGCACTAGCCCTTTCTGGAGACACATGTTAAGGCAGTAAAAAATACGCAACAAAAATGTGGGAAAGGGAGACAACCATTAGCCGGGCGAGCTCCCCTGAGAAAGACAGCCTAAAATGCCTTCCTTTCCTTTCTCTTATAGTAGATCATTATATTTTATTATTATTTGTTTGGAGGGGTATACCCTTGGTTATGGAAAGAGCTGGGTTCACTTGATATGATAGGTGGATGATGTTTTATCTTCATCGAATCTTCCACTTGTACATTACATTATTTTGATGAGTTGTAACCACTTTGGATTATGGGTGAATCCACGAACATGGGTGTCTATTTTGGGGGGTCTTATGAGAAAATAAATTTGATTTTTTCATGTTTTTCAACTTTGGGCAAACAAAAGTGATATTTTCGTTTAGAATTTCACTTTGAAGTAAAAACAAGACTTTTAGAGAACCATGTTAGCTTTTTATTCATAATTTTTTGAATTTTTTTTATTGAAATTCGACATGTCGTTTCGGAAAATGTTTGGCAGTGTGTCCTTATAAAATGAAGGGACTATAAAATAGTCATGTTTGGTTGCGCCTGTAAAATCATTGTTAAAGTCGTGTTTTGCAAAAAGCAAATATGCTATGACAATCTACACACAATATACTATTGCGATGACTATAACTTTGTGACCAACGGATTTATATAGTAATTATAATATTTTTTTGAATTCAATCGATGGGAAAACCTTGTCGGTTTTAAACATGTTTTTGGTTGTGTCACTTTTCTTTCAATTGACTATAAAACTTAAAAATCTACGAATACCCTTTTGAAGTAGACACTCCAATTAAGTGCAAAATATTTGTTTCAATTTTTTTGGTTGTGTATTTTTAAAGTTATATATTTTTCATTTCATCGCATTTTGAAAAAGATGACACTAAACTCGACACATGTTAAGAAAGAAAAAAAATATCGGATCTCACCTATACATAACAAAATCTATACCTACGGAAAGTAGATTTAATGACGAAACTAAAGGTATCAAGTCTGACAGTCGATTTGTAGTGTAAGGCATCCATTTTACCTTTTGAAAATGGAGAAACCTGAAAACTGTGCAGGTTACAAGTTTCAAAGATTATTCGGTTGAACAATGTTTTTCCGTAACGGCGACGTTACAAATAAGGTTGTTCGGCCGAAAACTAAGTGCAAAAAAAAAATCGTTAGCCGAAAAAAATAATCGTATAAATAAAACGAAAGAGCTTCATTATTTTGACACCTTCCTCATTATTTTTGCACCTCTTCATTTCGTATAAGTAAAACGAAAGAGCCTCATTATTTTCTCACTTCTTCATTTCGTATAAGTAAAAGTATTTTTGAAGGAGTTTTCAGAGGAGACTTCTTTTGCCAAAGAGTTTTTAGAAGGTATTTTTCCTCTTATTTATAATCCAGGGGTACATTCAAAGAAGTTTTTCCCAAGGCGTTTTTGTCAAATATTTTGTGTTCTAAAGTAATTTTGAAAAGAAGTTATTTATTTGCAAGAAGTTTTTTCATAAAGTATTTTTCCTAAGATATTTTTCCAAAGTAGGTTATTTGTTTGCAATGGGTTTTTTTCCAAAAAGTTTTTTTTCAAGGTATTTTTGCAAAGTAGGTTATTTGCAATGGGTCTTTTCCAAAGAGTTTATTTGAAAGTATTTTTGCTAATGAGTTTTTTTTTCCAAAATATTTATATAAGTTGTTTTTTCAAATAAGGGTTTTTTTCAAAGAGTTTTTTTTTTCCAATTGTTTTACAAAGAAGATTTCTTTACAAGGTATTCTTATTTTTTTCTAAGGGTTTTTCAAAAGGAGATTAAGCAATCATGGGCAATAAAAGAAACCATAAAAAAAAATGATCGTAAACGTGATGACGATGCTAATAGGGAAAAACGAAAACTCAAAAATACAGCCAAAAGAGCAAGGGTTGTAGAAACGAAATAAATAAATAAAGATATAAGAACATATTTACATGACAAATGTTGATGAAATGGAAATTGAAAATAGGGTACAAAAAAAACAAATAGAAGATGAAAATACCATTGTTGACGTAAATAGTGGTTTACATGTTAATGTTGATGAAGTCAATACTGAAGATCAAAACCAAGATCCAAAAATTGGACCTAGTATGTATATATCATGTATTTTCGAAATTCATTTTTTATAATGAATTGTATTTTTGGACATATGTTAAATTAAATTAAATTTGATGTATAGGTACTTTCACCATTGATGATGAAATGTTGGAAGACATTGATTGTGACAAATATGGAGAAAAATTACCCATACATGTTGCACGATATCGTGCTACAAAAATTTATGATAATATTCTCAAAGATTGTTCAATAGCAGGACAAGCACAAATTTTGAGATGTTTATTGGTATCCAAGAAGTTAGAAGGTGCTACGTCATTATTGGGTATTCACAAGGCGACAAAAGAGTGGAAACTGGAACATAATGTGATAGAAAATATAGGTGATGCAATAAAAAAATTTGGAAAATCCAGAAAGAAAGATACCAGTGCTACATGTAGAGCAATTGTTTCAGCTAGTACTAGAAAAAAACGTTTGACAACACAACTAGCACAAGCAATTGGAACCTCAAGAAAGACATTATACAAACATAGCAAATTCAGAATGCAAATAAATGAAAATGATGAACTTGCTTGTTGGGCAATTATTTGTAGACAACGTTACAAAGATAGAATGAGAGAAGGTGTTAAAGATATTGTACAGAAATATTGGTTGGAACATGCTCGAGTCTCACCAAATTCAAGGGATGTGACACGACAAAGAGTATCACGAAATATATATGAAAACCGTCCAAAACATATAATGGAAATGACACGAGTACAATTGTTCAATAAATTCAAGGAAGATCATCGTGGAATTAATATGTCGATCACTACATTTGTGCAACAAAAACCATGGTATGTTAGACCTATTACTATACGTGACACATGTTGTTGTCGTTATCATGTGCAATTTCAATTATATTACGACACGTTTCTTGAATTTGGTAAAATGTTTTGGTCAAATTCACCACCTCCGCCCACAGTACATGAATTCATATCTCAAACCTTATGTGAAAGAAATCACGATGAAGTATTTTATAATAAGAAATATGTCAATGAAAAACATTGTCATGGTTGTGGAAATCTTTTTTTATTCCACAGTAAATACCCTATCGATAATGATCAATCACTTTCAAATGTAAGCGTCAATTGGAGAAGATATGAATACAACAATTATTCTACAAGTTCTAGTGATGCACTTTTCAAAAAAATGAATTGCGAGAAGATAAAATATGTGACAGATTTTCTCAAGAAATTTGAAAGTGAAATTTATAAGTACACCAAGCATTCACATTGAGCACGATGGCAAGACCTTCAATTCAAACATTCCGTGAAATTTTTACAATTGGAACAATTTTGTCTGTAGTTGATTTTGCAGAAAGCTACACATTTGCTATACAAAAAGAGATTCAAAGTGAATACTATCATTTTGACCAAGTTTCAATATTTGTCCATGTTCTATATAGACATTTTCAACAAGATGTTGATGGCATTGAAAGCACATGTGACAATCGAGATGCGATTAAAGAATATCACTTGTATATCAGCGATGATCGTACACACGATACACATTTTGTTCAACATTGTATTGAATTTTTTTTCTGTGATTCACTAAAAGTCGTAAAGTTGAATTCAATCAACATTGGATATGGTCGGATGGATGTGCGGGACAATTTAAATGTTCACGATCATTTTTTTCGTTATGTCAACTTCATAAAGCAATAAACATTAAACATTGTTGGAATTTCTTTGAAACTGGACATGGAAAATGTGAACATGATGATGCAGGAGCATGCGTAAAGAGAGCACTTCGAAGATGGAAAATGAACCATTCTTCTAAACGATTTCATTCAGTTGCAGAGGTTGTCCAATGGTGTAAATAAAATCTAAGCCATGATTGTAGTCAACAACCAAAAGATGTGTGCAGGTATATACATTATTTTTTTTTAATTTGTATTAATTGTCAATTTTAAAAAATGTATGTACTAACATTGAAGTATTTGTACACTAACATTAAAAGTTGTCATTTGTGATTTATCATTTATTGTGTAGGTTTTTTTGGCTTGTTGAGGTCCAAGGTATAGATAGATCAATATCATACGAGGCTAGCACCATACATGGAACTAGAGAACTTCACTCTATTCAAACAAAATCCTTCCAAAACGTGTTTGCATTTGATAGTAGAAAGCAAACATGTTTTTGTCATATCTGCACTGAAAACGTTGAAACTACAGAAGTTTGTGAAAACATAACGAACAACTACGTAAAACATTGGAAACACACAGAGATTAATCCAAAAGGGAAAATGCCACTAGTAAACATAGAAGAATTAGAATAAGAAGAAATAAAAATATCATCTGATGGCGATAGAATTTCAGATCTTGTTAGAGAAGGTAATGATGTTGTTGATTGTTCAATATTGTCCATCACCTTATGTTTATATAGTCAATTTAATTCACTTAACTCCAACACCAATTGTAATTTGCACAGGAGATATTTTCGCTGTGATTGCACTTTTAGACAACAACGAAGACGTAAAATATTATTTGATGCGATGCACCGAAGGAAAAATGAAGTTATTGGAGGACTACAATGACAACAGATTTACATATGAAAGAGGATCCATCATTTTGAAGGGCTATTTTTTGCAGCAAACTCGTATGACTGAAAATTATGTCTACTTTCAAGATTATGAACTTAATGTTATATGTTATCAGTATAGTCATTTAGTATGTGCATCTCGAATAAAATTAGAACAAGTTGTATAAAAAAAACCTTAAAAAGTAAAAAATGGAAATTGTCCAAATATGACCATGAACGGACAATTGAGGACAGAATTCCATTGCGATGTTTTTAACTATATCATTCCTTGTTTTAATTCTTGTTCTATGTTAAGATTGGCTATTAGTCATTTATTAAAATTCAAAATCAAGTTGCTAATGTTACCTTAGTAATAAAAAATATTAAAATTCAAAATCAAGTTGCTTTAATGTTACCTTAAAAAATTGATGGATTGAGCTATAATTTATTAGAATTCAAAATCAAATTACTAGTTTTACTTTATTAATTAAAAATATTCCTATCAAAACTTCTTAACATTCCTAACCATTCCTAACATTCACTCATACATTTATATATTTACGCCTATCAAAACTTCCTAACATTACTAACATTTCCTAACCATTCCTAACATTCACTCATACATTCATATATTTACGCCTATCAAAACTTTCTTAACATTACTAACACTTCCTAACATTCCCCACATTGATTCCTAACATTAGATTGCATCTAACATTTCTAACATTCTTAAATTTCTAAACTTTTCAACATTAAAAATATGTTACATATACAAACATACATAAATTTACTAATACAAACATTCATAGATTTGTACCTATTTAAACTTTCTAACATTCATTCTTAACATTCCTCATCCCCATTTCCACATCCACTTCTAACATTTCCCATGTTTATATAGTCAATTTAATTCACTTAAAACTCTTAAGGTTAACATTCCCCATATTCATTCTTAACATTCCTAACATTCATAACCTTTACATATACATGTATATAATCCAAAAAACAATATCTAAAATCAATGTAACAAATTGGATTGTTTTCATTCTTAAGGTTAAAATTCCCCATATTCGTTCTTAACATTCCTAACATTCATAACCTTTACATATATATGTATATAATCCAAAAAACAATATCTAAGATAAATATATGTATGTATATAATCCAAAAAAACATTCATGAACATTAGAGTTCAATGTACATGTATATAATAAAAAAAACAGTCATGAACATCTAAGTTCAATGTACACGTGTCTATAATAAAAAAAACATTCATGAACATGTGTATAATCCTAAAATTAAGCTATTCGATGTCTGAATCGAAGAAATCCATCACTATCCTCTACCTAGGGTCTTCTCTTTGACTCATAGCAATCTGAAACATGTATAAAAACAAATTATGAATATCATAAATCATTTAAACAATTTTAAATTAAAATCAAAACATTAAAACATTAAACTAGTATATAAAATATCAATACAATTACTAACAAAATTACCTCAAATTCTCCATCATTCAATGGAGTCTTCTCTCCGCCTCTAAAGGGTGGAGGAGACCCAAGCTACAACATGTATACAAATAGTTTATAAATCTTACAAACTATTTAATCTATTTTAAACCAAAATAAGTAAAATAAAATATTAAACTAACAATTCCACCATTATCCTCCAATCGAGTCTTCCTTTTGCCTCGAAAGATTGAAGAGATCCAAGCTTCAACATATATACAAGCAATTTACAAATGTCTAAAATTATTTAAACTAATTAAACTTATATATCAGAAAACAATTTGGATAATATTACATACCTTGAAGAAGAAACATGTAAAAACATTACTACTTTTGCTTCCTCTAAATTTTATGTGTAGATTTGTAAATATGGGTCGAGGAGTAATAGGAGTCATAGATTTGATCAATCATATCTATAACTCATAATACTCCAAGACTCATTTCTACAAATAAAGATAAATGACCCTTCTTTATATCAATGACACTGCAACCATAGATGATAAGGAGAAATCATCTCTACCACTATCGCCACATCGATGATCAATTGAATGTGAACTATACAATAAGCCTGAATCTAGAGGTGACCACGATAATCTTTGATTTTCATTTCAGACACCAACTCCCAAAAAATGTAATGACCACCTACGCTTCTGTCTCAAGGCTGCTCTCTTTCCATTGAATATGACATCTACAAATTTACAGAAATATCAATTTGTACATGTTAATTAATCAACTTCAAAAACCTAGCTACTATAAAAACTAAGATTTCAATAAGGACCTAGATATCCCTAATATTATCTAATAGTTATTTAAATGATTATAGCTAATTTATTATCTAATTCCATATCAATTTCTACATGTTAATTTTAATCAACTTCAAAAACCTAGCTACTATAAAAACTAAGATATCAATAAGAACCTAGATATACCTAATATTATCTAATAGTTATTTAAATGATTATAGTTAATTTATTATCTATTTTCATTTGAAATGATATCTACAAGATTACACAAATGAATTCATATCATGTTCAAATTCTACATGTTAATTCCTCATCTTCAAACACCTAGCCACTATAAAAACTAAGTTTTTAATAAAGACCTATATGTCCTTAATATTATCTAATATATCAACTCATTACATATTCAAACTCTACATGTTAATTCCTCAACGTCAAAGAGCTAACTACTATAAAAACTAAGTTTCTATTACCTAGATGTCCCTCATATTATCTAATAGTTCTTAAAATGAAAAAATGTACACTATTGTTGGATGTATAAAAAATTAATGTAGCAATCTTTTTTTTTTATGTGTTTTAAATTTTCAAAACTATCTTTTTAATAAAGACCTAAATGTCCCTAATATTATCTAACAGTTCTTAAAATGAAAATAGCTACACTATTGTTGGATGTGTAAAAAAATAATGTAGCAATCTCTATGTTTTTGATGTATTTTGGATTTTTAAAATTAATAAAACCAATATCATCAAATATGAAATTAAAACTACATTTTTTTATGTCAACTACAAATATTTTCATTATTCCATAAAATCATAAAAAATATCCCTTATACTAAGTAAACTGATCAAAGTCACAGTTGATGAACTCTGCATGGATAGAATTCATCAACTCTGTCCACATGGATAGGGTTAAGTTCATCACTTCATGTAAACAAAGTTAATCAACTCTATCCATGGACATAGTATTCATTCATGAACTTTGTCCATGAATAGATTTAATACAAACATCTTCCTTATTATACCTATGAACTTAAATTAATATTATAAAAAATTCACAATATCTTAATATAATACTAAATATAAATTGTAACTAATAAGCATTATACAAGTTATATGTTTCTTTTTAGATTAAAAATACATAAAATAAAGCAGATCAGTAATAAAAAAATCTGATGTTTTATGTGTAATAATGATTTATATTAAAACTACTAAAATACGTTTTGCTTAGTAAAGTTATCAGAGAAAGAGTTGATGAAGTCTAAATGAACTATGTTTTGTCAAGTTTAATCCATTGTCTTGTCTATTTGGACAGATTTGATTTACTCTATTCGCATGTAGACAGAGTTGATGAACTTTGTCCAAATTGACAAAATTCATCAACTCTGTCTATTTTGAGAGCGTTATTTAACTCCGTCTATTTGGAGAGAGTTCTTCAACTTTGTCTATTTAGACAAAGTTCATGAACTGTCCATCCGAATGTTGATCAACTTTAAAATACTAAAACTACTAAAATACGTTTTACTAAGTAAAGTTATCAAAGAAAGAATTGATGAAGTCTGAATGAACTATGTCTTGCTAAGTATAATCCATTGTCTTGTCTATTTGGACAAATTTGATTTCCTCTATTCACATGTGGTCAGAGTTGATGAACTCTGTCCAAATGGATAGAGTTCATCAACTCTGTCCATTTTGAGAGAGTTCTTTAACTCTGTCTATTTGGAGAGAATTCTTCAACTCTGTCCATCTAGACAGAGTTCATGAACTGTCCATCTGAGTGTTGATCAACTCTGTCCAAATGGACAGAGTTCATCAACTCCTTTCATTCTATTTAAATTATTACCTATAATTTAAGTTAAAAATATTTCATTCTAATTCAAATAGATTATATTAAATTCTAAAAACATAGAAATTATAATTAAAATAAACAAAAACTTACCCAAATGGACTCTGTTGATGAACTCTGTCCATTTGGACAGAGTTCATCTACTCTGTTAACATGGACAAAGTTCATACACATATAAATATTAATTAAAATTAAAATTATAAGATTTATGCAACAACATATAACATATGCAAACTTTAACTCTGCAATACTATCACGAAAAATGAATGCCATTGGCTACAACAAAAGATATATCACATATTAAAAATTTCATTCCAAATTATAGAAGAAATTTCATAAAATGTTACCTGACAGGGGTGAGCACAACAATACCAAACCACGAACAGGCCCTCCAAGGAAAGACCACAAACACCAACACAATGTGTCCTCCATGAACACACCTCCATGATGAACAGACCTCCATAGCGAACAGTCCATCACGAAGTGCCCTCCACGAACAGACTTCCACGCCGACAGGAAACTAGTATGTCCACGTTAGGAGGACCGGTGAAGAGGACAGGGGTGACATACAACAACAGACAAATCAAATGACGGAAAAACACCACCAAATGAAGACAAATTACTGCAGGCGAAAACAAAGAAAATGGGGTCGGAGCTTGACTTTTATGCCAAATAATTATTCGGCCGAACAACTATTCGGCTGAATAATTGTTCGACCGAATAATTATTCGGTCGAACAAGTATTAAAACGACCGTAAAAAATTCTGGCCAGCTATGCGTTCTGTCAAATTAAACGGTTCACCATTAACGTTATTCGACCGAATAAAGAATTAATTATTCGGTCGAATAATGATAGTTATTCATCCGAATAAATAAATAATTCGGCTGAATAAATATAGTTATTCGGCTGAATAACGTTCGCTATGTTGTTTGGACATCCAATTCTCACGAAAGTGTTACCCAACTTCGCGTTTTCACCCTTATTTTATTATTATGTATGAGGAAATTGGCATGGATAAGGATTAGGTGATTAGTCCCAATACTTTTATTTTAGAATGTACGTGGATCACTCCATCTATTTGGTACCTTGCATGCTTTTTTTCTATGCAGATCAACATACTTTTCTATGGAGATCAACATAGTTTGGGTCCACACCTAGGAAGGAGTTCACTGTTTTGCATACCTTTCCATGCTTTCTTCAAAGAAGATAATTAATGCACACATATCCATGCACCTTATGGACTCCACTTTCTATTTTGAAGTGGTTGGGAATTCTCTCTTACGTTGAGTATTATAATATTTTTTTGAGATGGTCGGGAATGCTCTCCTAGGTTGACTATTATAATATTTTCTTATCTTATGCATATCTTGGAGTATGCATTTGGTGAGTTTTTTAATGTGGAACATGGACCACATTCTTCTATGTTATGGAGTATTTTATTCTCTTCTTATGCATCTTAGAAGGTGCACTTGGAAATGGACAATATAGCATCTTAGCATGGTCAAAGTTTATTTATTTGTAGAAAATTGGTTGAGATCATATTAAAATAGTCCCTAGGTGTCTCGAAAATAGGGGTGTTACATTGCAACTGTACCCAACACACTTCAAATGTGCCCCATAGAGAGAAGCCATTTTTTTTACTAGGATGGGTGTTATTCAGCAGTGGTGGCCATGGTCAGGCCTTTTGGTCTTTCCTTTAGGAGTATTATGGCTTGACGACACTATTGGTTGCCCTTTGTTGGGGTTTTTAACCTTGGGGTTGGTGTATAGGGCTCCTAGGGGTTGATCACTGGGTCACATGACTCCATACCTTGTTTCCTTACATTGGTAGACTTTGCTTCAGTTGTAAGACTTTGATATCCCTTCACAACCACCTTATACACTCTCCTGACCCTTCAGCTGACTGACACTCTCTCTCCTTATGCTCCTTCCTCAGAGGGCATCATTCTTCCTCCCTAGTCGTGCTGTTGCTTTAAGTGGGGGGGCATTGAGGGTTTTTTTCTGCATTTTTAGGGTTAGATGGGCCATGATGGTCTCCCTCTAGCTTGCTCCAACCTTTCGTTCTGAGTGATTAGCTTATTTTTATCAGTTTTAGGCATATGGGGAAGAATACCCCAGCATGCCAACTTTAGGCCATTTTTGAATTATTTTATATTATAATTTTAAGTTGACATTTTATAATTTGAAATTGACATTTTAAAGGAATAGACATTTCAGGCTTGATATTTTTTGAAAGTAAGCGAGAGGCTATAAATAAACCTCTCCTCACTTCATTTGAAGAGAAGACAATTGATAACAAGCCATTAGAGAGAATTTGAGGTCAAAAATGGGCCTCAAAAGGACCAAATGTACTATAAAAATCAACCAATTACATTCTAGTAGATGACATCATCCCCCATGGTTGAGGTGGCATTCTATGAGTTAAGAATGCTTATTTGTCACATTTTCTATGGTGGATGAAAACCCATAGTTAACCAAGGTAGTGGTACAAGTACTTTTAAGTCATAAAGTGAAGTACTCATAATAAAAGTCATTTCACACTTTCTCATAAAATAATATTATTGTTATTTTCAAGTAAAGTACTCACAATTCACTTTCTAATAAAATAATATTATTGTCATTTTCAAGTAAAGTACTCACAATTCATAAAAATGTCTTTTCACTTTTTTTTTATAAAATAATATATTGTCATTTTCATGTTTTTTTAATTTTAAATTATATATTCACTCAATTGTATTTAATATCATAATGTCAAACTAATATA
>LPNX011148821.1:1274773-1300128 GCA_001517045.1 Pseudotsuga menziesii
TTTACGTCAAATTCTCTCTAATGGATATGTACTTATCTTACTCTACTAGGGTTCTTTGGAAGTGACGTGCCTCTCTTGAGGAAGATAATTTTTATGGGTTTAAAGGCAATTTCTTGAAGTTTATTTGGTTCTATGGTCTTACTAATGGCGATGCTATGATTTGTGGCTAAACACTTACACAAGGAGGTATCTAGGGTTCTTCTTAATCTCTATTTGTTTTTTTTAACCACGGGAACAACGACCTCCCATGAGTATATCCAATAACACACAAACTAGATATACCAGTAACTTGTGACTTAGCAGGGGTCGATGTCTCAAAGCCCACCGGGGTGAGCCTCTATCCCAGGGGTCACATCCCCTTTGAGCCTGTCACAACAGGCCAATGAGCAACCCTACCCCCCTGTTGGTTTTGAACTTGTGCCCTCCAGGGAGACGACACATGTTCTTAAGCATTAGGCCCACTCAGGTGCCCTTTTGATCTTTATTTGTTAAATGTTGATGAATGATGTATGTTTATAGATTGAATGATACCCATTAGGGCTGCATTTTGTTTTGGCTAGGTCATTTTTCAACCTTTAGTCACTTTGGTTTGTAGTAGTATGTTTCTCATAGGATTCCTTCTAGGGTTAGAACCTTAGGGATTTATGTTTTGTTGTTAAAATTAGGATATGCTTCTCAAAAGGAAGGGTAATCACCTCCTTATATTCCCTAGGGTTAGGGTAGAATACTAAGCCCTTGTCTCAAAACCTTTTTTCTCTTCAAATTCTAGCATCTAGGATAGGTTATGTTGCATGCACATGTTAGATTAGGGTTAGTTTAGGAATGCATTTTGTATAAAATAACCCTCAAATTTCAAAAAATTTCAAAAAATCAAAATTTAAAACCATTTTAGGGCCTCCCTAAAATTTTGGTTCCTAAATCGCGGGCCCTACAATTTCGGTGTACCTCCTAAAACTTTGCCCTACCCTTCTATAATTTCGACCTACCTTAAATACCCCCAAAACCCTAGGGCGTCTGCTTTTCTTGGCTGCTACAAAACCCTAGCTTTTTTACCAAGCTGACCTCCATTATAACCCTCCTTTCCTTCCTTAGGCCTCTCTCACCCTTGCCCTTCCTTCCTAGGGTCTCGGCCCTCTTTTCTCACCCCCCGTAACAGGCTGTAACAACCTCCTTTTTGGCCTCTAATTGTTTTTATAGTCTGTAATAAGTTGCAGATTGTCCACTTTTGTACAGTCCCTAACTTGTTGCCCTAAATTTGCATTTTTGCAAACCTTTCCTCCCATTGAAAGCCCTCATACCCTGCAAAATTAAGACATAGAACAACGTCAGAGGGTTAGTCAAATGGCATATTTAATGTATGTTGAATGAAGATCTAAAGTTACACTTTATATTGCTTACATACAAGTCTGAAATCTACTATTGGTGTTTGTCATACATTGCTAGGATTAGTGATGAAAGGTTGAAGACATCATGTTTGCTTTGGATGCATAAATTACTTCTTTTGGTTTACATGAATGTTGCTATAAAGTCATCTTAATTAGGACTGTCACATCATATTATTTCTGGATTATTTATATCAGTCCTATTGTTGCTCATTGGAAATGGATTGGTTACATATTGTTGTCATTACACTTATACTTGATTGGATGGTTACATATGAATGATGGTGAATGGTGACTAATGGTCTTACTTGTTGAATGTCTAAGTTGTTTGTTAAAATTGCTACTTGATGCTTTTACCTTTTATGCTGGGTATTTGAATAACCTTGGCATCACATTGTTACATTGATTACATCTACATCTACTAGGAGTTTTGTTTAGTATGTCTTCTTCATTCTTCAATTAACTCCATAAAGGCACTGGTCACTAATATTGTTGTAGAAGATATAGTTGTGTTTTCCAAGTGTCTTGCAGAATGACTCTCCCCTTGGAGGTTCTGACTCTCCAAAAAAGTCTTGGAAGAGTGGCTAAGGTGACAATGGTCACTCTCTCCATCTATTGCTTATAGGTGACTAGCCCTGCTAGTTCATCTGGTAACAAGGGGTAGGATGCACCATTTTTTGGGGGATTTATTTTTCACATTATTTCATCTTTTTAGATTGGAGATTAGAGTTTATATAGACAACTGAACTTGGATGGGGATACGAATACTATTCTACCAATTTATAATTATTTGGCTTATCATGGAGTTTGTTAAATAAACATTGTATTTTTATTATCATAAAGAGGGAACTATATTTATATAGAGGGAATTTTTATCCATTAGATTGGTGAGGGGGAGTGAAAAATGTGATAGAAGTTTGTAAAAGCTTGGAGATGTTGATGGAGCTCTATTGAATATCAAATTATTGACGTGTAATGAAGTGAGGCATTGCATCTACTTTCTTACATTGGTGATTGAGGGGGAGTGTTAAAAGCGATAGAAGTTTTTTAAAGCTTGGAGATGTTAATGGAGCTCCATTGAATATCAAATTCTTGAAGATTAATGAAGTGAGGCATTGTATGTACTTTCTTACATGGTTATGTTTATGCTCTTAAATTGTTGTGAACTGTGTAGAAAGCCTATGTGTATCATTCCATTTTCAAGGTCTATTAATGGAATATTTTTCCTTTGGGAGTAAGGCAATGTGTGGTGGTTCTCTCTCTTGTGGTGCTTCTTCTTATAATTTTGTTTTATCATATTTTTTTGAGAGTGGCTCCCCTAACTCTTCAAGACTAGTTTACACACTAAGTTCTACAAATATTGAGATAAAATGGATGAAATTAGTTTGTTTTAACTCTAGCACGAAACTAACATGAATGCATCAAAACTAGGTTCATTAGATGGTTGAATCCATCTAATGTGAAAAAATTAACTTTTTTACTATATAGTCCACTTCAAATCAATTGATTGTGACAATCTAGTTCTTTCATTCACACAATAATAATAATAATAATAATCTATTTTTAAGGTCACCGCCAAGCGAGACACCAAATTAGTGTATGAGACCCCCTTGTTTGTGGGACAAGGGACCCTCCTCTGCGCAGCGATTTAACTGCTAAAGTCTACAGAGGTGTACATACACTACCCCCCTCTGGATTTGAACCCGTGACCTCCTAAGAGGAAACACATGCTCTTAACCATTAGGCCCACTCATGTTGTACCATTAGGCCCACTCATGCTGTACCATTAGGCCCACTCAATGCTTCATGATTCCCTTAGCCAAAAGATTGATAAGAATTGGTCACCTCATTTCATTTGCTTGGTTCCTTCTTTCCATTCCTTTTCTTTCTAGTTCCCTTGCTCCATTCCATTTCCTGTATGCTTTAACTTTAGTTTCCTCACCATATCCTTAATAATCATACCTTAGGGAATTCCCCCTTGTGTTGGAGAAGAGCCAACATAAAGTGTGGGGAAGTGGTGTTACACATATCTATGATCTGGGTGATTTGGGACTTTATACTTTCATGGGTGTTAGATTTTGTTGTAACACCTTCCAAACATTATAATTGTTCATTTTCACAAAGGATGAACATGCAAATAAATAAGTTGAAACCTAAGTTTCCAGGAAATTTGGGTACGAGGACGAGGACGAGGACAAGAGAGGAGGCAGAGATGCCACTTTTTGAAACATATATGCAAAATTTATCATAGAAATGGTGCATACATCTGAAAACACATCAAGTACAATCCATATCTCACCCAAAATACATAAACAAAGAAGCTAAATGACATATAGAGTCCAAAAAAGTTTATGCTACAACAATAATTAGATATTAAAATCCTTGCCTATATTAGAATCATATTCATCAATAGAATCTTATGCACCCTCCTCTAGACTCTAGCCCTTGCCTCCACCTTGAATCTTGAAGTTGGTCCTCCAAGAACATTAGTGAACATCATATAGTTTTAATGAAAACTCTTAATTCAAGTGTTAAAATAAGGTAGAAAAAAGATTCACATGCTTAATAAATCATTTTGTTTGAGCGAAGGGTACATTTTTGTTAAGGTCATGACAACAAAATTGAGCAATACGCACCACCAACATCAAAGTACATAAACATGTTGATGTTCTTGATTAAATGTCAATAGCATACCCTTGTACATGATAGAATCCAGTTGAAATGTTGCAATCTTGAAATCTTGAAAACTGTTAAGTCTGTTGAATTTTGAATGTGATTTAAAATTATACTTTTTGCATATGAAGTCCAATGAGGTGAAAACCACTCAAACATCATGAAACAACCAATGGTAATGTTAAAAATTTAAGTTAAAGGATAGAAAATGAAAGATAAGGAGAATGACACTTTTAGTTTAAGAATTTAATATTACTGATTTTAATGTCACTTATGCAAAATGTGTTGGGATTGTGCCAAACTGGTCCCTAGGTGTCGCTAAAACAAGGGTATGACCACAAAAACAGGGGTGCATCATACAAAACTGGTATGTAGGCATCCCTAGGCATTTATAAATTAGGGGTGCCTTGTCTCCTCTGCAATCAATGTCCTTTGAATGCATGACAAACGTCCTAGGTACTTAGGCCAAGTTTCTAGTGCAACATGATACAACAAGGTATGTGGGTATGAGATATTTGATACATGGGTACAAGTATCTAGTACGGGTATGCATACCCTACCCTCGTGTATGAGTAACCATGCTACTTAGGTTGAAACATATTCAAGATTCAATGGATTTGTAGTTACCGTTTGATATATTGATATCAAAGTGCAACAATCAACCTAACTTCTAGGTCATATTTCTTAAATTACAAAAAATATTGGAATGGTTAAGTCTCTTTATCCTACTGCTTCCTATGAATAGTCTCTTTATATATTGTTTCCTCGCTTGAGTTTCTTCAATTTTGATCATCAGTTGTATTGCATTTAGGGAAATTCGTGTGTATTGTCATTTTCTCTTATTGCTTTTGCTATAGTAGGGATTTTTTCTTCTTCTGGCAAACAACGAGGTCTCATGCATGAAATTGGTCTTTGGGTAGGATGTGACTTTATGACTAATATTGTTACAACTAGATTATGAATGCAATACTTGTGGTAATAGCTCATCAACATAAAACAACACTTGTCTATCGTTACATGTTTAGATTTCCATAAAAAATAAAATAAAAATGAATATAATTCTTAAATAAAAGTGAATATAAATATAATCAAAGTTTAATTTTATCTGTGAGATGTAGAACAATCGGTGGTGAATGATGAGTTAAGACACCCCTAAGTTGAATGGTCGTCGGTTCTAAATCCCATGGATACCAAAAATCCAACCATGTTAAGGGTTGGTGCGGTCCAGCGTGTGTACGATCTCGAGTGATTTTGACAAATTAGATACCCTTGGTTGGTGGTTTCTAAGCCAAAGGACAACCTTGCAAGTAAGGGGTAGCATTTTCCAACAATAAAAAGTTTAATTTTTATTTACATTTATTCGATGTTAAGGCCGCAACATTGGCAAGTTCAATGTTGAAAGTTATACTTGCAAAAACTATGTTACAAAGTGAATAATTTATTTCCTGAATTTTGTTATTCCATAAATTATTTCCTTTCTCGATGAATTGCTACATATTGGATTAGTGTTATATTTTTAATGGTTATACAAGATCTAAAAACATTTAGCATCATAACATCATGACCATAAGCAAGGGATCACTGAAAGAAAGACAAATGCAACAACACAAGAGAACACAAATATTTTCCTCGGGGAAACCACAAGGGAGGAAACCCCACAAAACTTCCTAAGTATAGAATTCGACCAAGACAGTGCAAAACCCCAACAACACGAATAGTTGCTCATATTCCATAGTAGACTCTCTCTCTCTCTCTCTCTCTCTCTCTCTCCAGCGCAATACTTGAGTGTAAGATTTGTAAGAATGAGATAGGTGCCTCACCTATTTGTATTCATTAGGTGAGTGTCTCAAATAACTAACTAGGTCGGCCAGGTTACCTAATTAGGGCCGAACTACCTTGAGAGACTTAAAATACATTTTATATATTACTTTTGTGGGTACTATTTCCTTGACTTACAATGGAGGTTTTACCTCATGAATTTTACATGACCAATTACATCAAGGACATCTCCGAAGGAGAATACAACAAAAGTACAATAAAATATCTTCAGAAGTTATAATACTTTAACACTCCCTCTTAACTAGGAAGGTATTCTACATCAACAACAACCATCATCACAACTGTACAACTTATTGTCACTTCCCCTCTCGTCCGAGAGGACGCGACTACAACACTGTTGCTATCATTTAAGCGGGGATCTAAGCCCCATGAACATAAACAATAAAAATGCATTGAATATAAAACATTTACATATGCATAATGCAATCTACAACGTAAGCAAATACATTTCATTCAACACATTAATAATATTCATCGAATTATCCATCGCAATTCATCCATTCAAGCATTCGACATGTTTATAATAAATTATCAATTAAATATTTTGCAAAGGTGAATACACAAGCTTGAAAAGAAGCTTGTTCTGCAACCATCTATGTCGCTGCAATGTTCCACCCAATGATAGGCCAGTGTGCTCATCAATCTCTTAACACCATTGCCACTCACAAGTTGGGCATGATTCCCACAAGGAATAAGGGAACAATAGACTTACACGCGATAAGACCATATATCCATAGTCAAGCCAACACACAATTGGGTTTCACAGACTGCTAAGAAACAAGCCAATAACATACGGGTTCCTTGGACTTACTCAGCGAAGCCAACAATCACCCCCAAAACACAGTTCACCATGTAACAGATGGGTTCCTTGGACTTACTCAGCTAAGCCAACACCAGGATGAACTTCACAACCAAATACAAGTTCTGGGTATGGACAAAAACGTTCTGGGAACCAAAAACGATTTCAGCAAGTGTTCTTGGGCATTAGGGGAGAAAACATGACCCCATCAAACACAAAAAATGTGAATCCCTGCTGCACATGCACTCAGCAACACAAAAACAACTTCCCATCCATGGAGAAAAATGGAGAAACTGTAGAAAACATGAAGGGGAGAGCACAACAAACTCCATCTGCATGAGGGAGTTAAACACGACCTCTAAAAACCCCTAGAACTTGAATCTCCTCTGCCATTTACTGAACAATACCAAAAACAGATTTCCTAGCTGTGGAATGATGAAACAACCACAAAAATGTGAAGGGAAGAGACCCAGAGCTCCGTCTTCCTAAGAGAGCAAAACGTATGGGTGAATAATGGCTTGGGCATGCATCTCCAAGCATTTACTTGCCCAAGAAGTCAAAAACATGTTTTCTAAAAATGGGTGGCTTCCCAAATTTGAATTTGACTCCCATACTCTTCCCATCCCCATGCATTAACTTCCCCAACAAATTTCTAAATCATTTGGCACAAAATGACACATTAGGGGAATTTTGAGGTAAAAATGGGCCTCATAAGGGATATATTAAAATATTATGAACTAAGCATTTTATGGGGAAGGTATATTTGACAACTACATTTCCACTACACTAAATATACAATTTAGATAACCATGGTTGAGTTACATACTAGAAACAAAATAATAAAAAATGTTATATTGAACCACTGACTTGCTTAACATCTTGTATGCCTTAACATAACGTGTAGTTGTCAATCGGCCTACATCCCTGCCCCTTATTAATATATATATTATACATTATAAATTTTAAAAATTTAAATTTTGATTTTAATAATTTTTTATTTTAATATAGGTTAGTACATATATTCTATACTTAAATCTAATATTTAAAATTTGATTTTAATAATTTACAATTTTAGTTTTTCTTAGCTTTTAATTAATTAATTGTAATATAAATTTGTAAAATATTGCAATTTAATGTAATTATAAAAGTTAATATTTAATATTTTAAACTTTGATTTTAATATTTTGTATAATGTAATGTTTTGTAGTTTTTAATGAATTGTACTAAAATTTGATAAAATATTACATTTTACTATGATGTTTTGTCTAGAATTTAGTGTTTTGAAAGTTAGTTTTTAAATTGGTTTTTTATGAATATATTATTTGGTAATGTTTTCTACAGTACATTTTTTTATGCAAATCTAATCATAAAATATTTTAAAAGTATTACAAAAGTTAATAATAATTTTTAAAAATAACAAAATAAAATAAAGTTCAATTAAAAAAATATATTTATATGATATTTTTGAGATTAAGAAAAATGGATGAATATATTATTTATTTATAAGTAAAAATGTGTAAATAAAAGATATTTTTAAAATTAAAAAGAATTGGATAAATATAACATATATTGAAAATTGTGTAAAGACATGCATATTAAGTGTAAATACATGTATTGTCTTTTTCAAAATATATGAAGGGACAGTAATATATTTTATTGAAAAAGTGTGAAAAAACATTAGTACTTTACTCTATGTGTAAAAGTACTTGTAGACTACCATGGTTAACCATAGATTTTGATCAACCTTTTAGAATATGACAAATAAGCAACCTTAACTCAAGTAATGCCAACTCAACTATTATAGATGATGTCATTCTCTAGATTGTGATTGGTTCTTAAAAAGTTGATTTTAATAGTACTTTTTTGTTTGTTTGGAGGCCCATTTTTTACTTCAAAATCCCCCCAATGAAATGGGTAATTTACAATTTTATGGGTTCTCCCTCATACATTTGGATTTACCCTATTGGCTCAAGGGTTTGAATGTTTTCCCTCCCTATTATTTGTGAAATCATGCCCCCATCTCTTTAACGTTCCGACGCATAGCTAGTTTTGGTATTTTTAATAATTCGCATTTTACATGTTGTCTCAAAACATATTGTTCTTGACTAGCACATAAACCATTAGCATTGATTTTAATCGCCGATACATAAGACAATAAATCCATGGTGGGGCCTTTTCCTTGAGCTCCACACCATGATCAAATAAAAATATTTACATCATGCGCAATTCAATACCATGGGGTCAAAACCAGGGTGTTACATTGGCTAGTGAATCTCTATATGTCATAGGAAGTATTGGAACATCATCATACATCATCATCAATCTCAGCTAGATCTTCTTCTTCCATCTCAGTATGTAAATACTGAATCATCTTCTGTACGTGATGAATCATCTTCTATCAATATATAAATATTGAATCATCTTCTAGATAATTTTCTGTAGTATCAATATGTGGATACTAAATCATTTGAATCATATTCTGGATAATCTTATGTAGCATCAGTATGTGAATACTGAATTGTCTTCTGTTACGCCAGTATATGAATACTGAATTATCTTCTGAACCTTCTTTTGTAACATCAGTATGTGAATATTGAGTCTTCTTTTGCCACATCAGTATGTGAATACTGAATCTTCTTCTTCAACATCAGTATGTGAAAACTGAACCATCTTCTGAACCTTATTCTATAATATCAGTATGTGAATACTGAATTTGCTTCTGGCACATCAGTATGCAAATAATGAATCTTCTTCTTCAACATCATCTGCAACATCAGTATGTAAATACTAAAACATCATCATCTACATTATCAGTATGTAAAATACTGAAACATCACTATCTGCATCTTCAGTATGTAAATACTGAAACATTAAAATCTACATCATCAGTATGTAAATACTGAAACATCATCATCTGCATCATCATAATTTGAATACTAAGCCAACAACATCATTACCATGCTAGTGCTAAAGCAACATCATAAAAAATGCTATATCATCATCTGCATTATCAGCATAGCGATGCTGGAACATCGTCATCATTAAAAACATAAAAATGTTGAAACAACCTCATCATCATCAACACAAAGTGTTGTGACTTCAACCATGTCAACATTATCAGCACAGTGTCATGTCCCCTCAATCTGATCATTAAAAGTGTTGACCACGTTGAAACTCCTAGGGGTTCAAATTTACATTAATTATTCTTCCGAAGGAAATTTTGCTAATAATTATTATTGAGGCATGTATTTAATTTTTATTCACCATTATTATTAATTATGCAATTTAATGATGCAAAAATGAGCTTGCCATGTTAGGGGGGGCACATTGGGAAAGTCAACTTGTCAAGGTAATAAAAGAAGAAACTCTATGACAAAAGTAGTCAGAGATGAAAAGGGAAAGTGCCTAAAAGCAGCAGGAAATCAGCCAGAGACAAAATAAGGAAAGTTTTGCAGAGGGCGCAGTTTCCTCTTGGAGAAATCATAAAAATTGTAAGGACAAAAGCAGGAAAGTTTTGGAAAAAGAGGGCGCAATTTCCTTATGGAGACTCAGTCTCAAAAGCAAGGAAAAGCAGAAAGCTATCATGAACACACGAATGAACTATTTGACTAAGGAGGGTGTAGTTACTAAGTCAGAGGGATGAGTTGGACATGGAAACATATCCACATGGTCCTACATTCCAAATTTCTCAAGGAGGGCGCTTATGTGGCTAGGGTTAGGGATTTTAGGTGGTTGACTTGCTCTCACAGGTCACCATTGGCCTCCACTTGCTAAACAGGTCACCAAAATTCTATTAAAGGACGATTCGTTCCTATTCACATAGTTTGGTTGATGTGTTTATTGATCTATGATTATGTGAGCATGAATTTCTGAGTGATGAGCCTCAGACACTCAGGAGATGAGCTCCAAACCTTCCCTTCCCACTCCTTAATCCCCATTTGTTCTCTTTGTAGGTATGGAGCGCTTGATTTTCCGCCGTTGAAGATCATATCAGAGATATTTTACAGCCTCCATCTTAACAAATTCGAGCTCGAGTAAAGCCCAAGCTTCACCTACGCTCTCATCCTTCCTCTTGTCATATTTTGGGCCTACTGCCCATCATTTTGGAGTCGTTTTATGTAATGGTCAGTCGCATCCAATGCTATCTGATGTATAAAAGCTGATAAACTATGTGTCTCAAATAACTAACTAGGTTGGCCAGGTTCCCTAATTAGGGTCTACCTACCTTGGGAGACTCAAAATACATTTTATAAATTACTTTTGTGGGTACTATTGCCCCCACTTACAATGCAGGTTTTATGTCATGAATTTTACATGACCATTAACATCAAGGACATCTCCGAATGGAGGAATAACATCTCCGAAGGTGAATACAACAAAAGTACAATAGAATATCTTCCGAAGTTACAATACTTTAACACTCCCTCTTAACTAGGAAGGTATTATACATCAACAACAACCATCATCACAGCCGTACAACTGACTAGTGAATCTCTATATGTCATACGAAGTTTTGGAACATCATCATACATCTTCATCACCGATCTCATTTGGATCATCTTCTCGCATCTCAGTATGGAAATATTGAATCATCTTTTGTACGTGTTGAATCATATTCTATCAATATATAAATACTGAATCATCTTCTAGATCATCTTTTGTAGTATCAATATGTGGATACTAAATCATCTTCTGGATCATATTCTATAGCATCAGTATGTGAATACTGAATCATCATATGTTACGTTGGTATATGAATACCGAATCATCTTCTGAACCTTCTTCTGTAACATCACCATGTTGAAATATTGTAACTTCGAAGAATATTCTATATGTATCTTTTTGTGGTCCCCGATGGTCCTACCGGAAGAACCACTTGTATTACATTGTACCCCGATGCTCCTAATCGGAAGAACTAATAAGAGTCATGAGGTAGTCCCCTCTAATTGTAAAGGTGGGTCATCAGCACCCCAGTGTGGTTACTTGAGCCTACATGTGTAACTCGAGCCTACATGTCAAATGAGTTAACTTAAGTGAACGGATGAATATAAATAGAGGTGTAGTGCTCCTCATTTGAGATACACACACTCTCACTTGTGTAGCTCATTAGTGGAAAAGAGAAGTAGCTGGAGAAGGAGGAGGATCAGGCTTTGATCTCCTTGCTGGTTTTATCTTTTATCTTTTTGAGGCATCTATATTGAGGAAGCTTTTGCTGGGTTTTTCCCAGGATAAATCTTTGTGTTCCTTTTTTATGGTTGTTCTTGTCTATCTTTCAGTGATCCTTTTATATGCTTTTGTCATGAAAATTAAATGAAATACTGATGTCTTAGCTAAGCATATGAAAAATTTAACACACCATGTGAATATTGAATCTTCTTCTACCACATCAATATGTGAATACTGAAACTGCTACTGGCACATCAGTATGCAAATACTGAATCTTCTTCTTCAACATCAGTATATGAATACCAAAACATCATATGTAACATTAGTATGTAAATACTGAAACATCATCATCTGCATCATCAATATGTAAAATACTAAAACATCATCATCTGTAGCATCAGTATGTAAATACTAAAACATCAACATCTCCATCATCAGTCTGCAAATACTAAAACATCATCATCTGCATCGTTAGTATGTGAATACTAAACCAACAACATCATTAGCATGTTGGTGCTAAAGTAACATCATAAAAAAACGCTATATAATCATCTGCATTATCAACATAGAGATACTGGAACATCGTCATCATTATAAACATAAAAATGTTGAAACAACCTCATCCTCGTCAACAAAAAATGTTGACTTCAACCATATCAACATTATCAGCACAGTGTCATGTCCCCTCAATCTGATCATTAAAAGTGTTGACCACGCTGAAACTTCTAGGGGTTGAAATTGACATTAATTATTCTTCATAGGGAAATTTTGCTAATAATTATTATTGGGGCATGTATTTAATGTTTATTCATCGTTATTATTAATTATGCAATTTAATGATGTGGAAATGATCTTTCCATGTTAGGGGGGCGCATTGCGCAAGTCAACTTGCCAAGGTAAAAAAAGAGGAAACTCTATGTCAAAAGCAGTCAGAAAGGAAAAGGAAAAGTGCCTAAAAGCAGCAGAAAATCTTCTAGAGACAAAAGAAGGAACGATTTGCAAAGGAGGGAATAATTTCCTCTTGGATGACTGAGAAAAACTGCAAGGACAAAATCATGAAAGTTTTGGAAAAGAAGGGCGCAATTTCCTTATGGAGACTCAGTCTCAAAAGCAGGGAAAAGAAAAAAGCTGTCATGAACAAAAGAAGCAACTAGTGACTAAGTAGGGTGCCGTTACTAAGTCAAAGGGATGAGTTGGACATGGAAACATCTTCACATGGCCCTACATTCCAAATTTCCCAAGGTGGGCACTTATGTGGCTAGGGTTAGGGCTTCTAAGTTGTTGAATTGTTCTCACAAGTCACCATTGGCCTTCACTTGCTAAACATGTCACCAAGGATTATATTAAAGGAAAATTCGAGCCCATTCACATAGTTTGGTTGATGTGTTTATTGATCTATGCTTATGTGAGCATTCCTTTTTGAGTGATGAGCCTCTGACACCTGGGAGATGAGCCCCAAACATTCCCTTCCCACTCTTTCATCCCCATTTATTCTCTTTGCAGGTATGGAATACTTGATGTTCAACCATTGAATATCATATTAGAGATATTTTTTATCCTCCATCTCAGTCAAGTCGAGCTCCAATGAAGCCCAAGCTTCACCTACGCTCTTAGCCTTCCTCTTGTCATATTTTGGGTCTCTTGACCATCATTTTGGAGTCCTTTTATGTAATGGTCAGTCAATCCAATGATATCTGATGTATAAATATGATAAAATATTCCATTTTATTTCTCATGTTGAAATAATTCCCTCCTTGAAGTTTACCTTCTTAGTTTCTCATGAAAAGCTTAATTTGTCATTGTAATGGAGGATATTGATCAATCTAGTGCAATAATGAGCAACAAAGGGTGTGGGTATGAGTATAAATAATTATATATGTCCATTGAATATGTATTAATGTATTTCATATGTTATTTTATGCACTGAATTCAATATGTTATGAATTCTATGCTTAATTTTGCACCCTAGCTAGAATACTAGTTTTACCATTTCTGCTATAAAATGAGTTCTATCCACTTAAATCCAGTTCTTTAAGTTTCTATGGATAAATTACAGAATGAAATACCCATGCGTAACTCCATATGATAATTTAGTTGAGTCTGTATAGATATTTGGGATCCTCCATTGTGTAGGATCTCACTAGGCCAAAATTGCCTAAAAATCCTAGTTCTTTCTTAAACTCTCCAAACAAGTCCAGATATGTTAGAAAATTTCCCAAATAATATTTTATGCTATTTGAAGGCCTGATAAAACCTTTACACTTTTTCCCAAGCTCCTGGTCAAAAGGAGGGAAGGAATTTCCCTAGTTTCACGGTTGGGTGACCCAGAAGCGTGGGAGTAGGTTTCCACATAGTGGACTCTGAAACATGAATGGTCCCCGACATAAATGTGTTAGGGGAAAGGAATTCACTATTTTTAAGTTACTGTTAGTTTCTTCCCACTTCCTACTCCCTTGTCTGCAAATTTTCTCAGCAAAACACCTTGAATTATCTAGTCTGAAGATTCACTGAGTGATTGTAATTTAAAATCATAAATTTTATTTAATTTGCAGCATTAGTTAGTGTTCAGGTATGCATACTAGACTTGTTAACATTATAGTGGAATCAGAGCATGGTCCTCCATACCTGCTCTTGATATTATTCAATGGGTCCAAAATATAATTTGGATACCGAAAGAAAGATCCCTCAAGAGGAGGAAGTTGAATCTGTGAACGGAAGATTCCACGATGAGAGGGATGAGAAAGATGAGTTCAGGAAAATTTTTAAGAACATGTTGAAAGGTATGAAAGGAATTTAAAATAACATCATACAGTCTAGTCAAGATACCAGAGAATTCCTAGCTCAACAACTGGAGTGAAAGATGGAGAAGGGAGCAGCATTGGTTCCCAATGTGAAGAAAGAAAGGTCATGGGTGGCTCTATTTTATCCAATACTGGGCCTTAGAATAGGCCTCTAGATTTTGTATATGAACCAAAGTTGTAGCCTTGACCTACTATGCCCAAATTTGTAGAGACACTAAAGGAAGACCATGAAGCATAGGATGAAACTATTGCTACATGGGAGGAGAAATTTTTTGTTTATGAATCATTGAGTGAAGAATGCAAAAGGGCTTTGTCGATCAAACATTTCCGTGAGACCCAATTTAGGGGGTAGCTAAGAGGAGCTACAAGGCAGCAATTTCAGAATTATGAATTAAATAATTCCATTGGGAAAATTACTTTGCAATATTTTGATGGTACTTCCAATTGCTCAATGAGCTCTTGGATTCATAAAATGGATACATATTTTCAGCTGAATCCTATGGCAGAAAGGGATGCCATCAAGTTGGCATCCCTTCATCTTGACGGGGAGGCCATTGAATCGTGGTTTCATGGCATGAAAACATTAGGCGATGATCAAGTAGTCACATACAAGGAGTTCACCAGAAAATTAATAGAAATATTTGACCGGAGAGATCCTGATATCTCTTTTTGGGATTTGGCACACATTAGACAAGTTGGAACTCTAGAAGCATACATATCAGAGTTCCAAAAGGTGGTGTTAATGGTCACTGACATATCATAATCAAGGCTGATCCTTTTGTTTACAGAAGGACTGGATGAACCATTGAAAGGGTTGGTGAAGGCTTACCGACCCACCACTTTGTAGGAAGCTGTGAGCAGGACTAGAGATCTGTAGGATGCAATTCCTAGGACCAAGTATCCTCCCATACCTCCTATGCCTCATAAATTTCATTTCCCCTAAGAAAGACAGACTAGAATGCCTCCCTTTCCTTTCTCTTATAGCACTAGCCCTTTCTGGAGACACGCGTTAAGGAAGTAAAAAATAAGCAACAAAAATGTGGGAAAGGGAGACAACCATTAGTCGGGTGAGCTCCCCTGAGAAAGACGGGATAAAATTCCTCCCTTTCATTTCTCTTATAGTAGATCATTATATTTTATTATTATTTGTTTGGAGGGGTATACCCTTGGTTATGGAAATAGCTGGGTTCACTTGATATGATAGGTGGATGATATTTTATCTTCATCGAATCTTCCACTTGTACATTACATTATTTTTATGAGTTGTAACCACTTCGGATTATTTTATTATTATTTATGAGGAAATTGGCATGGATAAGGATTAGGTGATTAGTCCCAATACTTTTATTTTAGAATGTACGTGAAACACTCCATCTATTTGGTATCTTGCACTCTTTTTTCTATGCAGATCAACATACTTTTCTATGGAGATCAACATAGTTTGGGTCCACTCCTAGCAAGGATTTCATTGTTTTGCATACCTTTCCATGCTTTCTTCAAAGAAGATAATTAATGCACACATATCCATGCACCTTATGGACTCCACTTTCTATTTTGAAGTGGTTGGGAATGCTCTCTTACGTTGAGTATTATAATATTTTTTTGAGATGGTCGGGAATGCTCTCCTAGGTTGAGTATTATAATATTTTCTTATCTTATGCATATCTTGGAGTATGCATTTGGTGAGTTTTTTAATGTGGAACATGGAGCACATTCTTCTATGTGATGGAGTATTTTATTATCTCTTCTTATGCATCTTAGAAGGTGCACTTGGAAATGGACAATGTAGCATCTTAGCATGGTCAAAGTTTATTAATTTGTAGAAAATTGGTTGAGATCGTATTAAACTAGTCCCTAGGTGTCTCAAAAATAGGGGTGTTACGTTGCAACTGTACCCAATGCACTTCAAATGTTTCCCATAGAGAGAAGCCATTTTTTTTACTAGGATGGGTGTTATTCAGTAATGGTGGCCATGGTCGGGCCTTTTGGTCTTTCCTTTATGAGTATTATGGCTTAACAACACTGTTGATTGCCCTTTGTTGGGGTTTTTAACCTTGGGGTTGGTGTATAGGGCTCCTAGGGGTTGATCGCTGGGTCACATGACTCCATACCTTGTTTCCTTACATTGGTAGACTTTGCTTCAGTTGTAAGACCTTGGTCTCCCTTCACAACCACCTTATACACTCTCCTGACCCTTCGACTCATTGACACTCTCTCTCCTAATGCTTCCTTAGAGGGCGTCATCCTTCCTCCCTATTCGTGCTGCTTCTTTCAGTGGGGGGGCATTGAGGGGTTTTTCTGCAAATTCAGGGTTATATGGGGTGTGAGGGTCTCCCTCCAGCTCGCTCCAGCCTTTCCTTCCGAGTGATTAGCTTATTTTTATTAGTTTTAGGCATATGGGGAAGAATACCCCACGATGCCAACTTTATGTCATTTTTGAATTATTTTATATTATTTTATGTTATAATTTTAAGTTGATATTTTATAATTTGAAATTGACATTTTAAAGGAATTGACATGTCAAACTTGATATTTTTTGGAAAGTGAGTGAGAGGCTATAAATAAACCTCTCCTCACTTCATTTGAAGATAAGACAATTGAGAAGAAACGATATGCACTTATCTTACTCTACTAGGGTTCTTTGGAAGTGACGTGCCTCTCTTGAGGAAGATGATTTTTATGGGTTTAATGGTGTTTTCTTGAAGTTTATTTGGTTCTATGGTATTACTAATGGCGATTATATGATTTTTGGATAAACACTTACACAAGGAGGTATCTAGGGTTTTTATTAATCTCCAATAACCCACAAACTAGATATACCAATAACTTGTGACTTAGCAGGGGTCGACGTCTCGAAGCCCATCAGGGTGAGCCTCTACATTAGAGGAAATTTGGGGTCTAAAATGGGCCTTATAAGAAAATGCGCCAACAATAAATTTTTTGAGTTGGAATTCAAGAACCAATAGAATTTGAATAAAATGAGTCAACCATAATGGTTGAATTGACATATTTGTCATAAAAGAAAACTACTTTTTTTGTTCATATTTTCGACATATATCCCTGTGTTTTTACTCAAATTTCAAGCGGGATAGCTTGTTGGATGCGGAATTTAATTCCAAATCCAATGAGTAACAACACTGCATACTTTTGACAGACCCCGGTACCCCAAAAACAAGAAATACCTGAAAAAATGTGATGATGATGTCATCATCATGTTTTTCAGGTATTTCTTATTTTTGGGGTAGCGAGGTCTATCAAAAGTATGTAGTGTGGGTACTCGTTGGATGTGGAATTAAATTACACATCCAACGAGCTCTCCCGCTTAGAATTTGAGTAAAAATACAAGGAGATATGTCGAAAATACGAACACAAAAAGTAGTTTTTTTTATTCTTCCTCCAAAATTAATAACTATTATTTTATTATTTTCCTTAGGAGGCCCATTTTAGACCTCAAATTTCCTCTAATGATCCCAGGGGTCACATCCCCTTCGAGCCTTATCACAACAGGAAAATGAGAAACCCTACCCCCCGTTGGTTTTGAATTTGTGACCTCTAGGGAGATGACACATGTTATTAACCATTAGGCCCACTCAGGTGCCATTTTGATCTTTATTTGTTAAATGTTGATGAATGATGTATGTTTATAGATTGAATGATACCCATTAGGGCTACATTTTGTTTGGTTAGGTCATTTTTCAACCTTTAGTCACTTGGTTTGTAGTAGTATGTTGCTCATAGGAGTCCTTCTAGGGTTAGAACCTTAGGGCTTTAAGTTTTGTTGTAAAACCTAGGATATGCTTCTCAAAAGCAAGGGTAATCACCTCCTTATATGCCCTAGGGTTAGGGTAGAATACTAAACCCTTGTCTCAAAACCTTTCTTCTCTTCAAATTCTAGCATCTAGGATAGGTTATGTTGCATGCACATGTTAGATTAGGGTTAGTTTAGGTATGCATTTTGTATAAAATTACCCTCAAATTTCAAAAAATTTCAAAAAAACAAAATTTAAAGCCATTTTAGGGCCTCCCTAAAATTTTGTCTCATAAATTGTGGGCCCTATAATTTTGGCGTACCTCCTAAAACTTTTCCCTACCCTTCTATAATTTCGACCTACCCTAAATACCCCCAAAACCCTAGGGCGTCTGCTTTTCTTGGCTGATACAAAACCCTATATTTTTTACCAAGATGACCTCCATTATAAACCTCCTTTCTTTCCTTAGGACTCTCTCACCCTTGCCCTTCCTTCCTAGGGTCTTGACCCTCTTTTCTCACCTCCCGTAACAAGCTATAACAACCTCCTTTTTGGCCTCTAACTATTTCTTATAGTCTGTAATAAGTTGTATATTTTCCACTTTTGTATAGTCCCTAACTTGTTGCCCTAAATATGCATTTTTGTAAACCTTTCCTCGCACTGAAAGCCCTCACACCCTACAAAATTAAGACATAGAAAAACATCAGAGGGTTAGTCAAATGGCATATTTAATGTATGTTGAATGAAGGTCTAAAGTTACACTTTATATTGCTTACATACAAGTCTGAAATCTACTATTGGTGACTGTCATACATTGCTAGGATTGGTGATGAAAGGTTGAAGACATCATGTTTGCTTTGGATGCATAAATTAATTCTTTTGGTTTACATGAATGTTGCTATAAAGTCATCTTAATTAGGAATGTCACATCATATTATTTATGCCTTATTTATATCAGTCCTATTGTTGCTCATTGGAAATGGATTGGTTACATATTGTTGTCATTACACTTATACTTGATTGGATGGTTACATATGGATGATGGTGAATGGTGACTAATGGTCTTACTTGTTGAATGTATAGTTTGTTTGTTAAAATTTCTACTTGATGCTTTTACCTTTTATGCTGGGTATTTGAATAACCTTGGCATCACATTGTTAAATTGATTACATCTACATCTACTAGGAGTTTTGTTTAGTATGTCTTCTTCATCCTTCAATTAACTCCATAAAGGCACTGGTCACTAATATTGTTGTAGAATATGTAGTTGTGTTTTTTAAGTGTCTTGCAGAATGGCTCTCCCCTTGGAGGTTCTAACTCTCCAAAAAAGTCTTGGAAGAGTGGCTAAGGTGACAATGGTCACTCTCTCCATCTATTGCTTATAGGTGACTAGCCCTGCCAGTTCATCCGGTAACAAGGGGTAGGATGCACCATTTTTATAGGGATTTATTTTGCACATTATTTCATCTTTTTAGATTGGATATTAGAGTTATATAGACAAGTGAACTTGGGTGGGGATAAGAATACTATTCTACCAATTTATAATTATTTGGATTACCATGGAGTTTGTTAAATAAATATTGTACTTTTATTATCATAAAGAGGGAACTATCTTTATATAGAGGGAATTTTTATCCATTAGATTGGTGAGGGGGAGTGTAAAATGTGATAGGAGTTTGTAAAAGCTTGGAGATGTTGATGGAGCTCCATTGAATATCAAATTATTGAAGTGTAATGAAGTGAGGCATTGCATCTACTTTTGTACATTGGTGATTGAGGGGGAGTGTTAAAAGCAATAGAAGTTTTTTAAAGCTTGGAGATGTTAATGAGCTCCATTGAATATCAAGTTCTTGAAGATTAATGAAGTGAGGCATTGTATCTACTTTCTTACATGGTTATGTTTATGCTCTTAAATTGTCGTGAACTGTGTAGAAAGCCTATGTGTATCATTCCATTTGCAAGGTCTATTAATTGAATATTTTTCCTTTGGGAGTAAGGAAATGTGTGGCGGTTCTCTCTCTTGTGGTGATTCTTCTTATAATTTTGTTTTATCATATTTTTTGAGATTGGCTCCCCTAGCTCTTCAAGACTAGTTTACACACTAAGCTCTACAAATATTGAGATAAAATGCATCAGATTACTTTGTTTTAAATATAGCACAAAACTAGCATGAATGCATCAAAACTAGGTTCATTAGATGGTTGAATCCATCTAATGTGAAAAAATTACCTTTTCTACTATATAGTCCACTTCAAATCAATTGATTGTGACAATATAGTTATTTCATTCACACAATGCTTCATTATTTCCTTAGCCAATAGATTGATAAGAATTGGTCACCTCATTTCATTTCCTTGGTTCCTGCTTTCCATTCCTTTTATTTCTAGTTCCCTTGCTCCATCCCATTTCCTGTATGCTTTAACTTTAGTTTCCTCACCATATCCTTAATAATCATACCTTAGGGAATTCCCCCTTGTGTTGGAGAAGAGCCAACATAAAGTGTGGGGAAGTGGTGTTACACATATCTATGATCTTGGTGATTTGGGACTTTATACTTTCGTGGGTGTTATATTTTGTTGTAACACCTTCCAAACATTATAATTGTTCATTTTCACAAAGGATGAACATGCAAATAAATAAGTTGAAACCTAAGTTTCCGAGAAATTTGGGGGTGAGGACGAGGATGGGAGAGGAGGCGAAGATGCCACTTTTTGAATTAGATATGCAAAATTTATCATAGAAATGGTGCATACATTTGAAAACACATCAAGTACAATCCATATATCACCCAAAATACATAAACAAAGAAGCTAAATGACATATAGAGTCCAAAAAACTTTATGCTACAACAAATAATTAGATATTAAAATCCTTGCCTATATTAGAATCATATTCATCAATAGAATCTTGTGCACCTTCTAGGCTCTAGCCCTTGCCTCCACCTTGAATTGTGAAGTTGGTCCCCCAAGAACATTAGTGAACATCCTATAGTTTTAATGAAAACTCTTAATCCAAGTGTTAAAATAAGGCAGAAAAAAATTCACATGCTTAATAAATGATTTTGTTTGAGTGAAGGGTACATTTTTGTTAAGGTCATGACAACGTAGTTCAACAATACGCACCACCAACATCAAAGTACATAAACATGTTGATGTGCTTGATTAAATGTCAATAGCATACCCTCGTACATGTTAGAATCCAGTCGAAATGTTGCAATCCTGAAATCTTGAAAACTGTTAAGTCTGTTGAATTTTGAATGTGATTTAAAATTATACTTTTTGCATATGAAGTCCATTGAGGTAAAAACCACTCAAACATCCTGAAACAGTCAATGGTAATGTTAAAAATTTAAGTTAAAGGATGGAAAATGAAATATAAGGAGAATGAAACTTTTAGTTTAAGAATTTAATATCACTGATTTTAATGTTACTTATGCAAAATTGGTTGGGATTGTGCCAAACTGGTCCCTAGGTGTCCCGAAAATAGGGGCATGACCACAAAAACATGGGTACATCATACACAATTGGTATGTAGGCATCCCTAGGCATTTCTAAATTAGGGGTGCCTTGTCTCCTCTACAATCAATGTCCCTTGAATGCATGACAAACGTCCTAGGTACTTAGGCCAAGTTTCTAGTGCAACAGGATACAACAAGGTATGTGGGTATGAGATATTTGATACATGGGTACAAGTATCTAGTACGGGTATGCGTACCCTACCCTCATGTATGAGTAACCATGCTACTTAGGTTGAAACATATTCAAGATTCAATGGATTTGTAGTTACCGTTTGATATATTGATATCAAAGTGCAACAATCAACCTAACTTCTAGGTCATATTTCTTAAATTACAAAAAATATTGGAATGATTAAGTCTCTTTATCCTACTGCTTCCTATGAATAGTCTCTTTATATATTGTTTCCTCACTTGAGTTTCTTCAATTTTGACCATCAGTTGTATTGCATTTAGGGAAATTCGTGTGTATTGTTATTTTCGCTTATTGCTTTTGCTATAGTAGTGGAATTTTGTTTTTAAAATTTTTCTGGCAAACAACGAGGTCTCATGCATGAAATTGGTATTTGGGTAGGATATGAATTTATGACTAATATTGTTACAACTAGATTATGAATGCAATACTTGTGGTAATAGCTCATCATCATAAAACAATACTTGTCTATCGTTACAAGTTTAGATTTCCATTTAAAAATAAATAAAAATGAATATAATTCTTAAATAAAAGTGAATATAAATATAATCAAAGTTTAATTTTATCCGTGAGATGTAGAACAATTGGTGGTGAATGATGAGTTAAGACATCCCTAAGTTGAATGGTCGCCGGTTCTAAATCCCGTGGATACCAAAAATCCAACCATGTTAAGGGTTGGTGCGGTCCAGCGTGTGTACGATCTCAAGTGATTTTTATGGATTAGATACCCTCGATTCGTGGTTTCTTAGCTAAAGTAAAACCTTGCAAGTAAGGGGTAGCATTTTCCAACAAAAAAAAGTTTAATTTTTATTTACATTTATTCGATTTTAAGGCCGCAACATTGGCAAGTTCAATGTTGAAAGTTATACTTGCAAAAACTATGTTACAAAGTGAATAATTTATTTCCTGAATTTTGTTATTCCATCGATTATTTCCTTTCTCAATGAATTCCTACATACTGGATTAGTTATATATTATAATGTTTATACAAGATCTAAAAACATTTAGCATCTTAAGATCATGACCATAAGCAAGAGATCACTGAAAGAAAGACAAATGCAGCAACACAAGCGAACACAACCCGCAAAACTTCCTCATTATAGAGTTCAACCAAGATAGTGTAAAATCTCAGCAACACGAATAGTTGCTCATATTCCATAGTAGTCTCTCTCTCTCTCTCTCTCTCTCTCTCTCTCTCTCCAGCGCAATACTTGAGTGTAAGATCTGTGAGAACGAGAGAGGTGCCCTCACCTATTTATATTCATTAGGTGAGTGTCTCAAATAACTAACTAGGTCAGCGAGGTTCCCTAATTAGGGCCGATCTACCTTGGGAGACTCAAAATAAATTTTATATATTACTTTTGTGGTTACTATTTCCTTAACTAGTTACAATGGAGGTTTTACCTCATGAATTTTACATGACCAGTTACATCAAGGACATCTCCGAATGGAGTAATAACATCTCCGAAGGAGAATACAACAAAAGTACAATAAAATATATTCTAAAATTATAATACTTTAATAGTCCCTCTTAACTAGGAAGGTATTCTACATAAACAAAAACCATCATCACAACTGTACAACTTATTGTCATGTCCCCTCTCGTTTGAGAGGATGCGACTACAACACTGCTGCTATCATTTAAGCGGGGATCTAAGCCGCATGAACATAAACAATAAAAATGCATTGAACATAAAACATTTACATCTGCATAATGCAATCTACAACGTAAGAAAATACATTTCATTCAACACATTAATAATGTTCATTGAATTATCCATTGCAATTCATCCATTCAAGCATTCGACATTTTTATAATAAATTATCAATTAAATACATTGCATAGGTGAATACACAAGAAATACTTATCTTGAAAAGAAGCTTGTTCCACAACCATCTATGTCGCTGCAACTTTCCACCCAACGATAGGCCAGTGTGCTCATCAATCTCTCAACACCATTTCCACCCCAGAGTTGGGCATGATTCTCACAAGGAATAAGGGAACAACAGACTTGCACACAACAAGACCATACATCGATAGTCAAGCCAACACATAGTTGGATTTCATAGACTGCTAAAGTAACAAGCCAATAACATATGGGTTCCTTGGAATTACTCAGCCAAGCCAACAATCACCCCCAAAACATAGTTCACCATCTAACAATGGGTTCCTTGGAATTACTAAGCTAAGCCAACACCAGGATGAACTTCACAACCAAATACAAGTTTTGGGTATGGACAAAAACATCCTGGGAACCAAAAACGATTTCAACAAGCGTTCTTGAGCATTAGGGGAGAAAACACGACCCCATCAAACACCAAAAACGTAAATCCCTGCTGCACATGCACTCAGCAACACAAAAACGACTTCCCATCCATGGAGAAAAATGGAGAAACTGCAGAAAACGTGAAGGGGAGAGCACAACAAACTCCAGCTGTGTGAGGGAGTTAAAAACGACCTCTAAAAACCCCTAGACCATGAATCTCCTCTGCCCATTCATTGAACAATACCAAAAACGGATTTTCCCAGCTGTGGAATGATGAAACAACCACAAAAACGTGAAGGGAAGAGACCTAGAGCTCCATCTTCCTGAGAGAGAAAAACATATGGGTGAATAATGGCTTGGGCATGCATTTCCAAGAATTTACTTACCCAAGAAGTCAAAGACACATTTTCCAAAAATGTGTGGCTTTCCAAATTCGAATTTGACTCCCATACTCTTCCCATCCCCATGCATTAACTTCCCCAACAAATTTCTAAATGACTGGGCACAAAATGACACATTAGGGGAATTTTGAGGTAAAAATGGGCCTCATAAGAGATATATTAAAATATTATGAACTAAGCAGTTTATGGGGAAGGTATACTTGACAATTCACATTTCCACTACACTAAATATACAATTTAGATAACCATGGTTGAGTTACATACTATAAACAAAAATAATAAAAAATGTTATATTGAAGTGACTAAAAGCTAATTTTAATTTCAAAAAAATGTGTAGTACTCGGATGCATTCATGTCTTTGAAAACTTGGAGATCACTTTTAATAATAAAATATAAACACAATGAAAATACAATAAAATATGTTTTAATAATAAAATATAGACACAATGAAAAGACAGTCAAATAATACAAAATGAAAAAATAGTCAAATAATACAAAATGAAAAAACGTCAAAATTTTCAAATTTTCTCCAACCACACAATGAAAATTAAAATTTAAAATAAAGGATATA
>LPNX011148821.1:1300308-1338123 GCA_001517045.1 Pseudotsuga menziesii
ATATAACCCCTAGGAACGACTAACTATGGGCTCAAGCTTCGCTCACAATTCATTGAGACTTGAACCACTGACTTGCTTAACATCTTGTATTCCTTAACATAACGTGTAGTTGTTAATCGGCCTACATCCCTGCCCCTTATTAATATATTTATTATACATTATAAATTTTTAAAATTAAAATTTTGATTTTAATAATTTTTTATTTTAATATAGGTTAGCACATATATTCTATACTTAAATCTAATATTTAAAATTTGATTTTAAAAATTTACAATTTGAGTTTTTCTTAACTTTTAATTAATTAATTGTAATATAAATTTGTAAAATAGTGCAATTTAATGTAATTGTATAAGTTAATATTTAATATTTTAAACTTTGATTTTAATATTTTGTATAATGTAATGTTTTGTAGTTTTTAATGAATTGTACTAAAATTTGATAAAATATTACATTTTAATATGATTTTTTGTCTAGAATTTAGTTTTTTGAAAGCTAGTTTTTAAATTGGCTTTTTATGAATATATTATTTGGTAATGTTTTTTATAGTAAATTTTTTTATACAAATCTAATAATAAAATAGTTTAAAAGTATTACAAAAGTTAATAATACTTTTTAAAAATAACAAAATAAAATAAAGTTCAATTAAAAATATATATTTATATGATATTTTTGAGATTGAGAAAAATGGATGAATATATTATTTATTTACAAGTAAAAATGTGTAAATAAAAGATATTTTTTAAATTAAAAAAAAATGGATAAATATAACATATATTGAAAATTGTGTAAAGACATGCATATTAAGTGAAAATACATATATTGTCTTTTTCAAAATATATGAAGGGACAGTAATATATTTTATTGAAAAAGTGTGAAAAAACATTAGTACTTTACTCTATGTGTAAAAAATTGTGAAAAAACATTAGTACTTTACTTTAGGTGTAAAAGTACTTGTAGACTACCATGGTTAACCATAGATTTTGATCAACCTTTTAGAATATGACAAATAAACAACCTTAACTCAAGTAGTGCCAACTCAACTATTATAGATGATGTCATTCTCTATATTGTGATTGGTTCTTAAAAAGTTGATTTTAATAGTACTTTTTTTTGTTTGGAGGCCCATTTTTTACTTCAAAATTCCCCTAATGAAATGGGTAGTTGAAAATTTTATGGGTTCTCCCTTAGACATTTGGATTTACCCTATTGGCTCAAGGGTTTGAATGTTTTCCCTCCCTATTCCTTGTGAAATCATGCCCCCATCTCTTTAACGTTGCAGCGCATAGCTAGTTGTGGTATTTTTATTAATTTGCATTTTACATGATGTCTCAAAACATATTGTTCCTGACTAGCACATAACCATCGGCATTGATTTTAATTGCCGATACATAAGACACTAAATCCATGGTGGGGCCTTTTCCTTGAGCTCCACACCATGATCACATAAAAATATTTACATCATGCGTAATTCAATACCATGGGGTCAAAACCGGGGTGTTACACTGGCTGGTGAATCTCTATTTCATAGGAAGCTCACAGGAAGCTTTGGAATATCATCATACATATTCATCATCGATCTCAGCTGGATCAGCTTCTTCCATCTCAGTATGTAAATACTGAATCATCTTCTATCAATATATAAATACTGAATCATCTTCTAGATAATTTTCTATAGTATCAATATGTGGATATTGAATCATCTGAATAATCTTTTGGATAATATTCTGTAGCATCAGTATGTGAATACTGAATCGTCTTCTGTTACGCCAGTATATGAATACTGAATCATCTTTTGAACCTTCTTTTGTAACATCAGTATGTGAATATTGAGTCTTCTTCTGTCACATCAGTATGTGAATACTGAATCTTCTTCTTCAACATCAGTATGTGAATACTGAACCATCTTCTGAACCCTATTCTGTAATATCAGTATGTGAATACTGAATTTTCTTTTGGCACATCAGTATGCAAATACTGAATCTTGTTCTTCAACATTAGTATGTGAATACTGAAAACATCATCTGCAACATCAGTATGTAAATACTAAAACATCATCATCTGCATCATCAATATGTAAAATACTGAAACATCATTATCTGCATCATCAATATGTAAATACTGAAACATTAACATCTGCATCATCAGTATGTAAATACTGAAACATCAACATTTGCATCGTCAGTATGTGAATACTAAACCAACAACATCATTAGCATGTTAGTGCTAAAGCAGCATCATAAAAAAATGCTATATCATCATCTGCATTATCAACACAGAGATGCTGGAACATCATCATCATTATAAACATAAAATTTTTGAAACAACTTCATCATCATCAACACAAAGTGTTGTGACTTCAACCATGTCAACATTATCAGCATAGTGTCATGTCCCCTCAATTTGATCATTAAAAGTGTTGACCATGTTGAAACTCCTAGGGGTTCAAATTGACATTAATTATTCTTCCTAAGAGAATTTTGCTAATAATTATTATTGAGGCATGTATTTAATTTTTATTCATCATTTTATTAATTATGCGATTTAATGATGTGGAAATGAGCTTCCCATGTTAGGGGGGGCGCATTGGGAAAGTCAACTTGCCAAGGTAAAAAAAGAGGAAACTCTTTGACAAAAGCAGTCAGAGAGGAAAAGGGAAAGTGCCTAAAAGCATCATAAAATCAGCCAGAGACAAAAGAAGGAAAGTTTTATAAAGGAGGGCGCAATTTCCTCTTGGAGAACTCTGAAAATTTGTAAGGATAAAAGAAGAAAAGTTTTGGAAAAGGAGGGCGTAGTTTCCTTATGGAGACTTAGTCTCAAAAGCAAGGAAAAGCAGAAAGTTGTCATGAACAAAAGAATCAACTGTTTGACTAAGGAGGGTGTAGTTACTAAGTAAGAGGGATGAGTTGGACATGGAAACATATCCACATGGTCCTACTTTACAAATTTCCCAAGGAGGGCGCATATGTGGCTAGGGTTAGGGATTTTAGGTGGTTGAATTGCTCTCACAGGTCACCATTGACCTCCACTTGCTAAATAGGTCACCCAAGATTCTATTGAAGGATAATCCAATCCCAATCACATAGTTTGGTTGATGTGTTTATTGATGTATGATTATGTGAGCATGCCTTTCTGAGTGATGAGCCTTAGACACTTGGGAGATGAGCACCAAACCTTCCATTCCCACTCCTTCATCTCCATTTATTCTCTTTGCAAGTATGGAGTTCTTGATTTTCAGATGTTGAAGATCATATCATAGATATTTTTCATCCTCCATCTCAATAAATTTGAGCTCGAGTAAAGCCCAAGCTTCACCTACGCTCTTAGCCCTCTCTTATCATATTTTGGGCCTCTTGACCATCATTTTGGAGTCCTTTTATGTAATGGTCAGTCACTCCAATGATATATGATGTATAAAAGCTGAGAAAATCTGTCATTTCTATTTCTCAGGTCGAAATAACTCCGTCCCTGAAGTTTACTTTCTCAGTTTCTCATGAAAAGCTTAATTTGTCATTGTAATGGGGGAAATTGATCAATATAGTGCAATAATGAGAAATAAAGGGTGTGGGAATTAGTGTAAATGATTATATATATCCATTGAAGCTGTATTAGTGTCTGTCATATATAATTTTCTGCATTAAAGTCAATCTGTTACGAATTCTATGCTTAATTTTGCACCCTAGCTAGAATACTAGTTTTACCATTTCTACTATAAAATGAGTTCTATCCACTCAAATCCAGTTTTGTAAGTTTATATGGATCACTGAAATACCCACCTACCCATACATAACTCTATAACATAATTTATTTTATTTTGTACAGTGATTTGGGATCCTCCATTGCGCAGGGTATCACTAGGCCAAAATTGCCTAAAAATCCTAGTTCTTTCCTAAATTCAACAGACAACTCCATATCTGTTAGAAAATTTCCAAAATCATATTTTCTGCTATATGAAGGCCTGATAACACCTTTTCACTTTTTCCCAAGGCCTTGGTAGAAAGGACGGAAGGAATTTCCCTAGTTTCACGGTTGGGTGACCTAGAAGCGTGGGAATATGTTTCCGTATAGCAAACTATGAAACCTAAATGGTCCCCGATATAAATGTGTTAGGGGGAAATAATTCAATATTCTAAACTTACTCTTGGTTTCTTCCCACTTCCTACTCCCTTTTTTGCAAATTTTCTCAGCAAAATACCTTGAATTACCTAATCTGAAGATTCACTAGGTGGTTGTAATTTAAAACCAAAATTTTTATTTAAATTGTAGCATTAGTTAGTGTTCAGGTCTACATATTAGACTTGGGAACATTACACACAGGTTGATGGGACCACAACCATATCAACATCATTAACATAAGGCGTTGGGACGATAACCACATCATCAACATCAACATACAAATGATGAAGCAACATCATTATCAATATCAGTTTATAAATACTGAAATATCTTATCAACATCAGTATAGAAATACTGAAAATACCTCATCATCATCAGGATAGAAATATTGAAACTATATTATCAACATTAGTAAAGAAATACTGAACCTGCCACATCAACATTAGTATAAAAAATACTGAACTTGCTACATCAGTAGAGGAATACTGAAACTATCAATCATCTCATTAGGATAGAAATATTGAAACTATATTATCAACATCAGTAAAGAAATACTGAACCTGCCACATCAACATTAGTATAAAAAATACTGAACTTGCTACATCAGTAGAGGAATACTGAAACTATCAATCATCTCATCAATCAACAATCATCAGTATGAGAATATTGAACCTGCTACATCACTATAAGAATACTGAAACTATCAATCAACAAAAAATAATCAGTATGCGAATACTGAACTTGCTACATCAGTATAAAAATACTGAAACTATCTCAACAATCATCTCAACAATCATTGGTGTTTCAACACTGAAAAAATATCAACAATCATCAGTATAACAATACTGAAACTATCATCTCAACTAACATCAGGATAACAATACTGAGGCACACATCTCAACAATCATTAGTATAACAATACTGAAGCAGTCATCTCATGAATCATCAGTATAACAATACTGAAACAAACATCTCAACAATCATCAGTATAACAATACTGAAGCTATTATCTCAACTATCATCAGTACAACAATATTGAAACCACTTACAACAACATCTCGTCTGACTTGCTAACCCTTCTGGGTCGACAAGCCTAGTCAGACACATTGATCTCCTTGGAGACCAAACAAGCCTTGTGTGGCTTATTAACCCTTTCAATCCAAACAAGCCTAGATAGACATACTAACCACTTCTTTCCCTCTAACTATCTTAGAGAAACATGACAATGAGTTCTTTGGTAGATCCATGCATGAAATTGGTCTTTGGGTAGGATGCGACTTTATGATTAATATTGTTACAACTAGATTATACTTGTGGTAATATCTCATAAACATAAGACAATACTTGTGTATCATTACAAGTTTTGATTTCCATTTAAAAATAAATAAAAATGAATATAATTCTTAAATAAAAGTGAATATAAATATAATCAAACTTTAATTTTATCCGTGAGATGTAGAACAATTGGTGGCGAATGATGAGTTAAGACACCCCTAAGTTGAATGGTCGTCGGTTCAAAATCTCATGGATACCAAAAATCCAACCATGTTAAGGGTTGGTGCGGTCCAAGTTGTGTACGATCCCGATTAATTTTGACAGGTTAGATGCCCATGGTTCATGGTTTATTAGCCAAAGGAAAACCTTGCAAGTAAGGGGTACCACTTTCCAACAAAAAAATGTTTAATTTTTATTTACATTTATTTGATGTTAAGTCCGCAGCATTGGCAAGTTCAATGTTGAAATTTATACTTGCAAAAACTATGCTACAAATTGAATAATTTATTTCCTAAATTTTGTTATTCCATAAATTATTTCCTTTCTCGATGAATTGCTACATACTGGAGTAGTGTTAGATTTTTAATGGTTATACACGATATAAAAAAATTTAGCATCATAACATCATTACCATAAGCAAAGGATCACTGAAAGAAAGACAAATGCAACAACACAAGAGAATACAAAGGTTTTGCTCGGGCAAATCACAAGGGAGAAAAACCCGCAAAACTTCCTCAGTATAGAATTCGACCAAGATAGTGTAAAACCCCAGCAACAAGAATAGTTTCTCATATTCCACAGTAGACTCTTTCTCTCTCTCTCTTTAGTGCAATACTTGAGTGTAAGATCTGTGATAATGAGAGAGATGACTCACCTATTTATATTCATTAGGTGTGTGTCTCAAATAACTAACTAGGTCGGCCAGGTTCCCTAATTAGGGTCGACCTACCTTGAGAGAATCAAAATACATTTTATATATTACTTTTGTGGGTAACTTACAATGCAGGTTTTACGTCATGGATTTTACATGACCAATAACATCAAGGACATCTCTGAATGGAGGAATAACATCTCCGTAGGAGAATAAAACAAAAGTACAATAGAATATCTTCCGAAGTTACAATACTTTAACACTCCCTCTTAACTAGGAAGGTATTCTACATCAACAACAACCATCATCACAACTGTACAACTGACTGGTGAATCTCTATATGTCATAGGAATCTCTATCATCATACATCTTCATCATCGATCTCATCTGGATCATCTTCTCGCATCTCAGTATGTAAATATTGAATCATCTTCTGTACGTGTTGAATCATCTTCTATCAATATATAAATATTGAATCATCTTCTAGATCATCTTCTGTAGTATCAGTATGTGGATACTAAATCATCTGAATCATCTTCTGGATCATCTTCTGTAGCATCAGTATGCGAATACTGAATCATATTCTGTTACATCAGTATATGAATATTGAATCATCTTCTGAACCTTCTTCTATAACATCACCATGTGAATATTGAATCTTCTTCTACCACATCAGTATGCGAATACTAAATCTTCTTCTTCAACATTATTATGTGAATATTGAACCATCTTCTGAACCTCATTCTATAATATCAGTATGTGAATACTGAATCTGCTTCTGGAACATCAGTATGCAAATACTGAATCTTCTTCTTCAACATCAATATATGAATACCAAAACATCATTTGCAACATCAGTGTGTAAATACTGAAACATCATCATCTGCATCATCAGTATGTAAAGTACTAAAACATCATCATCTGCATCATCAGTATGTAAATACTAAAACATCAGCATCTGCATCATCAGTCGATAAATACTAAAACATCATCATCTGCATCATCAATATGTGAATACTAAACCAACAACATCGTTAGCATGTTAGTGTTAAAGCAACATCATAAAAAAACGCTATATCATCATCTGCATTATCAACATAGAGATGCTGGAACATCATCATCATTATAAACATAAAAATGTTGAAACAACCTGATCATCATCAACGCAAAGTGTTGTGACTTCAACCCTATCAACATTATCAACACAATGTCATGTCCCCTCAATCTGATCATTAAAAGTGTTGACCACGCTGAAACTTCTAGGGGTTCAAATTGACATTAATTATTATTCATAGGGAAATTTTACTAATAATTATTATTGAGGCATGTATTTAATATTTATTCATCATTATTATTAATTATGCAATTTAATGATGTGGAAATGAGCTTTCCATGTCATGGGGGCGCATTGTGCAAGTCAACTTGCCAAGGTAAAAAAAGAGGAAACTCTATGACAAAAACAATCTGAGAGGAAAAGGAAAAGTGCCTAAAAGTAGACGAACATATTCTAGAGACAAAACAAGGAAAGTTTTGCAAAGGAGGGAATAGTTTCCTCTTGGCTGAATGAGAAAAACTGCAAGGACAAAATCATGAAAGTTTTGGAAAAGGAGGGCGCAGTTTTCTTAAGGAGACTTAGTCTCAAAAGCAGGGACAAGAAAAAATCTGTCATGAACAAAAGAAGCAACTAATTGACTAAGTAGGGTGCAGTTACTAATTCAGAGGGATGAGTTGGACATGGAAACATCTCCACATGGCCCTACATTCCAAATTTCCCAAGGAGGGCGCTTATGTGGCTAGGGTTAGGGATTTTAGGTGGTCGAATTGTTCTCATAGGTCACCATTGGCCTCCACTTGCTAAACATGTCACCAAGGATTATATTAAAGGAAAATTTGAGCCCATTCACATAGTTTGGTTGATGTGTTTATTGATCTATGCGTATGTGAGCATTCCTTTCTGAGTGATGAGCCTCTGGCACCTGGGAGATGAGCTCCAAACCTTCCCTTCCCACTCTTTCATCCCCATTTCTTCTCTTTGCAGTAATGGAACGCTTGATTTTCAGCCATCGAATATCATATTAGAGATATTTTTTAGCCTCTATCTCAGTCAAGTCGAGCTCCAATGAATCCCAAGCTTCACCTATGCTCTAAGCCTTCCTCTTGTCATATTTTGGGCCTCTTGCCCATCATTTTGGAGTCCTTTTATGTAATGGTAAGTCAATCCAATGATATATGATGTATAAAATATGATAAAATCTTCCATTTCTATTTGTCATGTTGAAATAATTCCGTCCTTGAATTTTACCTTCTCATTTTCTCATGAAAAGCTTAATTTGTCATTGTAATGGGGGATATTGATCAATCTAGTGAAATAATGAGAAATAAAGGGTGTGGGTACAATTATAAATAGTTATATATGTAAATTGAAGCTGTATTAATGTATTTCATATGTTATTTTCTGCACTGAATTCAATATGTTATGAATTCTATGCTTAATTTTGCACCCTAGCTAGAATACTAGTTTTACCATTTCTGCTATAAAATGAGTTCTATCCACTCAAATACAGTTCTGTAAGTTTCTATGGATAAATGAAAGAATGAAATATCAATAAATGAATCCATATGAGAATGTAGTTGAGTCTGTATAGTGATTTGGGATCCTCCATTGTGTAGGGTCTCACTATGCCAAAATTGCCTAAAAATCCCAGTTCTTTCCTAAACTCTCCAGACAAGTCGAGATATATTAGAAACTTTCCCAAGCTCCTGGTTGAAAGGAGGGAAGGAATTTCCCTAGTTTCACGGTTGGGTGACCCAGAAGCGTGGGAGTAGGTTTCCACATAGTGGAATTTGAAACATGAATGGTACCCAATATAAATGTGTTAGGGGAAAGGAATTAACTATTTTGAAATTATTGTTGGTTTCTTCCCACTTCCTACTCCCTTGTATGCAAATTTTCTCAGCAAAATACCTTGAATTATCTAGTCTTAAGATTCATTGAGTGATTGTAATTTAAAATCATAAATTTTATTTAATTTGCAGCATTAGTTAGTGTTCAGGTATGCATACCAGATTTGGTAACATTACAGTGGTTTCAGATCATGGTCCTCCATACCTTCTCTTGATATTATTCAATGGCTCCAAAATATAATTATGATACCAAAAGAAATATCCCTCAAGAGGAGGAAGTTGAATCTGTGGATGGAAGAGTCCACGATGAGAGGGATGAGAAAGATGAGTTCAGGAAATTTTTTAAGAACATGTTGAAAGGTATGCAAGATATTTCAACTAACATCATATAGTCTAGTCAAGATACCAGAGAATTCCTAGCTCAATAACTGGAGTGAAAGATTGAGAAGGGAGCAACATTGGTTCCCAATGTGAAGAAAGAAAGGTCATGGGTGGCTCTATTTTGTCCAATACCGGGCCTTAGAATAGGCCTCTAGATTTTGTATATGAACCAAAGTTGCAGCCCTGACCTACAATGCCCAAATTTGTAGAGACCCCAAAGGAAGACCATGAAACATAGGCTGAAACTATTGCTACATGGGAGAATCAATTTTTTGTTTATGAATCATTGAGTGAAGAATGCAGAAGGGATTTGACATTCAAATATTTCCGTGAGACTCAATTTAGGGGAAATCCAAGAGGAGCTATAAGGTATCCATTTTAGAATTATGAATTAAATAATTCCGTTGGGAAAATCACTTTGCCATATTTTGATGGTACTTCCAATTGCTCAGTGAGCTCTTTGATTCAGAAAACGGATACATATTTTCAGCTAAATCCTATGGCAGAAAGGGATGCCATCAATTTGGAATCCCTTAATATTGATAGGGAGGCCATTGAATAATTGTTTCATGGCATGAAAACATTGGGCCATGATCAAGTAGTCACATACAAGGAGTTCACCAAAAAATTAATAGAAAGATTTAACCGGAGAGATCCTGACATCTCTTTTTTGGATTTGGCACACATTAGACAAGTTGGAACTCTAGAAGCATACATCTTAGAGTTCCAAAAAATGGTTGTAATGGTCATTGACATATCATAATCAAGGTTGATCCTTTTGTTTATAGAAGGATTGGCTGAACCATTGAAGGAGTTGGTGAAGGCTTACCGACCCACCACTTTGTAGGAAGCTGTGAGCAGGACTAGAGACCTGCAAGATGCAATTACGAGGACCAAGTATCTTCCCATACCTCCTATGCCTCATAAATTTTAGAATCAGAGACCTCATATGAGAAACTTTCATGCCCCTGGAAAGAGAGATTACTCCTACAAGGATCGAGATGAATTGAGGAGGTAGAAGTTGTGTTTTTCTTGCCAAGAACCATGAGCTTCAGGTCACAAATGTGTGAAGGGAATAACACACTATATTGAAGTATTTTCTGAAATTGATGAAGAGGTGGTGGAATAATTTGAGATGGTTGACAGATAGTATGAAACAACTGAAGAAGAGGAGCAATGCCATCGAACCAACATAAAAATTGCAGTACTCAGTGGAGTACCTTGGTTCCATACTTTAAGGCTGGAAGGGGTACTACAAGGACAGAAAATCACATTCCTTGTTGATGAGGGTGACACCCATAATTTTATTGATTCATCCCTAGTGGAGAGGAGAAAACCACCTACTAAGTCCTTTGAAGGATTCACTGTGGTAATCCCTGGTAAGCATACCATGGAATGCAACCGATGGATTCCAAATATGCAAGTAAACATCAGTGACTATACTGTGAAAGACAAATTTTATGTTGTCAATGTGTAAGAAACGAACATGGTGTTGGGAGTACTATGGTTGTACTCTATTGGAGAGCACTATGTGAATTACCAGATACCACAAATACGTTTCAAGGATACTGAAGGAAAACCAGTGGTATTGAAAGGCATGAATACTTATCCCAGCCAAGTAATTTCTACCAAAAGTATGAGATCTGTTATGAGGCATGGGGACATTGAATGAGTGGTTGAATTCCAAACCACCACTGAGGAACTAATACCAAAGTTTCCTCCCGGCCCAAATATATAAAAAAATTATCGCATAAGCATAAGAGCGTTTTTGAGGACCTTCCACATGGCAGGACACTTGATCGTGGCATTGAACATAGGATTGAGTTGGAAGCTAGTACACTTCCAATAAAAATTCATCCCTATAAGAGTCCAAAGAGATTTAAGGATTAAATTGAGAAGGCCATCAAGGAGATTCTTGAGTTGGGCCTCGTTAGAACAAGCTCCAGTCCTTTTTCTTCTTCGGTGGTTCTTGTGAAGAAGAAGGATGGGACACTCATGATGTGCATAGATTACCACGATTTGAATAAGAAGACCATAAAGAACTGGTACCCAATTCCTTGAATTGATGAGATGATGGATGAGCTGCATTGAGCCAAATTTTTCTCCAAAATAGATCTATGGTCAGGGTATCATTAAATCAGAATGAGGGAGGAAGACATACAAAAGACAACCTTCCGTTGTCATTTTGGCCACTTTGAGTTTCTGGTCATGCCATTTGGATTGACTAATGCACCAACAACCTTCCAATCATGCATGAAAAATGTATTCAACAAAAACTCCATAAGTATGTCCTTGTGTTTTTTGATGATATTCTGATATATAGTATGACATGGGAGGAGCAGTTGCACCACTTGGAGGAGGTACTCACTATGCTTGCAGATCTATCCTTTTTTTCCAAGATGTCTAATTGTGAGTTTGGCATGACAAAACTGCTGTATTTTGGCCATGTGATCTGCTAAGAAGGGGTGAAGGTAGATCTAGAAAAAATAAAGGCCATATTGGAATGGGCTATCCTAAGGAACCTCACTAAAACTGAGAGGCTTCATTGGCCTTTGTAACTACTACCACAGATTTGTCAAAGGATACTACTGGTACACTGCACCCTTGACATATCTGACTAAGAAGGGTGCATTTAGTTGGAGTGAGGAGGCTGCAAAAGCTGTCCAGAAAATGAAAGAGATAATGAGAAGTTGTCCAGTACTTTCCTTGCCTAATTTTTCCAAACCTTTTTGTGCTGGAATGTGATGCTTTTGGTGTAGGAATTGGATCTTTTCTAATGCAAGATAGGCACCCTATTGCATTTCAGAGAATAAAATTGCAGCCACATGAAAGTTTGTATTCCATATATGATAATGTTGGAAATCATGCATGCCTTGGCCAAATTCCAACAATACTTGGTGGGAGGTAAATTCATTGTGAAGACCGATCACAACAATATTAGGAACTTCCTTACCCAAAAGGAACTAAATGACAGGAAGAAAAAATGGGCGAGTAAACTTCAATCCTATGATTTTGACATTGAGTATAAAAAGGGAAAAATAAATGTTGTGGCTTATGCACTCTCCCATAAGCCCACATTCTCTTTGCTGCAAATGTTTAATGAATAGAAGATCCAGCTGGCTACTGAATATTCTAAAAATTAGTTTGCTTGTGAAGTTTTGGATGGGGTAAACCAGAATAAAGAATACAAAGTTCATGATGACCTCATCTACTACGAAAACAAAATTTTCTTAGTTGCCGAATATGCACTAAAGAGGAATATTTTAGAACTTGCACATGATGCACCAGTGGCTAGTCACCCTGGTTTTCTGAAGACGTACTCGAAGGTAAGGGAGATATTTACTTGGAAGGGCCTTAAAGATGATGTTCTCATGTACGTGAAGGAATGTTCTGCATGTCAACATAACAAAGTGGAGCACACACACCCTACTGGACTTCTCCAGCCTCTTCCTATTCTAGATCAAAAAATGAGAAAGTGTATCCATGGAATTTATCACTGGGATGCAAATTCACAAGGGAAAGACAATATTTATGTGGTGGTGGACATGTTGACAAAATATGCACACTTTTTTGCAGTAACATCCACTATTTCTACTAATGAGGTTGCTGCCCTATTCTTCAAGGACAATTTTTAGGCTGCATGGATTGCCCAGAATTATAATCAATGATAGAGATAGTAAGTTCAGTAGTGGTTTTTGGAAGACATTTTTTGATCTAGTTTGAACAAATATGAACATGAGCACAAGATATCACCCCTAGAAAGATGGAAAAACTGAAAGGGTGAATCAATTGCTTGAAGGGTGCCTCTGTAACTATGTTACAGGACAACAAGGAGCTTGGGAAACTTGGCTCCACCTGGGTGAGTTCTGTTACAACACCACATTTCATATTTCTATCAGAATGACACCCTTTTTGGCCTTGTATGGGTATGAAGCTCTGAGTTTTCTAGACTTAATGTTTGGAGATTGTAGGGCACAAAAAGATAAATATTGGTTGTAGGAAAAACAAGACATTTTAACAGAACTGAAAGACAATCTGAAGATGGCACAGAACCAACAAAATATGTATGCAGATAAGCACACAATAGATAGAGTGTTCCAAGCAAAATACTTAGTGTACCTAAGGCTACAACCTTACAGACAGTCTTCCTTGAAGAAGAAAGGGGTAGAACAAATTTAGCCAAGATTTTATGGACCCTACAAGATTATCAGAAAGGTTGGTGAAGTGGCCTATGAGTTGGATTTGACAGCAAACAACAAAATTCATAATGTTTTTCATGTGTCTTGTCTAAAGAAAGAAGTTGGAAAACAGATAGTAGCTTCTGAAAAACTGCTACCTCTAGATGATGAAGGACATTTTGTCTTAGTACAAGATAAAGTGATGATGGGCATAGAAAGGAAATTAAGGAACAAAACAATCAAGGAATGTATGATACAGTGGAAAGGATTACCCAGTGAAGATGTTACTTGGGAGGGTGAACAAATATTGCAGCACCCTGCTTTCATTCTGCTTGAGGACAAGCAGATTTGGGAGGGGAGGAATGTCATGTCGCCTCAATCTGATCGTTAAAAGAGTTGACCATGCTGAAACTCCTAGGGGTTAAAATTGACAATAATTATTCTTCATAGGGAAATTTTGCTAATAATTATTATGGAGGAATGTATTTAATTTTTATTCATCATTATTATTAATTATGCAATTTAATGATGTGGAAATGAGCTTTCCATGTTGGGGGTGGGGGGGGGGAATTGAGAAATTCAACTTGCCAAGGTAAAAAAAGAGGAAACTCTATGACAAAAGTAGTTACATTAGAGGAAATTTGGGGTCTAAAATGGGCCTTATAAGAAAACGTGCCAAAATAAGTTTTTGTGAGTTGGAATTCAAGAACCAATAGAATTTCAATAAAATAAGTCAACCATAATGGTTGAATTGACATATTTGTCATTAAAAAAAACTACTTTTTTTGTTCGTATTTTCGACATATCTCATTGTGTTTTTACTCAAATTAAAATCAGGAGAGCTCGTTGGATGTGGAATTTGATTCTGCATCCAACGAGTACCCACACTGCATACTTTTGATGGACCCCGCTACCCCAAAAACAAGAAATACCTAAAAAAATGTGATGATGATGTCATCATCATGTTTTTTCAGGTATTTCTTGTTTTTGGGGTAGCAGGGTCCGTAAAAAGTATGCAGTGTGGGTACTCGTTGGATGTGGAATCGAATTCCACATCCAACGAGCTCTCCCGATCAAAATTTGAGTAAAAACATAGGGAGATATGTTGAAAATACGAACACAAAAAGTAGTTTTTTTCTTTCTTCCTCCAAAATTAATCAATATTATTTTATTATTTTAACTATTATTTTATTATTTTCCTTAGGAGGCCCATTTTAGACCCCAAAATTCCTCTAATGGAGAGGAAAAGGGAAAGTTCCAAGTGCCTAAAAGCAACAGAAAAGCAGCCAGAGACAAAATCAAGATTTTTTTGCAAAGGAGGGTGTAGTTTCCTCTTGGAGAGCTCAGAAAAGATGTAAGGACAAAAGAATGAAATTTTTGGAAAAGAAGGGCGTAGTTTCCTTATGGAGACTCAGTCTCAAAAGAAGGGAAAATAAGAAAGCTGTCATGAACAAAAGAAACAACTATTTGACTAAGGAGGGTGTAGTTACTAAGTCAGAGGGATGAGTTGGACATGGAAGCATCTCCACATGGTCCTACATTCCAAATTTCCCAGGGAGGGAGCTTATGTGTCTAGGGTTAGGGCTTCTAGGTGGTTCACTTGCTCTCACAGGTCACCATTGGCCTCCACTTGCTAAACAGGCCACCCAGGATTATATTAAAGGACAATTCAATCCCATTCACATAGTTTGGTTGATGTGTTTATTGATATATTCTTATGTGAGCATGTATTTTTGAGTGATGAGTGTCAGACACTTGGGATATGAGCCCCAAAAATTCCCTTCCCACTCCTTCATCCCCATTTCTTCTCTTTGCAGGTATGGAACACTTGATGTTCAGCCATTGAATATCATATCATAGATATTTTTCAGCCTCCATCTTAGTCAAGTTGAGCTCCAGTGGATCCCAAGATTCACCTATGCTCTCAACCTTCCTCTTGTCATATTTTGGACCTCTTGTCCATCATTTTGGAGTCCTTTTATGTAACGGTTAGTAAATCCAATGCTCTATTATGTATACAAACTAATAAAATATGTCATTTCTATTTATTAGTTTGAAATAATTATGTCCCTGAATTTTTCCTTCTCAGTTTCTCATGAAAAGCTTAATTATTCATTGTAATGGGGGAAATTGATCAATCTAGTGCAATAACGAGAAAGAAAGGGTGCAGGAATGAGTATAAATGATTACATATGTCATTGAATCTGTATTAATTTCTATAAGAGGTTATTTTCTGCAGTGAATTCAATCTATTACGAATTATATGTTTAATTTTGCACCCTAGCTAGAATACTAGTTTTACCATTTCTGCTATAAAATGAGTTATATCCACTCAAATACAGTTATGTAAGTTTCTATGGATCACTGAAATACCCAAATACCCATACATTAATACATACCATAATTTAGTTGAGTCCATATAGTGATTTGGGATCCTTCATTGCGCAAGGTCTCACTAGGCCAAAATTGCCTAAAAATCCCGGTTCTTTCCTAAACTCTCCAAAAAACTCCAGATCAGTTAGAAACTATCCCAAATAATATTTTATTCTATATGAAGGAATAATAACACCTATAAACTTTTTACCAATTCCCTGGTCGAAAGGACAGAAGGAATTTCCCTAGTTTCATGGCTGGGTGACCCAGAAGCATGGGAGTAGGTTTCCGCATAGCGGAATATGAAACCTGAATGGTCCATGATATAAATTTGTTAGGGTAAAGGAATTCATTGTTGAGAAATTACTCTTGGTTTATTCCCACTTCCTACTCCCTTGTCTACAAAATTTCTTAGCAAAACACCTTGAATTACCTAGTCTGAAGATTCACCGAGTGGTTGTAATTTAAAATCAGAAATTTTATTTAATTTGCTGCATTAGTTAGTGTTTAGGTATGCATATAAAACTTTGGAACATTACAAAAATGGTTTTGGGACCACAAGCATATCGAAATCATCAACACAAGGTGTTGGGACCATAACCACATCATCAACATCAACACACGAATGATGAAGCGACATCATTATCAATATCAGTATAGAAATACTGAAATTATCTTATCAACATTAGAATAGAAATACTGAAAATACCTCATCATAATTAGTATATAAATATTGAAACTGTCTTATCAACATCAGTAAAGAAATAATGAACCTACCACATCAACATCAATATAAAAAACGATGAACTTACTACATCAGTAGAGGAATACTGATATTATCAATCATCTCATCAATTAACAATCATCAGTATGAGAGTACCGAACCTGCTGCAGTAGTATAAGAATATTGAAACTATCAATCAATCAACAATCATCACTATGAGAATACTGAACTTGCTACATCAGTATGTGAATACTGAAACTATACATTAATAAACAATCATCAGTATGAGAATACTGAACTTGCTACATCATTATAGGAATACTGAAACTATATCAACAATCATCTCAACAATCATCAATGTGACAACATTGAAAAAATATCAATAATAATTAGTATAACAATACTGAAACTATCATCTCAACTAACATCAATATAACAATACTGAAGCGCACATCTAAACAATCATCAGTATATCAATATTGAAGCAGTCATCTCAACAATCATCGGTATAATAATACTAAAGCAAACATCTCAAAAATCGTTAGTATAACAATACTAAAGCTATCATCTCAACTATCATCAGTATAACACTATTGAAACCACTTACAACAACATCTTGTCTGACTTACTAACCCTTCTGGGTTGACAATCCTAGTCAGACAGATTGATCTCCTTGGAGACCAAACAAGCCTTGTCTGGCTTACTAACCATTTCAGACCAAACAATACTAGCTATACATACTAACCACTTCTTTCCCTCTAACTATCTTAGAGCAATATCACAATGAGTTCTCTGGTAGATCCATCTAGGCGTTTTGTAGAACTTACTAACCCTTTTGAGCCAACAAGCCTAGTTAGATAGATGGATATTCCTGGGGACCAACAAGCCTTGTCCTAGCTTACATACCCACTTGGTTTAAACTGATCTATCCATACATACTAATCCCCCTAGGATCAATAGGCCTCATCTAACTAACGATTTCAGGCCAAACAGTCATAGTCAGACTTAACCTACTCTAGACTGAGCTACTCACCACTGCATCCTTCTTCCATCTACCGTCACTCCCTCTTTCAAGAGAGGTCATTTCAAACTACACCAAGCATGTCTCGAAAGTATTCAAACTTTACACAAGCCAAAGGGTTTGTCAACACATCTGCCACTTGTTCCTTTATAGGAACATACTTGAGCTTTACAACTCCTTTCTACAACTTGTTCTTTGACATTTTCTTTGTGTACATCTGCAACTACATTGCACATTTACAACTTGCATCATTATTCTTTTGTGCATCTGTAACTACATCATTCTTCTCTTATAGATCTACAATGGTATCATACAATCCTTCCTACAAGTCAAATTCAATTGTATGATTAGAAACATTTCGTAACATATTCATAATGACATAAATAAAGATATATGTCATATAATCATGCAACTATTTTTGCTAATGCAACAATCATCTATATATGGTAACTTTCTATATGTCTTTCATCTTTCCAAGAGATTATTTCATATGTAGCAATGGAACATTGTACAACAACATAAGCCACTTACCCATCACCTACATATTAGTAGTATACTACAAATATTATGATATGCATAATACATTTCCTGAATCTAGAAACATATCTATGTACACATCTTGAACAACTAGATATATAGGAAATGACAATTCAAATACTTATCTTTGTTTGTTTGGTAGAATCCATATTGATCTCTGTCTTCTTGAATTATTGGAGTCTCTTCCAATGTGTTCAACTTCATCGTCTGATTTTGAGGACCTGTTTCTATCTTTCTCATGATTGGAAATACTAAACAAGTCTTCTTACACCACAAATAATATAGATTTGTGTTTGTGTGTCCTACCAGTGCATCCCTTCTTATCCAATGATGAAATGTATAAGAGTATAATATTCATCTTCACCGGTATAATTCTTCTGGATCATATTCCTCATTACTTGAGGAATCTTTACTTACTTTCTTCTTAGCTACAATATATTCATCCTTGGTTGCCTTGAGAGAAAAAATCTGCTTTTTGAAATATGTTGGAGTATGTAGTACTATCAACTCAATCAAATTCATCATACCTTTGCAGCACCCTTTAGGAATCACACCATTTTCTCTGCATATTTTACTTGGATAAGTTAAATGTATTCTCGATTCCATCATACCTCTAATCTTAAGAATCATATCAATATTCTCAAACTTTGATATCTACCGTAGTCACTCCCTCTGAGGTGGAGCACCATCCTCCCTCTATATCTATATTAGGACATTGGGGTGATAGGTATCCTCCTCTACTGTTAATCTTCTTTGTATCCATCTATGCCACTTGTCAAGGTCACTAGATGATAGGATCCTTCATCTCAAAATTTGTTGCAAGTTTTCTCTTTTCCTTTATAGGATTTTATCTTCAACCTTGTAGTAAAGGTTGGGATCTCCATCACTCTAGTTGATCCTGAAGTTTCTCATGTGAATCTATGTACTATCCCACGGGTTCCTATTGAGCTTGTACAAATCCTTTTGTGCATAGGTGGTTCTTTGTATACAGTCTCAAACCATATAGGTTATTTGATTGGTTCTTCTACTTTTATTACATCAATTGTCTAGTGTAATATCCACTACTGAAGATGTGTGTCTAGTTACTAGAGAAATGTCTTTCCCTAATTGACTCTCTTTGTTGATAGAAACCATGAAAATTATTTCCTATCTTTTGATACTTTGATTGACGGTATACTCGATCTTGTAGATTTACTTGGAAGACTTCATAAAACTTCCCTTCATGTCTTGAGATCATATCCAAACATCAGTATGTATGATCGAATGGTACTTCTAGAACATTTCATCCTTCCATTCTTCCTTCTTGGGACATTCTTTTGCAAAGTGTCCTTTCTCATCACAACTAAACTATTGAGTTGTGAGTTGTCCTTATATTCTTAGTGGGAATGTTCTTCCTTCTTGTTCTTTCTCTTCTTGGCCTAATATGTTAGGGATTGATTGTCATCTCTTCTTCAATCAATCATGCATTTCTCCATATGTGATATTCTTACTAGAAAGACTCTCTTGACACAATTTGGAATACCATTCAGAGTTGTAATTTATGCTTTTGCTTCTTTGACATTGTCTTCAATGGATTCTAATTGCTCCCTGAGATGAGATCTTGTGAAGTAGTCATTGAATGTTTTCTGACATTGCAACTTCACATTCTTGAGTTGAGTTTTCAAGATCATCCTCGTACATACTTTTCATTACATAGAACATATCCTTGGGAGTATTCAAGGATGATACATGTGAGATCCAATGGAGACAAAAATACTCATCTTTGTTTTGACTAGGTCCTTATTTTTCTTTGTTTTGACTTCATCTCTGTCTATATCTGCAGCTTCTTCTTTGACATGGTTCTTCATGGCATGCTTCTTCAAGTATGATAAGCGCTCTATAATTCCATGCTTATAATTTCTCAACTCTTTCAATATTGTCATCAAGCTTGGTACTATTTGTCATTATGATAAAAATGAGAACCTCAAATTGAAATAGAGAGGATGAAACTTACCTGTAAGAAAGGTTCAACTTGATGCTTGCTTAAAGGTTCTTTTGAAAGACTACTTCTAGTGGACCTAGGGTTTGATAAAGAAACCATAATTTTTCAACTTAGGTATCTTTTAGATTCAATTGGATAGAAATATGTGCCTCCTCAAGGAAAGCTGAGCAGCACACTTATTTTCCCAAAACTATGGACATAACTGCAAAATATCTGATTCCCTAGTTTTCTCCGACAGCAGGGTTAGGTCAAAAAATGAAAGTACACAAATTGAGAAACTTCTTACATATATATATATGCTGCCTCCTAGGGAAAATTTTATGGTCCTCCTTCTTCAACTGATTGGTGGAGGGAAGTGCCTAGAATAGGAAGCCCTAGTTTTTTCTCTGGTTTCTTTTGCAGAAATGATTGATATTGTTTTCGCTATAGCTTCAAATTTTTGTCTCCTCAAGGTATGAAACGTATTATTGAGGTATCCTAGTCTATCGTATTTCAGAACCCATAGGTTAGAGAATTATTTGATTCACCAAGTGGGACTTATGTGAAGTTTACCAAGGTGACTTATTTCAGGACTGTTAAGCATAGCGAACTTGTACGGACTTCCATATGTCATTGTTTCACCTTCGGGGTCTAAAATATTTACCATAGAAACTATAGTCTGTTCCCTATCTAGGAAATCTTGCTAAATTGCATTTGGGCCTTCCTAGCCCGATATATAGAGATTCTCCCTAAGTCAAATGTTTAAGGTTGAATTCTAGGAGAGTCTGGAATCCTGAGTTGGAGGAATCATATCTCCTATATTATAGTGAATCTGAGGCTAAAACCTTTACATAGGGTAGAGTGAAAATTTATCATCGACATTTAAATTTTTTGGCTCCTGATACTTCTCCAATCTCTCCCTATAGAGAAAGTACCAAAATTACTAGTTTTTGTCTTCTAGGGATTTTAATCAAGAAACCCTAATATTTAGTAGCTGTAGTTGAAGTAGTGGTTCGACTACACAAAGCCTTATTTCAGGGTGGATCTGATACCATGTTATATTTTTAATGGTTATACAATATCTAAAAACATTTATCATAATAACATCATGACCATAAACAAAGGATCACTGAAAGAAAGACAAATGCAGCAACACAAGAGAACACAAAGATTTTCCTTAGGGAAACCACAAGGGAGAAAACCCCACAAAACTTCCTCAGTATATAATTTGACCAAGATATTGTGAAATCCCAGAGACAAGAATAGTTGCTCATCTTCCACAGTAGACTCTCTCTCTCTCTCTCTCTCTCTCTCTCTCTCTCTCTCTCTCTCTCTCCAGTGCAATACTTGAGTGTAAGATATGTGAGAATGAGAGAGGCACCTCACCTATTTATATTCATTAGGTGAGTGTCTCAAATAACTAACTAGGTTGATTAGGTTCCCTAATTAGGGCTGACCTACCTTGGGAGACTCAAAATAAATTTTATATATTACTTTTGTGGGTAATGTTTCCCCGACTTACAATGGAGGTTTTAGCTCATGATTTTTACATGACCAATTACATCAAGTACATCTATGAATGGAGGAATAACATCTCCGAAGGAGAATACAACAAAAGTACAATAGAATATCTGCCGAAGTTACAATACTTTAACAAGTAGCAGTTCCCTCCTTGTGTTAAAATATGCAGATGTAGTAGTGCCTAAGTAACTAAGCAATCTATCATACGTTTTGTTTATATTGTTGTATATATTTAAAGTTTTATCAGCTTTGCGAAAGTTCTCTACATATTTTTACCATGCTAATAAACACTATGAAAACTAAACTACCACTGTTTTATAAATGTCCTAGATTGAATTTAAATATTGATGAGTATATGAATAAAAACCATGGATCAAATTACCACAATGTGTGCAATGCTTATGCTTTCCATTGTTATTGAGCTCTTTTTGTTGCTATTATTTAATTGCACAAAATTTACAAAATAATAGAGCATTTGGGATTTTCTAATTACTAATATATTTAATAATTAGCATGTCTTTTCATTATATCTCATATTGTGTAAGGTTTCACATTTTGATATTCATCACATTGATGGATGTTTGCACCTGGTACCTTTGGATCCACTAGATAAATTTAAGAACATATGCATTTTCATAAATCCTCTTCTCTTCTTAGTAGTGGTTTACGTGATGGAAATTTTTTATGGAGGAAATTTAGTTCTACATGGTGGATGGTCATGTTGTGGTTTGGTGTTACTTTATTTCCTTGGTTTGATGGATCACTCTTTTAACATATGGATGCTTTCTACTCAGTATTCCATATGCTTGTACAGCATTGGAATATATATATATATATATATATATATATATATACACACATACCTGGCTATAGGTAGCTAACATCTATCAATGAGCTTTAAAGCGACTATCCATGTGTTGGATTTAGTAGGTGGGTAGGTTGGAGAGAGAGTAAAAATGAAGTTATCCCTTACCTAATAATTTTTAGCGAGGGAATAATATTTATGCCACCCAAGATTAACAGTGATAAGATGAAATTACTTCCTTCAATGGAAGATGGATGGATTCAGTGCACAAGAGAATGGATTCAATGATATATGTATTTTTTAGATCCGTGAGAAGTCTCGGTGTTTAAGAAGAAATATAGGGAGTTTTCAATTGTTCGAGTGCCTATATTAATAGTCTCAATGCCATGCCAAGAATAAAAACCACTCTATAGTTCAAGAAGATGAATCACTCTACGGTCAATTGGTCGAGTGCCTCCCTTCAAATTAGATAGAGAGATTTATGGCTTCCCCATTCATTATTTTTGTCAAGATTCATTTGTTTCATCAAGATTCTGAGAGATCAAGATTTATATATAATACATAACACCACAAATTGATCAATGAATAAAAAACATACTTACATCATTAAATACATATCCACCCTAGGTGATGCTTTATTTTTACTTTGATATCATGGTGGGGATTTGTTATGAATACCAACTTTATTTCACATGGTACAACATTTTGATGGAGTGCACATCTTCATTGACACACATTTTGAGGCAAATCATGATATTTAATTCACATGAAAATTTGAACCCAAAATCCAACGACATATATGTCCGATTTTCGAAATTAAGCTGTCGACAATCCAATAAGCCTCATTTTTTATAAACGTTAGTTGATTTTCGTCGGATCTCTGATAGTAAAATGGTATCATTGGATAACCAAAATGTCATTGTCAGATATCCGAACACAAATATATTAATATACACATCTGATATGCGACACATGTACGTCGTATATCCGATCACATACCCGTTAGATATTCGCTACCCAATAATTTACAGAAGGAATGATATCCGACGTCAAACCCATCTGATAACTGACGACATAACTGACACATATACAAACAAAAAAGAGGGAAACCAACGACATTTATGTTTGTTGGTATGGCATACTCGTCGGATATCGTGGGTAGGGTCGTCAGATATCTTACCACGTTCAAGAATTTAAATAAAAGAAAAGTACTAGTTCCATGGTGTGTGGAAGGTCATATCACTCATGAAACCTTAGTGTGTGTTGTTTCTTACCTTAAATTGTGACACTATGTCTCTATTGATGTTGATAGCATTTCTCATTCCATTATGACTCTTTAGAGTAATAGATGAAACTCTATTAGATCTACCTTGTAGTATTGTAAGGTGGGATTTGGAATTGGTGACATGTTGATATTGTGGTGCATTGGGGTTACCTATGTATTCACAAGTTCTACACCAAATATGTATGTAGCTCAGATTATATTTATGGTCATCCTTGTGGGGTGAATTCTCATGCAGTGATGTTGTTAAAGTTAATTTTGAACTAAATTCTTTATCCCATGTCACCATATTTTCTATAGTCCAGATTCAAATTGTGATCATGTGGTGTTGCATATAAGCATAATGGCTTTATGTGTTGAGCATGAGGTTGCAAAATGTTCTTTTAGATAATGAATATGAGATGATATTAATAAGAAGAGATGATGGATATGAGTTGATATTAATGAGAAGAGTTCATTGATTATGGTAGTGCATACTCGATTTTCACCTTGAACTAGACACTAAACCCCACTTTTTTATGACTTGGTGAGATCTACACCTATGTGCTTTGCAGTTAAATTTGACATTTTACACTTATGCCTTGATGGATTTAGCTTCTAAAACCTAGTGATATCCATGCCATGTGTGCCTTTGTACCTCTACACATTTTAAATTTTTCTACAACTCCAACCTAGACTTAAGTTGCTAGATTCCTCGAGCATGCCTAAGGGTTAGACATATATTGAAGTGGGGAGGGATACTTTGAAATTTATAAATAGGTGTATGGACTTTTAGTACGATTAAATTTTGTTGGGATGAATGATGTAATGAATGGGTTTTTGAGTTTTCTTTTAATATGCCTAAGTCTATTTTTATTTTGAGATGAGGTCTCTATGGCTAAATAATTATAAACATAAGAATTAGTTAGCATTATATATATAAAGGATACGCATTTGATGTGGGATGATCATATAGAAGTGTGTCTATGATACATGTTATTCATAGATCTCAGATCAATAATAGAGCCTATCTTCTTATATATTTTAGCAGTGTCAATTTCAAAATGGTGGTAAATGAGATGGCGACTGAATGTTTACAATAGGACCACATATCCTTTTGGATACTTTTCAAGATGGAGAATAGTGGCATGTTTAGTTTCAATGGGTTGTATGCATAAGGGATATGCACTAGTATGAATTGTCCTAATATCCATATCATTTTCAATGAAATATTCCAAAGACAATGATTACAAAAAAATATGGACAACTAGTACAATATGTCATACCTGTAGAGCAAGGGATGTCGGTTTCAAAAGTTGTACAACATCATGTTGATCATTAAGTTTTGTAAGTTGTATAGTGACCTAGTCAAATAGGTCTCTATGACCTGTGAAAGTTTGTGTAGATAAAATCCACACAACGGAAAGAGGAAAGCAGAAAGTAAATTTAGAGTCTTAATAATGTTAAGACTTCCGTGTTTCGCGATCCACACAGCGAAAAGCAAAAATCGAAGGGAAAAGATTAAAGTCTTAATAATGTTAAAGAATTCTGTGATCTGCGATCCACACAGTGAAAAATCAGAAGGTGGAAGAGAAAAGTTGGAATCCTTAGGAGTGTTTAGTGTTCCATGTTCCACAGTCTGCAACAGAAGGGCAGAAGGCGGAGGGCATAAGTATGAATGAATGAATTTCATCATGTGTTAAGCTCCCGAGTTCCGCAGTCCGTAGTGGAAGGAGGAAATGAGGAAGGAAGACGTGTGGATAAAGGATTTTCATTGGAAGTCAGGTTCCTGCTTTCCAAAGACCACAATGGAAGGATAAGGGGAAGAACATGGGAAGCAGAGGTCGGAAAGTCAGTTTTAGTGAGGAACGTCTATTTGGTTGTAGAATATATATATCCATTTTTGGCAGGTTATTTGGGTATGTTACACATGGTTCATGTTCAAATATTGTCTTCTTTCTATCTGTAAATGTTCCAATAACCAAGGTCCATTTGCAATCCTTCATTTGACATCAAATCTGTAGTCATATTCATTTTCCTATAAAAATGGATAAAAGAAACACCAACAATAGGCCTTAGAATAAAATTGTCATGATTCCTCAATAGTGGGCCTTAGAATCAAAATTTCTAATGCCTTTTCTCCTTCATCCATCATATGACTAGTAAATAATCTCCCATTAACTGAATCTTTTGTATATTCTTACCTTCTACTATCCTTAATACTATATTTAAAGCTAAGAACTCAATTTTGTTATTGGAACTTCTACTAAGGACAACTTAAATTTATACCACTAAAAATTATATATATGTATATATATAATTATTCCCTATGCTATTTTAGCAAGTGGATCCACATGGATACCCTATCAAAGTATATATAGTCTCCAACTATGTACTTCAATCATTACCCCTCTTGGGGTCTTTTTTATCTTTCTCTTATTTGAAATGTTAATAACTAGTCCTTAAGAGAAACATGTAAATGGTGGGGTAATTTTTCCTTCAAAAACACCAAAATACCTAGCAAGCCAAATTCTCCAAGCTACAATAGATGACCTAGTTTCTTAAATACATTACTCTCATAATATTTTGACACCAATCATTTAGTGCAATATCTACATTACTACCCCCTGAAATGTTTCTTTGATAGGATACTGTACCGTGAATTCTTTCCATACATGAACATATGAGTAGTGAATGAGAATATGGAGATATATTCATATCTTACCTTGCATAGTGAATGTTCCATGAAACTTCTCACTTATCCTTTGCAAGAAGTCCCAAGTGGGAAGTATTTGATTTGTAGCATGCTAAATGGGTATTTTTCCTTCTAGAGGGAACTTGAGTTTACAAATCCCCTTGTACCACCATAATTTATTTTAGTGCAAGATTATTCTTCCTTCCCATCCACTTTATGTTATATCATTGGCATATATATTCCACCAAAAGGATTTTTGGACCAAATAATCTCATCTTCATTGTTCTTTTATTCTAAGGTGACTTATTTTTAAGGAACGCCAATAATTGTTCCAAACATGCCCCTCTTCTCCAACAAATTCCATTCTCCCATCATCAAACCATTCTTGACCCATAGTAGTTGATCTTACAAAATCACATACTTGGTATAAATAATAAAATCCCCTAGAGCCCTTACAACTTCAATAATATTCTTGGGTAACTTCTATGTTTCATCACACTTAACCCATGTGTTATATCTAGGAAGAATCACCCTATTTATATTACCTTCCTTCCACTCAATCCATTTAGCAATTAATGGAAATTAGTGTAATACTTCTAACTTCCAAATAATATCCACTTTGAAAGGATTTATAATTTGATCTTACCTAGACTTCCATTTAAATAAATGGTAAATATATTTTTTCTTTACCACCTTACATCACAAACCTCTTTATTTAATATGTCTCTAAACACATTCTGTAGCGATGGTCTTGCAAAGTAATGGATATTTTTTTGCCCCATTGTCCCTTATCCTTTTGCAAAACAATGTTGTTCCAAGATACCTATGTGAAGCTATTCCTCTACCCTTGTATAGCCCAAAGGAATTTGTCCGGCTCTTGGATTGATTTGAACCATACCAATTTGTTTTCCCCTTCGATAACCACCTATTACACCATAGGAATAATATTTTCTCTACATTAGAAATCACCCAACCCCAACCCCTTTTGCAATTATCATTAGGATTTAAATAACATCCCATGTAATTTATACCTAATTGAAACTCAACCAAAAAATGAGAGCATTTTTATAAATGACACTTTGTATTCCTCATTGATACCCATAGTAGAATACCCTATGTTTACCAGCATGGTAGTGGTCATACAATAAAGGTTCATGATGTCCTTCATTGTTTGTGCATATCTTCGAGAACTATCACAAAATAATATAATTCCACCAACAAATAATAAGTGCAAGATATGTAAAGTACTACTGACATTGATCCTGTAATGTCCCAAAAATTTTAAAATGAATTTTTTTTTATATTAGGCTAGTCAATTACTACATGAACTAGAAATTATCTTAACTTATGTGGAACGTGTCATACTTTGTTTCACTGCACTATATTGTCATAAGTTTTTTTTACTTTCTTCTCTATGTTTTCTTGATCTGGTTATTAGTGTAATCCTATGTTTTTGTTATGTTTCTTAATATTTGAGTTCAGTTACTGTTTGATGAATAATTCATACTTTAAAGTATTGGAAAGGGGTGGAGTGGCAGGACTTGTTTCCCTTGAAAACACACCTGAAAGGTAGTATGTTTTTTTACTTCTCGATATAGGGCTTACTTAGCTCTTGTTGAACTAATGCATTTCTTTCCTTGTCGTGTGTAGGTGCACTTGACGACGAAAAACTGACTATAAAAGAGGAACAGAGACATACTTCCCATGCGTCACTAGCAGATAGCTTGGACGATGAATAGGGTTACAGTCTGTTGTGCCCCCGCTCAACAGCCTTCTAAAATTGTTATTTCATCGAACAAAATCCCATTTTGTTCGATGAAATGTTTAAATTTTAAAAGGGATAAATTCGGCTACTGAAAGGAGGATTTTTCCTTGGCTACTGATTTATTGAAGTCAACATTTTTTGAACAAACTTTGCAAGTTACATTGGATCAATGATATCAATATCTATGAGTTACTGGTTTGGATGAATTGTAACTAGGGATGTTAATACATGAGTGTTCATGGTCTTTATGCTTGATGCTGTATATCCTAGTTGAGCAGGTTCTCTTAAACATTAACACCGTTTCTGGTCGATGTCATTGATAAAAAATATTACTAAGGTCGTGTATCATGATCTTTATGCAGAATCGGGTAATGGTGATCAAAGGTTTGTCGAACTCTATAGAAGCCTAGATACATGATTCGCATGCCATATCCTAAAGTTTGTTAACCATTATTTGCATTGATATTAATTTGCATGTGATAATATGCAAAGGTCTAGTGTCGAGTTATATGATAATTCACCACCTTTGATGAATGAGCCGAACACATTATGGGGAATGATCTATGGCACGAGTCACATTCATCACGAATTCAGAGTGTTATTATGACACTCGTACTTACCCTGCTGTCCACGTCTCAGCTCTCGTACCTATTCCTTGTCGTGGCTGTTTACCAGTGGAGCACCTGTTATTACGTACACCTCGAGCTTTCCTGTCATTTAATTCAGGCTTGATTGAGATAACATTAGTCTTTCAGGGTTTCAACCGTCATTTGCGTTCAGCACCCCGAGTAGTGATGGCTCTGCTCATGCCGAACCCGTAGGGGTTTCGCCTACATTCACGTATGGCTTATCCTGTGTATTATTTACTACTGCTGAGTCTTGGTTCCAAGTGCTCTCAACCTGCTCTTCTGTCATTAATCTGGTGGTGGCATGTATTCTGTGCATGGTTTCGCGTTTATAAACAATCAGTAATGGCCCCTGTTGTGAGAGTCGAACCCTATGAGTTAACCCTGTTGAATTCGAACCCTGGGCTTTTGCAAAAGGTCAAAGATGTCAGGTGGCTGCCATTCCTTGAGAAGTTCTCTGATTCTAATCTGAAATTCACCAGAGTATTCGCTTTGTCCCTGGTAAACTATCAAGCCGAAGTTGGAGATTTGTGCTTTCGGATTGATGAGAGGTCGATTGCAAGTGCAACCGGTCTGTCTCTGGATGGGCAGAAGTGGTTTAAGTATCAGAAAATGGAGATTACGGAATGGAGATCGTTGTTGAAGAACCCGTCTCAAGAAATTTCTTTTCGGACAGGAGTTGCACGTAAGTATTTCTTGAAAAACTGGTGCCCCGTGCTTGATTTAATTCACAGGTATTTAACCTGCGAAGGTCAGTTGTCCTCGGCCTATGTATACCACCTTCGTTTGATGGCTGCTTTCATAGGATTTCCCATCAATCTCCCTTACTATCTTCTACAAAGTTTGTTTAAAATGTCAAACACTATAAAGAAGGGACCAAAAAATGTAAGCCATAGTTTGTTTCACAACGGGCTAGTCCGTATGTTGATTGAAAATGAACTAATGAAGTCTGGTCGCTCATGGGAGCAGTTCATAGAATCAAATGGTTTCTCAGAGTTTTGTCATTGTATGTTTGATAGTCCAGGTGACTGTAGCAAACATAGGGTTTCAAGTTCTGCTCCTTTGAGCAAACCTACATTAAACCCTAGCCTTAAGAGTGCAGAACCCTCTCAAGCACCTCTGGGTAACCAAGAGACAGATTCCCATGCCTCATTACAGCCTAGACGTATGAAGAAAATTTCAACCCTGTCACCCGTTACCCCATCAAACAGTAGCGACAGAGTTAGAAAACGTCGAGGAAATTTACCTAGGTCCGAGTTGGTTAGAAGGCTAACCAGGAGCATGGCGAAAGCCAGGATGGCACGAAACCCTGTGAATGTTGAGCTTCCAGTTGAAACGGTTGTAATCGATGATGAGGAAATTGCTGTCCCTTCACCTGTTAATGATGATGTGATTCATCGTGATTTGGTTGCTGATCTAGCTGGGCAAAGTCACCCTGTAACTGCTGAAGGCATCTCTGAAAATCCTTCGCTGTCTGTAGAGGTTCAGCCTGTTCGGCCTGATATTGATATCACTCTTGATCGTGATAGTCCTTCAACAGTGGATAAGAAAGTTCAGGAGGTCCTAGTTGATTGTACGACTGATTCAGTTGTAAAAGAAAATCCTGTTAAAACAACTTTAGCTGTTTCTCGTGGAATTGGGGAAACTATTCACCCTATGTTCATTAGTTGTCTGTTAGACAAGGTTCGCCGAATGGAAGATAAGATGAACGAAATAGTAGCGAGCCGAGACTTATTGAGAGCTGATAATGAGGGTTTAAAAGTAAAAGTTGATGAAAGTAATCAGCATCTTGTGCGACTGAGAAACCATAAAAACAAACTTATCAGGTGGGTGCTTAAGTTACAGGATGAGAATGAAAAGAGCGAAGAAAAATTGCATGAGCTCAATGCTCAGATCGCCTTAATGCAGTTTAAAGCTCCTTCACCAAGTCAACCTAGTGGAGTTAATATTCAGGTTTTCAACGCCCCAGTCAATCTGTAGTGTTTGGTGATATGTTGTTATGTTGATCAAGGTCAGGTATTTGATTATTTCGAGTTTATTTGTTGATGATTTTATTTGCTATTATTTCAATTATGTTTTAATTATAATTCTTGTGTGTTGTGTTGCAGATAGTAACATGAATATCTCTTTTCCCGATTTTGAGGATTTTGGGCATATTGGCGATCCCTGTATTTCTGGAGACAAATCGATATTGGACGGATTGTATTACAGGTGCCATTTTTTTGTTTTCGATCCCATGTGATGGATGGAATAGTTGTGCGTTCGCTGAAAAAATGACATGTTCCACTTGTCGTTTTTTATTCGATATTAGTTAGGGATCACGATCTGGATTATTAGCTTTTGATAATGTTATTTTGGGAAAACTCAAAATGTATTTAAAGGGCTGATAGTGAATATGAAAGGGGTCGATACTCTGGGGAAGCAAGAACAAAACTGCTGGTTCGTTCTATCTGTGCCTCTAGGCAATTATCTGTCAGTTGTTACAATGTTTGAACTGGTGATGTTTTACACACATTTACAGTTTTAATACTTTTTATGTGGCTTATAATATCTTTCAGTTTTGATATTTGCTTTCCTATATTATGATGTTTGTTATAATTTCCTTGATGAATTGTGCGAATATAATTTATCAGGTATCGTCTGTTCCTATTTTTAACTGTGTTGGTATGTCATGTTTTGTATTTAATAATTGATATTATTGTTACATAATGTGTAATGATGCTTGTATGATTTGCAATATTTGAATTTCTTTAAATATCATCAAATGTTTACATACAGTGCCTTTATCAACATCAGTTGGTTACAGGTTAAATTAATTTTTGCTCCTGATCAGGATAGGTATTAGATCAGAATTATATTTTATTCAGTTTCTGCTTTTTGTACTATCCGAAGAACCTTGTTGAGTTAGATCCTTTTCATTAAATACATTCAGTTTATCCTTCTATGTAATTACTGTACATCTGTATATAAATATAACATGACTTTGTAGCATACGAATCTTGTCCAGATTTATGTTTTATTTATGTATTCAGAGTTAATTGTTTTGAATGATTTTACTTAACAGTTTCCATTCCTTGTAATATATAACTTGGGTTAATCTTTGTAATTATAAGTATAGGATCGACACTAACTATCAGTAGCATTAATTGTAACCATTAGTTTTCTAGGATCCCAGGCCAACAGAGCCTTTAAACCTGTCGGGAGCGACTATTCCAAACAGCTTGGAGCCTGTTCTAAGGGTCCCAGACTGGGTCGTTTTCCCCCGTTGCGGGCTTAGTCAAATACGCCCGTCAACAATGGCACTAGAAGGAGGGCCAGCGTAAAATGGCAGATGAAAACAACCCTGTTAACAAAACTAATCAGCCAACTACCCCTCAAATACAATCGACTACACAATCACGAACACGCCGGTCATCACGACTAGGCGACGATTCTTTGACCGATTCAGTTCGAAACCTCATCTCCCAGTTTGATGCCAGTGGTGCTCGTCGTCCAGAAGAACTAGATCAAATTGAACAAGCCATAAACGAATCTCAAAGAATTTTAACCAGAGCTTACTCAAGTATTACTGGGCGCCAGCCTACTGAGCTACCTCTCCCTCAGGTTACCCGTCCTCGCACCTGTCATTCTCTACCTGTTCTGGGAGAACAACAGTTGCCTTTAAGTCCCATCCCGGATCTTCAGGTGCATCAATCCCTGATAGAAGTAAATCAGCCTTCCTCGTTGGCAGGACCACATTTGTCAGGAGGATCTGGGCGACCACCATCACCGCCTCATTCCCCTCCCCATACTCCACCAACATCACCATCACCACCGCCGACTCCTAGGAACATGGCAGCTGCCAATCCGCCTAACCCTATGCCTTGGATGGACCAGGATGCTGTTGCTGTCCCTGGTGTTCAACATCCTTTGCCTAAACACCCTGAGAAGCTTCTGCCTAAGTTCAACCCTGAGTCGAAGGAGCCAGCTAAAGATCACGTCAAGAAGTTTATGCTGGCAGTCCGGCTTCTAGATGTTGAACACGAAGATGTCGTATGTCGACTGTTCCCTTACACGTTTGAAGGAAAGGCTTCAACATGGTATTTTTCCTTGACAGCTGGGTCCATCACCAGCTGGAACGAATTTGATATCGCATTTATAAACAAGTTTGGAGATGACAAGTCTCCGGCAGTCTTAGTGTCAGAACTGTCTAAAATTCGCATAGAACCTAAAGAAAAGGTTAAAGATTTTAACCAATGCTTTCTGAGCTTAAGAAATAGAATTCCCGCTACTTCAAGGCCCACTGAGGATGTAACGATTGAATTTTACACTTCAGCCTTACCTGGAAAAATAGCCATGTTCGTCCGGCAAAAGGCCAAACTTACTCTAGCTGAAAATTTCGAAGAAGCAATTAAGGTTGAAAAGGATGTGTTTGCCACAAAGACAAATTCCGGAGTAGATACTGATTCAGCGTCTTCTTCTCGTAAGAAGATTCACAGCCCTGCCAAAACTACAACTGGTTCTGACAAAAGAAGTCAAGATGCTTTAGATTTGGATAGTCTCCAACGAGTTATCAAAAAACTTTCTAATGAGATCATCGATTTAAAAAAAGGCACTTCTGATAATACCCCAAATAAAGAACCACCCAGACAGTTATTTAGAAGACCTTTTCAAAATCCAGCTGTAAAAAAAAATTCACCCTCTGAAGCCAATAACATTGAGGAAATTAACAGTTTTCTCAAAGAAATAGTTTCAGATCTGGAAACAACTACTGAAACTGAAACTCAGTCTTCAGGACAGAGTTCTCAAGATAAACAAGACACCAATGATGATAATAAACCACCCAATTTCATCAGTCATTTCTGGGACACCTCAGAATTAACTGATGACGAAGAGGTGGCTGTTGTCAATATGAATCAGCATCAGCATAACACCAGAAGTAAAAAAGATCAGCCTTCAACTGAACCTGCCACAACTGTCCCAGATAATAGTTCAGCTGCTAAAGACAAAGATCAGCCTGCGATTAGTAAATCTGCACCTTCCCTTGAGTTAGAATATGATTTGATTGAAGACTTAAAGAAGAGCAGGGCTAATATTTATCTATATGAACTCATAAAAATACCTATAATTCGTGAGAAAATGGTGCAAGGGGTTTCCCCAAGTAAAACTGGTAAGACTTCTTCCAACCAGAATAGTGCTGTTACCAATAAAGATAATTCGCAAAAGTCTTCAGTCAATGCATCATCAATAGGAAAAAAATCTGATTCTTCAACTCCACCCTTTTTACTTTCGTTTGAAATATTTAACCGCAAAGTACATAACTATATGATTGACTCAGGGGCATCCAAAAATGTAATGCCTCACTCGGTGTGTAAAAGGCTTAATGCTGTCCCTCAGCCTTGCGATACCAGTATTGTACAGCTGGATCGTTCAAACGTAAAGGTAATAGGAAAACTTAAGGAGGTGCTAATAAGGTTAGCTTCCAATCCCCAAGTACATTTTGTTATCGATATTATTGTTGCTGATATACCAGAAGCGTATGGTTTATTTCTTAGCAGGGATTGGTCACAGAAACTCGATGGATATTTCGCGACAGACTGGTCACACTTATGGATACCTCATAAGGGTCATCCGAACAAAATAAGAATCGATAGAGAACGGTATATGAAGCATACCGTCACGGAAATTGATGACTCAAATGAACCAGTCCTGTTTGTTGATACCATATTGGGTAACTATATGGCTGACTCATATTTTGGCAATTTAGAGGCTGAAATTTCAGAAATTCCTGATTTAAATCAGCAGTCTGAAATCTGTCATTTTACACAAGTTCAAGCTGAAATTTCAGTCCCGGATACACCACATTTAGATCTCAATGACGGGTTGTGGTCTCTTTACTTTGACGGATCCAAGTCAAAAGAAGGAGCTGGTGCAGGATGTTTACTGATTGACCCTTGTGGAAAAAGGTATTTCATTGCTTGTAGATTAGAGTTTGACTGCACAAATAATATCGCTGAGTATGAAGCCCTCATTCAAGGGCTGAAGAAAGCGATTGATTTGGGAGCCAAAGCCTTGATAGTCTTAGGAGATTCCGAAATTATTATTCATCAGGTACGTAATACCATACACTGCATAGCTAGACACTTGAGAAATTATCAAACTGAGGTATGGAATTTACTGTTAGCATTTGAAGCATTTAATATAAGTTCCATTCCCCGCTATTTAAATCAAGAAGCTGATCTCTTGGCTAATGTTGCCTCGAGATTGATTCCATCTGAAGGAATTCTTACTGATGCTTTCTCGGTTGAATTACTGTTCAGGCCTTCTATTCCTGACAACGTTGCAAATTGGAGAGTTTTCAATGACGACCAACAATTGATCAATTTTCTGACTCTTAAAGATACTTTTAAGGATGCAGTTTTGGACGAAATGACTCATGATGAGGACCTACACAATTTCACGGTAATCCATAAGCCTTGCTCAATTCAAGAATCCCTTGATCAGGTTAGTCCTTTTCCCAGGTCAGTAATCAAACTTGAAAATTTTTATGACTTAAAGGATAAATTCAAAGCTGCAAGAAATTGTAAAACTGGTAGTTCCATCATGCAGTCCGACATTGTCAATCTAGGAACTGAGCAAAACTCTCAATGCGTGAACCTGGGCAGTACGTGTACTGTTCAGGAGAAAACAACCTTCATGAAACTCTTTAAAGAATTTAAAGACATATTTGCATGGACCTATGATGACTTGAAAACATTCGACCCCAATATCATGCAACATGTCATTCCTATGGAACCGGAGGCTAAGCCTTTTCAACAAAAATTGAGGAAGATGCATCCCAGCCTAGAACCAGCTGTCAAAAAGGAGCTAAATAAACTCCTTGCCGCTAGGATAATTTTCCCCGTTCGGCATGCCCAATGGGTAGCAAATCTTGTACCCGTAAGGAAGAAAAATGGCGACATTAGATTGTGTGTCAACTTCCGAAACCTGAACAAGGTTTCTGATAAGGACAATTATCCTGTTCCTACAATGGAGAAAATCCTGCAACAGGTCTCCGGATCTGAGATGTTTTCGCTATTAGATGGCTTTTCAGGATACAGCCAAGTGTTGGTATCCAAAGCTAACCAATTGAAAACAACTTTTAGGACACCTTGGGGAACCTATGCTTATAGAAAGATGCCTTTTGGTCTCATAAATGCTGGTGCAACATTCCAGAGAGCGATGGATATCGCTTTCAGAGGTCTGATTGGTAAGTTTGTTGTAATTTATATTGATGATGTTACTGTTTTTTCTAAAAATAGGACTGATCATATAACTCATCTCAGACGAGTGTTCGAACGTTGCAGGAAGTACAGGATTTCGCTAAATCCCAAGAAATCTATCTTTTCAGTCACTGAAGGTAAGTTGCTGGGTTTTGTTGTGTCTAAACAAGGAATTAATATTGACCCAGAACGTACTCATGCTATATCTCAGATTTCGATGCCTCACTCGAAAAAGTCCATGCAGTCCTTTCTTGGAAAAACAAATTTTGTTTCTAGATTCATCCCTGGATATACGGAAATTGTTAGGCCCTTACAGAAGATGATTAGGAAAGATGCTGAGTTTAAATGGAACGCTGATGAAAAGAAATCTTTTCGCGACATTTTAAAAGCTATCGCTGAAGCCCCCACTCTCACTAGCCCAGATTTTTCCAAACCATTTATTTTATATACTTTCGCTTCTGATTTGTCGTATGCTGCTGTTCTGACACAGAAAAACCAGGAAAATAATGAGGCTCCTATCGCTTTTACGAGTTTTGGTCTTAACGGTGCAGAACTGAATTACCCGGAAGTGGATAAGCAAGCTTTTGTGGTTTTCAAATCTGTTAAACATTTCAGGCCTTACTTACTGAAATCCCACACCAAGGTAGTTGTACCATATTCTGCAGTAAGAAATCTTTTGGTGCAGAAGGATCTTGGTGAAAAACGAGCACATTGGGTCACCGCACTTCAGGAATACGACCTGGAAATAAAACCGTTAAAGATTGTCAGGGGACAAGGTCTATGTAAGCTAGCAGCTGGCTCTGCAGACAGTGCTGAATCAGATCTGCATTTCTTTAGCAACCCTTCCTTATTTGAAAGGGAAGTTTTTCTGAACTCTGCTCCTCCTGATTCTTGGTATGAGGATGTTAAATTCTTCTTATTACATGGGACAGCCCCTGAACATTTAGACCCACGTCATAAGAGGGCTTTAAGATTGAAATCTGCACCTTATCAGCTCATTGACAATATCTTGTTCAGAAATTTTTTTGAAGGAGTATTCCTTCGTTGTCTAGAAAAGGATGAGGCTGATAACGTGTTATCTCAATTGCATGCAGGTCCAGCGGGAGGACATTTTAGCGGTGAAACGACGGCCCATAAGATACTTAAATCTGGGTACTACTGGCCCACATTATTCAAAGATGCATATGCTTTCGCTAGGAAGTGCCAGGACTGTCAAAGGACAGGAGGCAGACTCAAAAAGGCAGCATTACCCCTCCAGCCAGTTATCATTGAAGTCCCATTTCAGCAATGGGGTCTGGATATTGTTGGCCCAATTACTCCAGCCTCTTCGCAGTAGCATAAATATATTCTTACGGCCACGGATTACTTCACTCGATGGGTTGAAGCCATCCCATTACGAATAGTCAATTCAGAACAGGTGATAGCTTTCCTTGATTCCTTTATCATCACTAGATTCGGCCTGCCCGAGTCTTTAATATTTGATAATGCTACTTATTTTTCTTCTGTTAAATTGACTGAGTATGCATTAGAAAAAGGGATAAAATTAAAGTATTCTGCTAACTAT
>LPNX011148821.1:1346718-1373042 GCA_001517045.1 Pseudotsuga menziesii
AACATCCTTGCATGTTGGATTCCCTCGTATAACATAGTAGTTCTTCAGTACTTGATGAGATACAAAAATTCAAAATTTCATTTAATCACTTATAAATAAGTCAGATGAGATCAATGTTTTATTCCAGTCATTTTCACTCGACATATTTGATTCTTTTCATTAACTCCTAGATCTTATCTAGAGCCCATACTCAATGTTAAAAATATGGAGTTACAAACTTAGTGTTATTCTAGAGCTCATCACTCAACACTAATGCTAGGATGTATTTGTGGGATACACCTTGGGATACAATGTCCAAGGATTCGATGTTCTAGATCTTATGCTCAACATCAACTTCAAAGGCTTCAGGGATTATGCCCAAAAATTCCAATTTATCTTTTCATGTGCTTCAGAGATTCATGCTCAACACAAAGGTTTTCATACTCATGTTTTCCAAAGCTTCTCGCTCAACACAATCATAAACACTCATGTACCCTAGAGCTTCTCCCTCAACACAAACATAAACACTCATGTACTCCAGAGCTTCTCACTCAACAAAAAATTTTAAATACTCATGTGCTCTAGAGCTCCTCACTCATCACAAAACATCTCATCAATCAGTTGCTTTAGGGTCCACACTCAACACATAGAAATCATACACAAAACATACGTAATTGGATTATGCCCAATATATCAAACAAATCATCATGTTCATATGCAGTGGGGTTCTAGACCCAATATACCGAAGTGGAATATAAAAATAACATCATAATCAATGAGGTTTATGCCCATAAGTGTTAGGTCAAAGTTCACGATATTACATCCCTCCCTGCTTAGAAGAACACCGTCCCTGGTGTTCTAGGGACTCAGAATGAAATCATGGAACAAGGCTGGGTAAGCCTTTCTCATGGTGGCTTTACTCTCCCAAGTAGCCTCATCGGCCTCAAAATTATTCAATTGCACTTTCAACTGGACTATGGTGCACTTCTTGAGCTGCACCTATCTCTTATCCAATATATGGAGAGGTTCAAGGGAAAACTCCCCTTCAGGTTCCACCTATAAGAAGGACCAATGAAGGGCCAATCAATCACATGTTTAGTATCATAAACATGTTTCTTTAATAAAGATGGATGGAAAAAATTATGGACTCTTATGTGAGTGGGTAACGCTAGTTCATATGCCACTAGCCCTCTCTTGGCCAGTATCTCAAAGGGTCCACAAAATCTAGGTGCTAACCTACCACACCTTCCCAAGCTTAACAAGCTTTGTTTTGATTTTACTTTCAAGTAGACATGGTTTCCTATTTGATGATATTTATCTTTTCTTTTCTTATCAGCGTAGATTTTCTGGTGCTCTTGGGGTTCTTTAAGGTTCACCTGGAGCTTGGTAACCAATTGTTTCAAGTCCTTTAATAAGTCAAGACCTAACATGAGCCGATCCATCACTCTATCCCAAGTAACTGGTGTTCTAAACTTCCATCGATAGAGTACTTCAAAGGGACTCATCTTGGCAGAAGTATGGTATTCGTTGTTATATGAAAAATATGCAAGATGAAGGTAATATTCCCACTTGGTGGGGTTATTCATGACATACATCCTAGCTATGTCCTCTACAATCTGGTTTACCCTTTCTATCTGCCCGTCTGTCTACAGGTGGTAAGCAGTACTAAAGTTCAACTACATCTCTAATCTGGAGAATAAGGATCTCCAAAAGTTCTCAGAAAAGTTAGTATCTCGATCCAAGATGATTTCCTTGGGTATCCTGTGCAATATAAATATCTCCTTCAAGAAGATATCGACAAAGTGTACTTCCTTGTAGGTTGACTTCACTGGAATGAAGTGTGCTTCTTTTGACAATTTGTAAACTACTAGAAAGATATAATTGTTTTGTTTCTTACTCTTAGGTAGACCTGTGATAAAATCCATACTAATGACCTCCCACTTCCATTCCGGAATGGGTAATGGTTGCAGCAACTCCGAAGGACGCTAGTGCTCAGCTTTGACCAGCTGACATTGTTGACATTTCGTGATAAACAATGCTATGTCGGCCTTTAACTTAGGCTATAAAAAGTGTATCTTAACTGTGTATATAATCTTTTGATATCCTGGATGCCCCGAGTAGGGTATCTGATGAAATTTCGTGAGGATGTTGGATTGAATGTCCCCTCCTTCCAAAACACACAATCTCTCTTTGGACCATAGCAATCCTATTTCGTCTACCATGTAATCTTTTTGTTGTTGAAACAACCTCTCCTCTTGGACCTTCTTGAGGATTTCAACATAGAAAGGGTCAACTCTGTTGGTCGTTCTAATCCTCTCATGTAAACACAAATTGGTTTGAATAAAAGTCACCTCATATATCATATGAGTTTGTCAGCTCAAGGCATCAGCAATATTTTTCTCTTTTCCCTTAATATGATTTAGCTTGAAATGGTACTCTCTGAGGAAATCCAACCATCTAGCTTGCCTAGCAAATATAATTGTTCAAATAAATATTTCAGACTCATATTGTTTGTCTTCAGAAGGAATTTCCTTCCCATAGGTAGTGCCTCCACATCTTCAAGGCATGGATGATGGCCTATAACTCAATATAATGTGTGGGGTAGTTCTGCTCATATTATTTTAAATTTCATGATTCATAACATATCACGTAATCATTTTGCAGGAGTAATCCTCTAAGCCCTTCCTTGCATGCATCTGTGTAAACAATGAAATCCCCATCGGTATCTGCAATTCATAGTATTGGTGTGGTTGTCAAAATATTTTTAATCTTTTGAAAAATTTCCTCGCACTTGGTTGTCCATAAGAATTTATTTTCCTTCTTTTGCAAAGCGGTCATGGGACAAGCTATCCTCGAGAAGTTTTCAATGAACTTCCGGTAATAACCGGCTAATCCTAAAAGGGATATCATGTCCGTGACACTAGTAGGGTAGGGCAATATTCTATGGATTTAATATTTTCTAGGTCCAAATCTATCCCCATCTTGGAGATGATGTGACCCAAGTACTGTATCTATGGTTTGTAAAAGTCACATTTACTAAACTTGGAGTAGATCTGGTGTTCTCGTAAAACCTATAGTGCTATGCAGAGGTGTTCCTCATGCTCCTCTTTACTCTTAGAGTTAACTAGGATGTCGTCTATAAAGATCAAAGCAAATTTATCCAGGTATTTACTAAATATACTATTCATCATACACATAAATTTTGCGGGTGGATTGATCAACCCAAACGACATTACTACAAACTCGTAGTGGCCATACCTTGTATGAAAAGCAGTTTTGTGAATATCCTCATCGAGAATTCGTACCTGATGGTACCCAGATCGCAAGTCAATATTTGAAAAGATCTTGGCTCCTCCTACTTGATCAAACAAGTCATCTATCCTAGGGAGTGGGTATCGGTTCTTGATAGTCATCATGCTAAGATGACGATAATCGATGCACATCCGCATCGTACCATCCCTTTTTTTCATGAAAAAGTATTGGTGCTCCCCAAAGGGACTCACTTGATTGGATATGTCCTTTCTCAATCAAATCCTGTAGCTATAGTTTGAGTTCCACCAACCCTGGTGCACTCATGCAGTAAGGGGATTTTGAAGTCAGAACTGATCATGGTGTCAGTCCTATGGAAATGTCTAGGTCTCATTTCAGTGGTAATCCTGGTATTTCCTCAGGAAATACGTTCTTGAAATCTACAATAACTGGAAAGTCCTCAATGCGTTGTTCACTTCCAGGTTCTATGTCTTAGATGTTTACTGCAAATAGTTTGTAGCCATTCCTAATGCACTTCCTTGCTTATAAAGTCGATATCTACCTTACAGAAACTTTCTTAGGTATGCCTTGAATGTTCACATGATTCCCTTAGCTATAACTACAGAATATTGACTTGTGTAAGCAATCGAGCATGACATGGTGTTGTTCCAACCAGTCCATGCTGATAAGCACATCATACGATCCTAAGGGTAGGATGTTTAGGTTTACTTTAGTAGGAAAACCATTCAAGTTTACCTCACAATATTTAACTATTTCTAAAACTTTTCGTTTTGTACCTATGGCTAATTGCACCATCCAAGGTTTGTCATGTTTAACTTTTCCTAGTTTACATACATCAACAATTTTAGGCGATACATAGCTTCGGTAAGCACTGAGTTCAATCAGTATTGAAATAGAAGTGTTCAAGATATTACCTTCTATTTCAACCATGGTATCCTGATGGTCTTCCTGTCGGCCATCCAAGGATGCATAAATCCGCGGTGTTCTAGCTATGTCCTCTACCGTTGGTTTTTCTTGTAAGTTGTGCAAGACCCCATTGGTCTTGTTCTTATAGTCTCAGGCATAATGAAGCCCTTGGAATTTCTAGCATTTAATTTGTAGTCAGGAAAGATTGGATTCCCCATTTTCTGTTGGCTTGGTACATATGGCTTTGTACCCGTTTTGTTGAAGTTCTTGTTGGTTGGAAAATTGTTGTTTTGTTTTTTGTATGGTGGTGGGTTAAAACTCGATTTGTGGTTGTCTGAGAAGGTCCTAGACCTGTCTCTACTTTTGTTAATGTTCTCTTTCCTTAGCTGTCCATGATCATATAAAATCTTAGCTTTGTGTAATGTGGTGTCAAAAGTTTTAGGAATGTCAAACTCAATCCTTTCCCGAACGTTGGGAAGAAGACATCCTAAAAAAATTTGTATTTTTACTTTCTCATCCTTGATGTATAGTACATAATGCAACAGATCCAAAAATCTATTAATAAAAGAATCCATAGTCATGGATCCCATACGTAACTCATGAAACTCTTTCACTTTTATGTCAAAGAACCTTTTGGGCATGTATTTCTCTTATAAAATCTTGCGAAACTTACTCCACCGTATTTTTCTTAACTCATATTTCTTGGTATGCTTCAAGTCTATCCACCATCTAGTTGCTTTTACATTTAAGTTATACATGGGTAGACGGGATTTCATTTTGCTAGTGTATTTATAAACTCAGAAATATTTGCTCATACCTAAAATACATGCCTCATATTTCTCCCTTATGTTGATCTCTCCTTCATACGTTGGGGATTTTATTTTTCGGAACTCTCCCTGGAGATTGTCATCATTTCTCAGTTTCTTTTTGCATGGAGAAAGAGAGTCATCACTAGAAATACCGTGATAATCTCCTTTTGGAGGTTCAAGGGTATGTTCTTATTTTCCTTCTTCTCTCAGGTCATTGGACCGTTTATGATAAAATTATTTCTTGAACTTGTTTGTGGAATGAGTGGGTTTTCTCTGCGGGCTTCCTCCCATCATGTTTCACAGCAATGCTTCATTAATTGCTTGTTGCTCCTTTCTTTCATTCAGATTATCATCTATGAAACTCTACAAGTCTTGTTGGAGACTTTGTATGGTTTTCATTATATCAACATTTAGTTCCACTACCAATTCTGCTTCCTGGGTGCATGTATTCAACTTTCCTTTCCAGTTTTTGTCATGTTCATTGTTCATGATATGAAGTATTCTTTTAAAATCTTGCAATTGCAAATTTTTTAATAACAGGAAATTTTTTTGTTAGTTAACAAAATTTAAAATATACTTTATTTTCCTTGCAACGAATGTCTGGTATGCCCATTTGGTCTCTTAGTGTTGAAACCAAGCTCTGATACCACTTGTAATGTCCCCAAAATTTGAAATTTTTTTTTTATTAGGCTAGTCAATAACTACTTGAATTGGACATTATCTTAACTTATGCGGAATGTGTTGTACTTTGTTTCACTACACTGTATTGTCGTAAGCTGTTCTTACTTCCTTCTCTATGTTTTCCCGATGTGGTTATTAGTGTAATGCTATGTTGTATTTATGTTTCTTAATATATGAGCTCGATGGCTATGTATTTATATGTATGGATGTTATTTCGATTTCTTACTCATTGGTTATAAAGTTTGATTACTGTTTTATGAATGATTCTGACTTTACTTGTATTGGAAAGGGGTTGAGTGGCGGGACTTGATTCCCTTGAAAACACACCTGAAACGTAACTATTTTTTTACTTGTCACTACATGGATTAATTAGTTCTTATTGAAATAATGTGTTTCTTTACTTGTTGCGTCACTACCACACAACTTAGATGATGAAGATACTTATAGTCCTATCATAGTGATTATTACTACAGTCGTTAGTTGTTATTTACGCAAGGCTGGGTCTTACTAGACCTATGTTGTACTGGTTACCATTATTGTTTATGGTCTTATGACCTTGATTTAAATATACCTGCACTTAATATTTACATGGTGTATGTGATAATGTATAAGGTTTAACATGTTATAACGTACCCTTATATTTATTAAATCCTTGGTGTATAATATTGAAGTCACATGGTAAGCCATTCATGACATATGATATATGCCATGAGTTATGGCTTAGTCCTAAGTTTATGCTACCAACATTGGGGTTTATATGTTGAAAGGTTTTTAATGGTTGCATTGCGATTTGGGGTGGAAAAAAATATAGGCCTTGGGTTTCGAGTGCAAGTAATGGAGGCCAAGGTGGTGAATTTAATGTGCATTGGAAAGAGTGGGTCTCAAGCTTAGGGCTTGGACTAGCAGGAAGATTTTGTTCATTTGTGAAATGTTTGCATGAGCTCTATCTTTGGTGTACACCATGGAGTGGAGCCTTGGAGGCTGATTGCATTGGAAGGTATGTCTTCCAGTATGGTTTGGCAGCATTTGTTTAGTTTTTCAGTTTGGTATTTCAGAATACTCCTCATCTTGGCTTGGGTTTGTTGCAGGTTTGAGGGTTCGGACAGCGTGGGTTGTGGGTCTCCCCAGTGGTCAACACATTACCCATTATGGGTAATCCTTGGTGTAACAAGTCGAAACTCAATCCTTCTATTATGTGGGTGTTGTGACAGAGCGTGAGGCTTGTTGTTGGTTGAATGCTTGGTTTGGGGTTTTAATGGCTGCAAATGACAAATGAATTGTCTATAAATTTATGTAAAGCATCCAGAGATGTGCTTATGAATTAGGGTTTTTGTTTGGGTTTAGCGCCTTCGAGCCGAGACTAATGTATTTTGGTTTTGTAAATGAATACTCTGTCAGTATCGTTGGCCATGGTGAATACTTACGGGCTCTACATTTTGTTAATATGTTTAATTTTTGGTAATGGTGACAATTCCATTGCTTGCAATGGTGCAAGGCCTTGGATACATGTCTGTGTAAATTCTTATATTGGTTTATAATGGTTATTTTGTACATAGTTCACATACTGTGTGTATCATGGTTATGATTCTTAGTTTGGGAGCTAGTTGACTCTATGTAGATTTGTATTTCTTGTTTTAAGTTCTTAGTATGGATTTTTAACCATGTTATTTTGGAATTTGGAGCCATGCCATAGATGGCAATGACGTTCCATCCATTTATGGTAGTGACTGTATAAAAGATGAATGAAATGTTGATTCATGGTTTAAATCATGGTTTTAATTCCTACATGTGTATTTAGTTTAAAGAGGCCATGAGTGTGGGTTTTTCCCTATCGATGAATGTCATTTCTTTTTCTTATCATTGACATGGGTTGTAATTTTTGTGTAGAAGTGTATTGGATTATTTTATGGCTTGTGTATTTGATTGTTTAGCATAGGTTGTGTAGTTTGTATAATTGAAAAATATACACTGTTTGGGAAAACACAGCTAACGAATCCTATAGGATTCGATGTTGGTTAAGAAATGGGGTTTGGAAATCTAAATGGGCGATGTTGATAGAGCAACAATTTTTTATCTATGTTGACGCTATTTGAATTTTAATTTATAAACTAGACTTTGTAATTCGTTTATGAATTAAAGCAGTGTTTACGCTGCTAACGAATCCTACAAGATTTGTTTGCTTAGCCATGTTTTTAAATGTATGTTTGGAAGAATGTAAGTTGTGAGCATATCAGGATTCGATCGTGGCTACGACATTTGTAAATGATGAGTATTGAAACAACTTGTTTGGGCATTCATGCCCACAGGATTCGATCCTGTGACTTATTTTTATTTTATATGGTATAAGCTTTGGATATTGTATTTTATGGTTTTAATTGTATAGCTTGGTTATTATGAATGAGGCCTTTAGGCCTACAGACCTTAGCAATATTCGATAGTTGGACTTTCTATTTGATTTTATGTTTACTTATTAGTATTGGAAGGATTTGTTTTTAGTATTATTTATTTATAATGTAACTTCATATCGTTAGAGGTATTGATGGCTTTAGTTTGGCATTTATTTTGTTACTTTGATTATGGTTCTGTTTATAATAAAACAATGGAATGATTTTTTTTTAGGTTCTGTTTTAATATATATTCTAATTTAATGTGTTTTATAATTATGTTATAATGTTATGCTTAGAGATTATACTAATACTTATATATACTAGTTGGTTTATTGACTTTAAATATAGGTCTGCTCACAATATGAAATCTGTCAGTAGAAACCATTATATATATATATATATATATATATATATATATATATATAGATATAGGCTNTGAAAAATAATTTTAACAACACGAAGTAAATTGTAGACATGAACTTAGAAATAAAACATAAACCCTTAAATTATAAAATAGGAAAGAAATTATAGAAATAAACCAGAAAACAAAACCCTTAAATACTTGGTTAGGAAAATGAATTTTAGAAATGAACTATAGAACAAAATTTTTACATTCAAATATAGGTTAAGAACTGTAGAAAAAATGACCTAGTTTATAGCAGACAACTCCTACATAATCATCAATAATTTAACCTATTCCAAATGGTAAATCTTGTATAGTTTACAAAGAAAAATCAAGAACCTCATACCTGCAAGATGAAGCTCTTTCAATGGCTGAAAACATGCACACTCAATTACCCAGCATCAACAAATTCATAGATAGATCTGACCTTTGTGTTGATAACCGAATCACTTGGGAACTGGTTTCAATCCGGACCCCTTGAACTGGTTCCAAAATGCAAGTAGCTTAGAACTCTTAAGGTAAGGCTTCCCTAATTGGGATATCAGGTTCTGAATCAGTTCTCCTTTTTCCTCTTAGGAAAATGTTCTCCAAGAACTCTCTTGAGAATAATCAGGCAGAATGTGAATCACCAAAAATATGGAAGATCCCCAAGCCTCTCTTTGTCTTGGGTCTTTATAGGCATACTTTTCAGTCAAAGGGGAAGTTAAATCAAGAATCATTTAATTGCTTGTTTTAACCCTTTTATTTAATTTAGGCACTTTTAATATTTAACTTAGGAACTTTTAACTAGTTCTTATTTGGACTCTTGTAGGTATTTTTAATATTTAATTATCTTTTAGCAATAATAATAATAAATGGAGTCTTTCTTTATTTCTTATATTATTAAAAGTTATTACTATGCTCACTCTTTATACATGTCATGTATAAAATATATATATATTATTTCTTCCGATTTTTCTTTAGGTATCATATAACATGATCCCTAAACTTATGACACTTTCTTCATTAAGGACGTCACATAGGTGGTTAGGTCTACTAGGATAGGAAACTCTAAACATCCTTGCATGTTGGATTCCCTCATATAACATGGTAGTTCTTCAGAACTTGATGAGATACATAAATTCAAAATTCCATTTAATTACTTGTAAATAAGTCAGATGAGATCAATGTTTTATTTGAGTCATTTTCACTCGACATATTTAATTCTTTTTAGTAACTCCTAGCACTTATCCAGAGTCCATACTCAACTCTAAAAACAGGGAGTTACAAACTTAGTGCGATTCTAGAGCTCCTTTCTCAACACTAATTCTAGGATGTATTTGTAGGATACAACTAGGGATACAATGGCCAAGGATACAATGTTCCATAGCTTATGCTCAACATCAACTTGGAAGGATTCAGGGCTTATGCCGAACAATTCCAATTTATCTTTTCATGTGCTTCAAAGCTTCATGCTCAACACAAAGGTTTTCATACACATGTGTTCCAGAGCTTCTCGTTCAACACAAACATAAACACTCATGTACCCCATATATTATCGCTCAACACAAACATAAACGCTCATGTGCTCCATAGATTCCTTCTCAACACAAACATTTAAATAATCAGTGTGCTCCAGAGCTCCTTGATCAACAAAAAACATCTCATCAATCATGTGCTTTAGCGTCCACGCCCAACGCATAAAAATCTTACATAAATCATATGTAATTGGCTTACTCCGAATATATCAAACAAATCATCATGTTCATATGCAGCGGGGTTCTAGACCCAATATACCAAAACAAAATATCTTAATAACATCAAAATCAATGGGGCTTATGCCCATAAGTGTTAGGACAAAATTAAAAGAAGAGACACGTATCCAAAGAATACTATTGAAGAGTGTTCACTGACCCACTAGGAGGAATGAGAAGCTGTAGAAGGTCAAATGACAAGTGGAAGCAATAAAATTTCACATCCTAGTTGTTGCAGGAGGCAAAATCCCTAAAATTGTGGTCCTATTCCCTGAGAAGAGGAACTGAAATGATGGCTCATTTAATTGCAAAACTGATCCAAATACCTAGGCAATCTTATAAATACCATCAAATGGAGCAGGAGGCTCATTAAATTATATTCCAAGTGATTAGAGCCTTGTCAATTTTTGCAAACTGAAAAGTCAGGTAGACAAGACAAATTCGATGAGGGAATAACTAAAGTGAATCTGTTGAGAGTTAAGTCTGCTAGTGAATTTGCTAAGTTGCAGATATTTTTGTGTGGTATGTTACACAACCTCTTCATCGTGGTGGTTCAGTGAATAGGCTCGGGGGTCCTAAATCAAGTGATATTGGTTTTTTATAGGAGACGGTTGGGAGGAATGGTCATCTTAGGGTGTTTTTCCCCCTTCTACAATTATCCAGGTTCTAATATGTTTGATTTTATATGTAATTTTGTTTTATATCTATATATGAAGGATTATGAATGCTGAAGGTTTTTCTAAAAAATTACTATCTCTGAAATAAAATAGGATTTATTAGTTGTGTATACTATCAGACAATGGTTGTTGCAGTGTTTTTCGGAGTTCTCTTAGCAAACTTGGTATTTCTTTTAAAGACTGTATTTTGGTTACAAATAATATCATAAGTAGATATTACTGTAGTATAATGAATATGTACTTATCATTAAGATTATTCTAATAACATTTATATATTTTTTAATTTATACATTTATATATTTTACAGTTTAGTGATAAGAAGACAATGAACATAGATTCATTCAGGGTTACTGTAATTTAACCCTTTCAAACGCATTATTTCAGCCAAGTTTCAAAACCCTTTAGAAAAAACATTCTCTTATCTCATCCTATAGCTCATAGGATTATCAGAATATTACATTTTTTTTATTTACAAGTGCTTTATCCAACAATAAGTTTTAGGGACAGAGTTACAATCATATGTCCTACAAATATTTTCTTATATTAAAACCTTTTTATATTTTAAAAGAACATCATCATTTTTTAGCCGAAGTTTTAAAGATTCTATAGAAGACAAACTAGGGTTAAAGGATTCATCCACAATATACATAGAAGTTGAATGAAAACCCCATAGGTTCTTATTCGAAAATACTATTTATATCGATAGTAAAATCCTACATAATTGTTTAGATAATTTTACTAACTAACTGTATTTCATAGTTTCATTGTAAAACTCTAAAGGCCAATAACCATAAAATTATCCTTCAATAAATCCTCATTACAAAATAAGAACAATATCATATAAATCATTTAAAAAAACAAGTTAAAAGAGCGAACAAGACAAAGGTTCAAACCCTGTAAACATTTGACAATCGACGGGCCTTTGTACTACATTTAGTGTTAGAAAACACATTTACACAGGTTTTTGCATAACCAAGCTAAATTTAACGAATTGAAGAGAAAACAAACCAATGCCATTGACCGGCTGCAAGCCCTTTGTTGCAGGCCACAAGTAACTAGTTTTGAAATGTAACTACTTTTAAAAAATGTAGCAAAAGAAATCTAAAACTAAGCCACGTCTGCGACGATGGAAACAAATGGTTTAAACATTTTAATCAGCAATTTTTAAACTGAAAGAAAACAAGAAAACCTTTCAACGATGTACATTCTATGATTTCTAGAGAACCATAGAAGCCTTACGACTTAAAACCAAGAAAAAATAAATTATAGCAGTCAACAAGATTTCCTCAGTATAAACTTTGATAGGTCAAATACTTGAGGTTGAAGGCTGTAAAATCTTATGTTCCTCTTAGAACCTACCAACGTTTACAAATTAATTATTAAAAGAAAACATTGTTGGATTTCGTTAATACGTTATTAAGGATATGCATAATTCCATGTTTAACGAGCTCAACAATACAATGGCCTCACGACCCCAATTTTACAAAATATAGTAATAAAACCCTAAAAAAGTACAAAGAAAAAATTACCTTATTACAACCCAAGGAAATAAAGTTGCAGTATCATATACCCCAGTGAAATTGGTTCCATTTAAACCTTAACATTTGTTTACAAAACCTTTTAAATAGCTCAAATCCATTTTAAGGGTAAAAAATACATTACATAACAGTCCCCTTCAGAATCCAGGGTCTAACGGAGAATTTCTAAAAACAACTGAAAAATTCCATCAGGACAAACCACAAGAGGGTTTACCAATTCAAAGAAAATAAAATGAGAGAATGACTCAAACCCATGAATGATGTCCCAAACATAGATCCACAAGGTGCAAGGTATGTGCAGTATCAGGTCTTGCTAGGACCATGTTCCTCACTTCCACGGAGACTGTTACTTTTCCAATGGAGAAACTCCAACTAGAACCTCCTACACGCAAACAACGCAGAGGTCAAACACCATTTTAAAAGTATAAACTAAAATAACAAAGAAAAATAATTATTTCAGAGGTGACTTACCTCTAAATTTTTTGATGACGACAACTATGATATTGTAGAGAGTCCACCAAAACAAACATCAAATGAAAACTTACTTGCTGGCCAGGGTGTCTTTTTGATACAACCAGACTGGTGCAAATACAATGTTTATGTGTGTGTAGTAGGCCGGGGAAAGGCTAAGATATTGAAGTCCAAGGCCGAGATCCTGGAGTCCAAGAGCCTTGTATCTTTCACCTGTCAAAAAAAAATTACACAATGCAGTGGTAGAGTTCACCACGCAAGGAAAAAACCACTCGACACAAGACAATGTAAACCATTAGGTTTTTTCAACAAGCACAGTGCTTTCGAGCAGGAAATCCATGAGCTTAACATGGCTCCATTAAAAGCCACTTGAATTTTAATATTTTTATCCAAGCTCTATAGTTTAGAGCACCACCATATTTTCTTCACCTTGCCATTGTTTAAAGACCATGATGTTACTTTATGCAAACATACTTGTTCCAAGGTAAGCTTAGATTTTGTGTTTAGAGTCTTGGTTGATTTTCATAGAATAGTTGTAACACCCCAGTTTTGACCCCGTTTTCATTAAATGTATCTGATGTATATATTGTAATTAATCGTGGTGTGGAGCTACAACAAAAATAAACCAGCATGGGTTATCATTTTTATGTTCTGGCGATTAAACTCGTTGTCGATGGTATTTTGTGCTAGCCGACACATTATAATTTTGAACATAATGTAAATATGCAATTTAATTAAAAACCCACAACCAGCTATATCAATGCAACAAATAATGAGATGGGGGCATGATTTCCTAAGGATAAGGGGGGAGGAATATTCGAACCTTTGGGGCATTTGGGGAAATCCAAATGTCAAAGAGGGAACCCATCAAAACTGTCAACTACCTTCCTTGTCTTATTTACCCAATCATTTATTACTACCAGAAGTTGGTTGTGTTGGTTACTGCATGGGATGGGAAAGGTATGACAACCCAAATTCGAATTTGAAAAGCCATCGGTTTTTGGGAAATGCATTTTGACTCCTTGGGCAAGTAAAAACCAAAAAACGTATGCCATTCTACCATGCTTTCACATTTTCATGTTTTCCTCACCATTTTTCCTTCACGTGAGCTCTCTCAGGCATCTAGAACTTCCTGTGTGTGTTTTCATTCCATCTTTTTGGTTGTTGGCTTCATTTTCCAATGGATGGGAGGTCGTTTTTGTAATGCCAGGGATTGGGTTGGTTTTCCTCATGTTTTTGGAGCTGCTGGTGCATTTTCCACTCACATTTTTGCAGTTTCATATGTTTTTACCATGTATGTGAAGTGTTTTTGTTAGCTTTTAATGGCTGGGATCTCTTTTGGGCATTTTGGTGTTGTTTCCACATGCCCACGGTGGGGAATTTTGTTGTTTGGTGTTTCCCAATGAGTGGGAGAAGAGAGCCATGAATTTTGGGTGTTGTTGAGGTCGTTTTGGCCACATTAGGGCCATAAACGACTCTGGAATTCGAGTTTCTTAGACTGAGTTGTTTCTACCTAGTTCCCATACCCAATTTTTGTCTCTATGGTATTTTTTTTTCAGTCTGTAACTGTTATTTCTATGTGCATATAATTTGTTGGCATTTGAACTGTCTTTGGGTGTGGAAATGGGGTCTGAGCTTGCTTGACAAACCTAGTGTGTGCAGGAGCCTCACAAACAAAGCTAGAGGGCTAGATTTCTTCTTACTCCCTTTGAATAGCACTGGAAGGGAAGGCATAGCCCGAGGGACTGTGTAGCAGAGAAGGGGATGCTTCCCTGTGTTCGGTGTGTGTGGATGTTTTAGAATCCAGGCTAGTTCTGGTGCAGGTTTCCGTACCTATGGGATTGAGATCACTAGCTTATCAACCAACCTTTCTAGCTCCTTGTTAGCCTGATAAACCAAACTGTGTTGACTTGGATGATTTTTGTGTATCCTTGGCTATGTGTGATCCTGTTAGTTTCCCCTTATTCCTTGTGGAATCATGCCCAGCTTGGTGGTGGCTGTGTTGTTGAGTGATTGATGAGCACACTGGACTATGGTTGGGTGGAACGTTGCAGCGACGTAGCTGGTTGTGGGACAAGATTCTTCTAAGATAAGTATTCTTGTGTTTAAATCCTTGCAACTATGTTTTTTTTATAAATTGAGTTGAACATGTTAAATGTTGTGAATGAATGAAATTGCTTCTGCCGATTGATAATCATTTATGCATCTGTGTATGTTTAAGTTCAATGCATTTTATTTTTATGTTCATAGGACTAGATTTCCCAGAATGTTAGCATTATAGTCATGTCCTCTCGCTGGTAGAAGGGTGGGGAAGTGACAATAGTTAGGGCCTTCCCTTGGTTCTTAGTCTATATATTTGGATGGTTACTAAGTGAGGCAAGCCTCCTCCACAAAACACTTGCAAAAGTAAAGATAGGTTTAGCATTATCCAGGGGCTACGTAAGACCTGCAAAACCCTTTGTCCTAGTATCAAAATAAAGTTGGAAAATACCTTAAAACATAACAAGTAGAAAGACAACTATAACTATCAATAAATAAACATGATTTACCTTTATGACTTGAACACCAAGTAAAATAGATTAATAAATTGGTAAGTTGCATTTTAAAAATTTGTCGTAACTAAAAGGCCATGAGATAAAACGCTAACTCAAATTAAATGATAAATGGAGGGGTTAGTGTAATTTGTTTTCATTATGTAATCATAGTTAGAACTTCAAATATTTATTTATTTATGAAATTTTGGAGATGTTACATCATGAATTTTCCTCCTAGCTAGAAACCCAAATTGATCCTAAGATATGGCCTTTGATAATAATTCCTTCACCCTTTGTGCAATAAATTTTGATAATATTTTATATATGTACACTTTCATAAAGAGATGGGTATGTAGTCCTTAGAAATTGAAAGGTTGTATCATTTAGAGATCAAAGCATTGAAAGTAGTCTTCAAAGTTGCTAGAATCATTCCATAATTTATAGAATCCTCATTTACCCTTAGAATATCTTCCTAAAGTAATGCATAAAACCCAAAGAAAAATTCTACAGGCCACCCATATCCCCTAAGACTCTTGTCCTTCTAAAAATAATGCAAACCCACCTTAAAAGCTATTTCTTAGACACAACTTTGATTAGAAACAAAGATGAGAAATAATGTTTCCATTTTGACCACGTGCCTAATAGAGGCACTATCATCTTCCTTAAAGAGACCTTAAACTTATTAACTCTACCACTTGCCAAATTCTTAAAACTTGAAATCACTGGGCCATCAAATCCCTACATTTATTTTCAGCAGAAAAAAAACCACACTTTTACTATTCAAATCCCTACATATTCAAGATAGTATTGACATTTTTTGGTATAATCTGCATATTCTTAAAAAATTTGTAATTATTATCCCTCCTTTTTACCTATAATTCTTGATTTGGTACATCGTGTTATAGGTTTAGAGAAAAGAATTGTGGAAACTGAAAAAAAAATTGGCCAGAAGGATCAACTTATTAACGATCAATGTTCTAAATTTACCATAGTTCTAGCAGAATCGATTTCTGACCTTGACAGACTGAAAGACATGTATTAGGCTCAAAAGAAAAAAAGATGGGAAAACTATAGGGAGACTTGAAAATGAGCTGAAAAATAGGCCTGAAGTTTTGAACATGCCACCACTGAAAACTGTATTTGGTAAGGAAGCAGAACTTCAGCAAGAATTGAAGCAGAAAGAAACATTTATTGCAGGTTTGAAGGTTGAGTTTCAAAGGCCATTGAGAGAAATGATCATTAAACAACAAAATGAGACTACAGATAATGAAACAAGATTGGAAAAATTGAATAAAACAATTAAAAACAAAAATGAGTTGCTACAAAAAGGTAGAATTGAAAGGATTTCAGAAACTCTCGAGGCTAAAAGTGCTGGAAGAGGATAAAAATCAACAGTCAAGGGTAAACAAGTCTGCACACCAGAAGAATCAACAGTCAAGGGTAAACAGGTCTGCACATCAGAAGAATCAACAGTCAAGGGTAAACAGGTCTGCACACCAAAAAAATCAATAGTCAAGGGTAAACAAGTCTACACACCTGAAGAATAAACAGTCAAGGGTAAACAGGTATACACACTAGAAGAATAAATAGTCAAGGGTTAAAAGGTCAGCACAACAAAAGAATCAAAAGTGGAGGTTAAAAAGGCCATCACACCAAAATAATTTGGCAGTACAAAACTAGGTGATGTAATTATGGAGAGGTTACTCCAGTTTCATAATTCCTTGTAACAAAGAGAGAAGACATTGAATGAAGCTGCTTCAACAATTAATGTTGTAGATTTTACATTTGGCTCATCATATCCAACATTGAAGAAGTAGATAGAGGAGAAGGAGGCCGAAATTAGATACCTTCACCAACAACTATTGGAGAAGGGAGAAACACCGCATTTGGGATGTGATAATGAGATACAAGATTTGAAATCCCAAATTAAAGCTTTGCAAAATAAACCTGTGGCAAAAGCAATTTTGTATGCTCCATCTGATAGCAATTTGAGGGCACAAGAGCTAGAGAAGGAGGTACAATAGGTCAAGAGAAAATTAAGTGCAGTTCAATATGACCTGAAGTGGATAGATGATGATCTTAAAAGAAAGGAATATGAGCACTCAAATAAGAAAAATAATAATGTATAGATGTTGAAGAAATGCCTAGAAGAAAAATATAGATTGCATACAAAAGTGATAAATCTTGCAAACAAAGTGAAAGAGCAAGAAAAACAATTAAAACATATGGCCGGTGAAGCTTCTGTAGAACTGGAAGGTTCTGGAAAAGGCAAGAGAAGTTATAGCAAATTTTCTTATTCTAAAAAGGAGGAATTGAAAGAACCTCCCAACTTCCAAGAATCCTAGATTTCTAAAACAATATGGTGTTCATTTGATGTCTATGTACATACTAATATTGTTGTAATATAAATTGTGAGTATTTCTTGGCAATGCATATATTTTGATATAGTTAATGTGTTTCTAATGTGTAATACAAGTGTAATGTGTAATCCATATGTGCATTTTTCCTATTTCTAAGAGAGTTTAATGTGCAACCCATACCGAGAAGTGTGTATGAAAGTACAAATGATGAAATATATTCTACAAATGAATTGACATATGAAATATTCTTGAAATATATTCTACAAATGAATTAATAGATCATCATTTCATGCTATATTGAATAAATTGCAATATATAATAGAAATAACAACCTTTTCTACAAACTCTTGTACTCATTTCTGTAAATGGTAAGATATACAATAAAATCCAAGTCATCCAAAACAACAATTGATAGTATTTTCGAATTTTTCATGGCCAGAACTAAAAATGCACACTAATTCCAATCGAAGTACATTGTAGGTATGAAATTTGGAAGTTTGCATACAAAAACCTAATTAGACTAGTATAGTTTTAATTTAAGACATAAATTAAACTTCTAGTGTGAAATAAGATTGCATCCAACATTTGAAATGAGAACAAAACAACTGTAAATGTTGGTTTCTTGTTGACGAGCATCATAGTTTGGAAACCAATATCGTGGCTTTGCAAGTTTGTATGGTCTGTTTATTTTTTATTATAATATAAATCATCATCGTTCCTTGCAGAAATTAATAAATGAGAACATAACATATATAATACATTCCAAGGAAAAATAGAGATAATGCAAAAATATAACAAGATCGATACTCAAGAAAGTTTTAAAAGGGGCCCAAGACCATTTTTTATTATATTATGCTTTCATTACAGAGCAAAGGGATAATTTACAGTTGAATTAGTAACATCAAACAACTCCTTCGATAATAACTGTCCCTACTACCTATTAAATTCTATTTATAGACCTCAAGGGTCGGATTGACCATGTTACAAGTGGATTTCATTTGAGTGAAACTGAAATGTGGATTCACCCACGAGCCAACCCGTCCTCTCCTATAATTTCCTAGATTTAAACAAAGATACCAAGTACTATGGAACAAGGAAAACATGATAGTGCAACAAAGGGGGGAAACAGGGCTGAAGTGGACATGTTTCAACACCAGGGGTAGAAAGGGAGTAGAAGAGGAAGTTGCAATACATTTATTTGGATGGGAGATGTGAGTAGAGAAGAATTATAATAGAGATGCATAATGTGTGAGAGGTATCTAAGGAGAAAAGGGAAATACCAATGAAAGAAGAAAATGGTAAGAAAGAGAGAAATGCCACTGAAAAATATGGCTTAGTGGAAAACAACATGCAATACCCATTTAATGTGGACAAATTAAAAGATGAAATTGAAGAAATCAATCCTGCTATGCCACAGAGAGGGAATGCTTGGGTTGTTGAAGAGGGACAGGGTGCTGACTCAGGGAAGGAAAGACTTCATTGAGTGATGGGAAAGGAATGTCAAACTAACATAAAAACAATAAGATGGAATGGAACTTCCAATGAAAGCCATCGAACCCAGATGATATTGTCTCCAATTCTTTCCAATTCTATCTATTTCACTCATACTATCAGTGAAATCAAATTTGCACACATCTGCGGCCATACTGAAAAAAAATTAACGAACATAGAGAATAGATTGAATACTGCATAGGTTACTGATAACAGTGGCCCCTATTTATCAATCTTACATAAGAAGAAACATGATTGGTAATTGACTGTAGCTACTAGGAAGGAATCCATGGTGTGAAGCCAAATCTAGATATGTGTACTGTGTTGGCCCTTGGAATAATTGAAAGGTGGGAAAAAAGGTTAATCATGATGAAATGTTGAGTTCACGTCTGGGTGTTGCAATCGTTCTCAATTTCATCAGAATCCGACTCGATTTAGGTTCATCGAATCATAGAATTTGATGGTTTGTTAAGTGACGTATTTGACAGTCTGTTGAAAGTTCAGAATATGATAGCTAGGGAAAAGAGAAAACTTCCATTTATAGGTTTATACAATTATATGACATATATTACACTCAATACATTCATCACGTGTATGACAGGTTGAGGTATGGGAAAATGAAATCAGGCATGTGCATGGATTTTACTGAAGCAAGTCAATTTTGGATTGATTTACTCAAATGCATGCCCAACATGAAAAAAATGTGGTTTAGGGAAATTAGACCCGCAAAAACATGCAAAAACTATAAAAACTATTGTTTAGGGAAATTAGACCAAGACTAGGAGAAGATAAAAAATTGTCCAAGTATGGAATTATTGGTAAAATATGCCTAACTGGCCTTAGAGAAATGCCCGCCACAGCTCATAGGACGATGATAAAAATATTATGAGAGTATAGATCTCTATATTCTTGTATGGTGCATCCAACCATATAAATATCCTAACCAAAAATTATTTCAGTACGAAGATATCAATCTGCAAAAAGTGCCGCATCCATCTTTGCATTGCTCCAGAAATATGCCCGTCGAGGAGAGAGAAAGAAGCTCCAGAAGATGAAAGTGGTCATGATGGATTCACATTGTTGGCCTCTACCCATTGGGAATCTCACTTTCCAAGTGTGAAGGAAAAATGAAATGACCTTGGTGACCTAGGGTTCGAAGAGAACTAGTTAAGTGTTAGACAAAGAGTTTGAGAGACCACTCAGAAATGCTCGCAAGGGGGTGTTCCATTGATTATAAAAATCATCATATGATATGGTCGTGTTCATTTTTGAAATGGATTTTCAGAAATGCTCTTGGTTTTTCTTATGGTGACCAGATAAGGAAAATATCAACCTCACAAAATAAAAGAAAAATCTTATTTTGCACACTAAAGACAAAAAAATGGCTAAGTGTTGTAAACTGGCTAAGTGATGCCTGTATTAAGGTTTATGCCCGCACTAAGGATGATGCATGCATGGAATGGCATTGAATAAACGACTATGCTTCATGAAGTTGAAATCATTGTTGCATTATGACATCGTTCTGGAGAAATACGACAAATTAGTGAAAATAAGGAAATTAGCCAAGTGTGGGAATATTGGTCCAAGTAGCCTTAACAGGATGCCAGCCACAAATGGTTTGTTGAAGAAAATACTCGCACCACATGGGGATATTGCAGGCTATTGTTTTTTCTACTCAAGCATGGTATCAGTTTGTCCAAAGAGACACTGAAGAATAATTTATGGACATGCCAAAACTTTGGTTTAGGGAAATTAGACCAAGCCTAGGAGAAGATCAAAAACTGTCCAAGTATAAATTATTGGTATAATATGCCTAACAGGCTTTAGGGAAATTCCCACCAAAGCTCATTAGTTGATGATAAAAATATTATGAGAGTGTAGATCTCTAGAAACTTGTATGGTGCATCCAACCATATAATTATCCTGACCAAAATGTATTTCAAGAAGAAGATATCAATTTGCCAAAAGTGCCTCTTAGCCATATTTGCACTGCTCCAAAAAAATGCCTGTTGAGGAGAGAGAAAGAAGCTCCAGAATATGAAAGTGGTCATGATGGATTCAACTTGTTGGACTCTACCCATTGGGAATCTCACTTTCCAAGTGTGAAGGGAAAGCGAAATGACCTTGGTGGCCTAGGGTTTGAAGAGAACTGGTTAAGTGTTAGACAAAGAGTTGGAGAGACCACTTAAAAATGCTTGCAAGGGGGTGTTCAATTGATGATAAAAATAATTAGATGATATTGTATTGTTCATTGTTGAAATGGATATATATCCATGCTCTTGGTTTTTCTTATGGTGACTAGATAAGGAAAATATCAACCTCGCAAAATAGAAGAAAAATCTTATTTTGCACACTAAAGACAGAAAAAATGGCTAAGTGTTGTAAAGGGGCTAAGTGATGCTCGCATTAAGGTTGATGCTTGCACTAAGGATGATGCCCACATGGAATGGCATCGAATAGATGACTATGTGGGATGAAGTTGAAATCATTGTTGCATTATGACATCGTTCCGAAGAAATACAACAAATTAGTGAAAATCAGGAAATTGGCCAAGTGTAAGAATATTGCTCCAAGCAGCCTTAAGAGGATGCCCACCACAAATGGTTTGTTGAAGAAAATACCCACACCACATGGGGATATTCTAGGTTGTTGTTTTGTCTACTCAACCATGGTGTCAATTTTTCCAAAGAGACACTAAAGACGAATTTATGGACCTGCCAAAACTATGGTTTAGGGAAATTAGATCAAGCCTCGGAGAAGATCAAAAACTGTTCAAGTATGAATTATTGGTAAAATATGCCTAACATGCCTTAGGGAAATGCCCACCACAACTCATGGGTTGATGATAAAAATATTATGAGAGTGTAGATATCTATAAACTTGTATGGTGCATCCAACCATGTAATTATCCTGACCAAAACTTCTTTTAGGAAGGAGATATCAATCTGCCAAAAGTGCCTCACAACCATATTTTCACTGCTCCAGAAAAATGCCCTCCTAGGAGAGAGAAAGAAGCTACAGAAGATGAAAGTGGTTTTTCTGGACTCACCTTGTTGAATTATACCCATTGGGAATATCACTAGACAAATTTGAAGGAAAAATGAAATTACCTTGGTGACCTAGGGTTTGAAGAGAGCTGCTCAAGTGTTAGACAAAAGGTTTGAGAGACCACTTAGAAATGACCGAAAGGAGGTGTTCCTTTGATGATAAAAATAATCATATGATATGGTCCTTTTCATTCTTTAAATGGATATCTATCCATGCTCTTGGTTTTTTGTATGGTGGCCAGATAAGGAAAATATAAACCTGGGAAAATAGAAGAAAAATGTTAATTTGCATACTAAAGAAAAAGAAAAAATGGCTAAGTGTTTTAAAGGGGATAAGTGATGCCCGCATTAAGGTTGATTCCCGCACTAAGGATGATGCCCGCATGGCATGGCATGGCATAGATGATCATGTGAAATGAAGTTGAAATCATTGTTACATTATGTCATCGTTCAGGAGAAATATGACAAATTAGTTAAAATCAGGAAATTGGCTAAGTTTGGGAATATTGGTCCAAGTAGCCTGGAAAATGTGGTTTAGGGAAATTAGACTGAGCCTAGGAGAAGATAAAAAATTGTCCAAGTATAGAATTATTGGTAAAATATGCATAATTGGCCTTAGGGAAACGCCCGCCACAACTCATAGGATGATGATAGGGAAATGCCCTCCACAGCTCATGGGTTGATGATAAAAATATTATGAGGGTGTATATCTATAGAAACTTGTATGGTGCATTCAACAATATAATTATCCTGACCAAAAAGTATTTCACGAAGAATATATCAATCTACCAAAAGTTCCTCTCAGCCATATTTGCACTGCTCCAGAAAAATGCCCACCGAGGAGAGAGAAAGAAGCTCCAGAAGATGAAAGTGTTTTTTCTAGACTCACCTTGTTGAACTATATCCATTGGGAATATCACTTGACAAGTTTGAATAAAACATGAAATCACCTTGGTGACCTAGGGTTTGAAAATAACTGGTTAAGTGTTAGACAAAGTGTTTGAGAGACCACTTGGAAATGCTCGCAAGGGGGTGTTCCATTGATGATAAAAATCATTAGATGATAAAAATCATCAGATGATATGGTCCTTTTCATTGTTGAAATGGATATCTATCCATTCTCTTGGTTTTTCTTATGGTGACGAGATAAGGAAAATATCAACCTCACAAAATAGAAGAAAAATCTTATGTTGCACACTAAAGAAAGAAAAAATGGCTAAGTGTTGTAAAGGGGCTAAGTGATGCCCACATTAAGGTTGATGCCTGCACTAAGGATGATGCTTGCATGGCATGGAATAGATGACTATTGGGAATGGAGTTGAAATCATTGTTGCATTATGACATCATTCTAGAGAGATACGACAAACTGGTGAAAATCAAGAAATTAGCCAAGTGTGGGAATATTGGTCCAAGTAGCCTTAAGAGGATGCCCACCAAAAATGGTTTGTTGAATAAAATACCCGCACTACATGGGGATATTGTAGCCTGTTGTTTTGTCTACTCAACCATGGTCTCAGTTTGTCCAAAGAGACACTGAAGAAGAATTTATGGACCTGGAAAAATTGTGGTTTAGGGAAATTAGACCAAGCCTAGGAGAAGATCAAAAATTGTCCAAGCATGAATTATTGGTAAAATATGCCTAACGCGCCTTAGGGAAGTTCTCACCACAGGTCATGGGTTGATGATACAAATATTATGAGAGTGTATATCTATAGAAACTTGTACGTTTCATCCAACCATATAATTATCTTGACCAAAAAGTATTTCAGGAAGAAGATATCAATCTGCCAAAAGTGCCTCTCAGCCATATTTGCATCGCTCCAAAAAAATGCTCGCCGAGGAGAAAGAAAGAAGCTCTAGAAGATGAAGGTGGTCATGATGGATTCACCTTGTTGGAATCTACTCATTGGGAATCTCACTTTCCAAGTGTGAAGGAAAAATGAAATGACCTTGGTGACCTAGGGTTTGAAGAGAACTCGTTAAGTGTTAGACAAAGAGTTTGAGAGACCACTTGGAAATGATCGCAAGGGGGTGTTCCATTGATGATAAGAACCATCAGATGATATGGTCCTATTCATTGTTGAAATGGATATATAGCCATGATCTTGTTTTTTCTTCTGGTGACCCGATAAGGAAAATATCAACCTCACAAAATAGAAGAAAAATATTATGTTGCATAGTACACTACTACATTTCGACCAAAAATCCGACGGCCGTCATGTCGGATTTTCGACACTTCCCTATCGCATGTACGACACTTTGGTTTTTTTTGAAGCGTCGGAAACTTGTCGTCGGTTAGCGGACACTTAAATAACCGTCGGTTAAGCGACACTTATGTAACCGTCGCTTGAATGTAAAGCGTCGCTTAAGCGACGGAATGTTTTCGACGGTAGCAATTTTTTTTGAGAAAATAACCTTTATAACCGTCGCTTAAGCGACGAATATCAACTAAAAGCGTCGGAAAATCGACACATAGGACCGTCGGAAAAGCGACACATATTAAACTAAACGTCGAAAAAGCGACGGCCGTCTAGAAAATGCGTCGAAAAAGCGACAGAATAAACCGTCTCTTAAGCGACGGCTGTGGAAATTTTTTTAAAAAAAATTTTTTTTTTTTTTTGCTAATTCTCAGTTGGAAGCACCACCTTCGATTTTGTAATTATCCTAAGCATGGGTTTTAACAGCTTGATCATGAGAGGCAGTGTTGAGATCTGCGTGTTGTGGCAGTTTTGGCATCTAATAGGACCTTTTGGTAGAACCGTTTGGTGGATCCGGTGTAGGAAAACTGGCCTGTGGGGGTGCCGAACAGGGTCTCCTTGTGGGAAATCCTTTATTTAGTGGTCCTGTGTTACATAAACAAAACATGCATTGAGCAGATTTCAATAGTTCACCTCCATAAAATGAAGGTTGTCAACTGTAAATAGCTTTAAATGTTGGTGCCACATTTTATTCAAATCCACTTCAATGCACACTCTAAGATTTAAGCATAAAGAGTTCTGCATGGGATCACCAATCAAAATTTTGCCAAATCTTTGGATGAACATATCCAAAAAGGGGCTCAAATAAACAGGGAGCCCCAGAAATCCAATCCAAAGAGGGTAGTGAGCCTGATTCATATCCTCTAGATTGAATTATATCTCATTGACTGAACATAGGCCAAAGATCCAGCTATACTACATGTTCTAAGAATCTAAACTGTAGAACAAATCTGGAAGCAGCTACATAGTTAAAGAGAAGACATAAGTACTGTGAGCCAAGACCTCAATAAGAATTTTAAAAGAGCCCTGTAATAGCCCAATTCAATATACACCACTGATTGAATGCTTATTCACCAGGCATTTTAACCCTTCTTTCTTCCACACTCCTTCACTGTTCAGACTCCAGAGTACTCTGCTTTATCTTCATAGAAGAAGTTAAAGCCATCATCTACTTTGTGTTGATCTTCTTCCTCAGCCGCCAAGCAGTCCATTATTAGCGCAATATAATCTTCAAGATCAATATTTGCCCCTTCTACTTAAGGATTTTTGCTACTATGGCTGATGGGAAATTCTTATTGGTGGTGAAATATTACTCTTAGCAGCAACGCATGTATCTCCATTGTCCAATGGTGTTCTCTCATAAAGCAGAGTCGATTTTCATCAAATCTAGGCTGTACCTTGAAGGGGTTGGCCCACTTTTAAATCAGAATTCATTGGCAGAACAGACTCGGGGACTGAAGGATGTGTAGGAACTGTTGGGGAAGATTTCTCTTTCACAATCGGAAAATATACGCATGGAATGTGTGTGAACAATAGAGGGAAGAGCTATGGCATCTAGATGCATTGCTGATTCAGTCTGCAGCACATCAAGCACAGTATCTCCTGCAGAAATAGCTGATCTGTCTCCCTAGTGGACAAGACTAATGTCTGCTCACAAGGCAGACATAGATCTTGATGAGTTTGAGGGCTTTGTGTGCCTACAATAAGTTCAAACTGTACAAAGACAAGAAAGCAGCAAGGGTGGGGTCTTTGGTATAGGGAACGATCTGCTCCAGAACAA